>ML996693.1:1057709-1196390 GCA_010356995.1 Trichodelitschia bisporula
CACCACTCAAACCACCACTCAAATCACCACTCAAACCACCACTCAAACCACCACTCAAACCATCACCACTCCTTCACCTATCAATCACCGTCTGACATTGACTCGCAACCTAAGAAGCACCAGCAAAATGGAGCCACCACCCAACCCCCAACATGCTCGCCGACGTGAACTTCTGCAACGCATTCACCGGAAATTGGCCGCCGAAAACAAGCCACTCGACACGCAGACACTCTGGGCCTTCCTGCTCTTCGCAGACCTCAACTGTGTTGAGTTCATGGCATGGTTAGCTGACTTTAACGTCATGTTCTTCATCTTATCCGTTGTCGGGATCGAGATGACTAAGACGCTTTGTAATATTTTGCTTCTTTCCGTTCTTGCCATCTATTAACGTCGTCTAGGGCTCCAAAAGGCCTCAGGTGCATCAACTGGTAGCTGGTCCGTTGACGAATTGCCACTTGACCCCAACCAAGCTACGCCGAGCTCTCTTCGCGGGAAGAAGAGGATTGTCTCTGAGCAGATCGTGTCTCCCTCCAGGCCGACCATGTCTCCCTCTAGGCAGTTTGTATCTGCCTCTGGGTCTGAACAGATTGTGGCTTCTGAACCTACTGTATCCTCTGGCTATATCACATCCCCGTCTGGCCTTGTCGTGTCTTCCGGGGGGCATATCGTATTTAGCTCTGGGCGGGTCCTTACGCAGTCTGGGCAGATGCTGTCTCCTTCTGGGCAGATTATATCTCCCTCTGAGCAGGGAGTGTCTTTCCCTAAAGAGATGGTGTCTCCCTCTGGCCATATCGTGTCCCCCTCTGGCCATATCGTGTCTTCCGCGGGGCATATTGTATATTCCTCTGGGTAGGTCGTTACACTCTCTGGGCAGATTATATCTCCCTCTGAACAGAGGGTGCCTCCCCCTAAGTCTCGCCCAACCCCCCGGAGTCAGAAGGCGGCGGACTTGGTATGAAATTTCTATCTGTATGCCCATTTTCCTATGCTAACTCAATGAGAGGCCCACGAGCGTGACGGCAGAAAGTGCATTCTCACCGGCTCCCCAGTGACAGATGTGGCTCACATCATTCCTCATTGCATCCTAAAGCATGGGGCCTATGCAAACACGCGAAACACTCAGTTCTGGAGCACCCTTTACATGTTCTTCAAGAAGGAGAAGGTCGAAAAGTGGATGGAGGCTCTCTATCCGACTGAAGGGAGACCCGGAAAAGTCTCCGTCGACAACTTGTTGACGCTTGCAACAGACGTTCATAGGATGTGGGACGAATCTGCCATCGCGCTGAAGCCGATTCGTTCCACGGAAGTCGAGCTGGAGCTGGAGCTCCACGTTCTGCCTCGTATGGCCCGCAAGGCCGGGTTAAGTCTGACCACAGTCCTCGAGAGCTCGGAGGGCCGTATCGAGATCGACATGCGCCAGCGCGCTGAAGGGCCACCGGAGGTCCAGTATGTCTTCAACCGCGTCAGTAAACGCAACATGCGCACCGGCGATCGAGTTGTCACAACGGACGACCCGAAGCTGAAGCCTCTGCCACGGTTCGAATTGATGGAACTACAATGGGTGCTGCATCGTGTCACTGCACGGTTCGCGGCGGCGGAGGAATTCGACTCGGAGGATACCTCAGACGAGCTCGCGGAGGACGACGCCACCGTAGATGGAACTGAAGATCGATACTGACTCGTGCTTTTCAGGGTAAAGCGAGAGGCGATAAAGAAGTGAACTCTCCCCGTATCGTTCACGTTGAAAATAAGTTCACGGGACAAGGCCAATCCGCATACCAGGTACGAGGAACGCACCAGCGGTAAGTATAGCAATGCATTCAAAACCACCTCCATGTATATTGTACATCCAAACTCACATCCCCCTCACAGCTTCGCCTTAACCCCTTCCTTCTTCGCACGCTCCTTGAGAATCCGTCTCAAGATCTTCCCACTCGCACTCTTCGGAATCTCATCCACAAACACCACGCCGCCCCTAAGCCTCTTATGATGCGCAACCTGCTGCGAAAGCCACTCCACAATCTCCTCCCCAGCCTCCGAAGTCTTCGCTCCATCCGCCGCAGCAACGACATACGCGCGCGGGACTTCGGTGTGATTCACCGTATCCATAACGCCGATGACAGCGACATCCGCCACATTCGGATGAGCCAACAACTTCCCCTCCAGTTCCGCGGGCGCAACCTGGAAACCCTTGTACTTGATAAGCTCCTTCAGCCGATCCGTGATATAGAAGTTATGCTGATCGTCCGCGAAGCCCACGTCGCCCGTTTTGAAATACCCGTCCTCCGTGATAGATGCGGCGGTCGCGGTGGGGTTTTTCCAATATCCCTTAAACACGTTCGGACCCGAGAGCCACAGCTCACCGGGCTGGCCGGGCGCAGCTTCGGTCCCGTCCTCGGAGATGTATTTGGCCGTCATGTTGGGGACGAGCTTGCCGACGGAGCCGAGGGCGGTGAGCCATTCGTCCCAGGGCTAGGGGCATTAGCATAATGACCAAAAGGCGGGTAAGTACGAACCTGGATGTGCGTCGTGGGACTCGTCTCGCTGAGACCATACGCCTGCGTGATCTTAATCCCAAACTTCTTATGAATAGCATGGACAAGTTCCCCCGTCAGCGGCGCCGCCCCGCTTGTGATATTCAGCAAAGAGCTCAAATCATACTTCTCCGCCTCCGGGTCCCGCGCCAGACGCACAATCACCGGCGGCGCGACGTACACCATCGTAATCCTGTGCTCTTGAATCGCCTTCAGGAAAGTCTTCATCTCAAACGCCGGCATGACGACGGCCTCGAACCCGCGGTGCAGCATCTGGTGCACAATCGTCGTCAGCGCATAGATGTGGTAAAACGGCAGTATGGCCAGATACTTGTCGCGCCCGTACACGTAGCACCCCCCGCCCTCGTTCTGCAGCACCACGGACACCATGTTCCGGTGGCTCAGCATCACGCCCTTCGGCAGCCCGGTCGTGCCGGATGAGTACACTAGGAACGCGAGGTCTTTGTCGGGATTCGCCTTCCGTCGGCGGTAATAGCTCGAGCGGGACAGGTTCACGATCTGCGTCCAGTGTTTCACCCTCCGCTGCTCGTCTTTCTCGCCCAGGACGAGCACCCGGTTGGTTGGGATGCCGCATTTCGCCGCCGCTTTGAGAGCAGTATCGAGATACGCGACCGTCGTAACCAATGCTTTGGCCTCTGCGTCCTTAAGCTGGAACGCAAGCTCCTCAGCCGAGTAAGCGGGATTGGCAGGCGTGACAATGCCTCCGGCCCACAGGGTGCCGTAGATGATGGCCGGGACGTCGATATCGTTCGGCGTGTAGAGCGCGAGCACTTCGTTCTTCGCCCAGTCCCATTCAGAGCGCAGGCCAGTGCCGAAGGTTATGGCGGCCTTGCGGACGTCGGCAAAGGTGTAGACTCGAGTATCGGGCTTGTGCACATCGCGGAAGACGACTGCGAGAAGGGATTAGCTAAGGGGGGAAGTGGTGGTGGGGAGGGTGCAGTACCCTGCGAATCGGGAAAGGGCCGGTTTTTGCGCTCGAAGATAAAGCCCCACAGGTCGACGTCGGGAATGTCGATGTCGGGGTAGGGGGATTTGGTTGGCATGTTGGGTCTCTGGTGGTGCAGTCTATGAAGCTCACGGTCGCTCGCCTCGAAAAGTGGGAAAGCGGGCAATGCGCCGTTATATACACTCCGCTAACCTTACGTACATCGCGCAGTGCTTCCGCGCCTCCTCGCTCACCGATCTCGCAAGTCCCGCGCTTTCACGCCCGAGGCCAATCCGCTGGACCTAGCTAACGAGGTCATGGCTTGCGTTCTCTTACCGAGTTTACGGATGTACAGGAGGTGCGGCTTGGCGGTGAAAGGAAACGAGGGCGTTTAAGGAGTTTCTGAGGAATCGGCCCACTGGTAGGGAGAGTACAGACTGCTAAATCGCCGTCATGACCGTGAAATCTTGCCTCGTCAGGACTAGCTGTCAGATCAAAAGCCTCTACGGATGTAAGCGTGGTACAACCAGTCAGGTGGGCAGCCGACGTCAGCGCCCCAGCCATCGACTAGCCGCGAACTTGGGCCCCGTTATCCCCGCGCCGAACACCCCGCACTATCCCCGGGCGGGATAGGCGCGGGGCGAACCACGGCATTCGTCCAACCACGAAGCGGGGTGATGTGGGGAATGGGGAACGGGAGATCCTGGGGATTGGAAGACGGGTGGCGGGGATATCGGGGAGGAACCGGGAGAGTAATTGGACGCAGTCAGACCGAGGATGAAGTGAAAGCTGACGGCGTACGTCTGCTGTGAGCGTCCCCCTCCGGGCGTGGCTGGTGCTGATCCCGACGGCAAGCCGAAGGCGACGCGTGCCGTTGCGCGGGCTGCAAGACTGGACCTGATGCAAGATTACTTTTGGCGCGACTGTGCCGACTGCTCGGTGTGCTGGTGCGACGCCCGATTTTACGCTAACCGTTGTGAAGAGTAATCTGGGCACTCGGAGTTGCACTTCGGACATATGCAGCATCAGTTCGTGATGATATCTCGGCTACGATTTGAAGAATCCACTGCGCCTTTTGAGACTGTTGAGAGCATGCCATACTCGAAGAGCTGACAACATCAGCAAGTCTCACAGATCCCAAAGTCACATAGTCATAAATGACAACCACGAAAGAATCATGCACACGTCAACAAAGCCTCAATATCTCCTGGCCTAGCTAACTACGCGCGCGGACCGTCCCTCCATCCATCCCGCACAGTAAAAGCTTGAAAAAACGCCCATTGTACCCCGGACAACGATCCTCCCATCGCCCAAGGCGCCATCGTCCCTCTGCGGGTACAAAAATCCCGTGTACAAGTAAGATAGTAACAAGTTAAGGTCCAGCAAACACACTGATCACACACGCCCAAACCCCCAGCAAACCATCATGGTAGCAAAAAAAGTCAAGACACAAGAATCGAACGTAGAAAAAGAGAGAAAACACATCCGGAATCTCATCTTGGCGCCGCCCATATCCCATTCGATTTACACAAAGCAAAGATCAGGAAAAGCAAAGGTCCCTAATTGCGCCCAAGATGAAGTCGCCTGATTCCCCATTATCGGTGACATGGTGGTGCCCAACCAAGTCGAGCCAGGCGGCGAAAAAGATGGCGACGTGAGGTCATGTAACGTCAACGGCATGGCGGGTGTACGCATATCGAAAGAAACAGAAAGGGGGTATGAAGCATCGAAAGCAGAGTAAATACAGACAAAGCAAACGCGTTGGCCTAGAAGCAGTTAATGCTGCTCTTCTTCTTCTTTTGTTTGGACAGCTGCGCCATGCGCTGCTCCAGCTCCTGCCGCTGCGCTTCGATGCGCTTCCGCGCGTTGCGCTCTTCCTCGAGTTGCTGGACCGAGAGCCGGCTCGACTGGCGCTCCTTCTTCATCTGCTGGACTTCTTCTTCTAGCTGCGCGCACTTGCGGCGCCAGCCCTCCATGTCGCTCTTGAGTTTCGTGCTCGAAGCCTCGAGGTCTGTTAGCGCTTCTTCCAGTGTGGCGGTAAGCTGCTTCTCCGCGAAGAGATGCTTTTCGATCGTCCGTAGGCGCGCTTCCTGGTCTTCCGCTAGTTGCGAGGCAACCATGTCCTTGCTCTGGTGGCGCGAGGCCGGCGGCGAAGCTGCATTCGCGGCCGCATTCGGGCCAGGAAGGGGCGGCAGCGGGATGGCGGGCGGAGGCGAGGGCAAGGAAGCGGCTGAGACGCTCTTGCGCAGGTTGTTATTGGAGTTGCCGGAATTCGACCGCTGCAGGTCGCCGTTGGCGTCACGCGGATCGAGGGACTCGCGGTGCGATCGCCGCTTGGCCTCAGTGAGTTGAGTCTTTTGGGAGTTAGTTACGAAAAACTTGTACGAAAACCACACCGTTTGGCTTACCTCAAGCGTAGCGATGCGGGCACGCGCGTCCTCGAGCTGACCCACGACCTCCTCGAGCTGGACCTGGCGTTCTGTCTGCAGGGCGGAGAGGCGGTTGTTCGCGGCCTGAGTCTGATCGTAGTTGGAATTGAGTTGATCTTCCAGCTCTTCCACGAGACGAGAGCTCTTCTTCTCCTTCTCGCCGAGGACTTCTAGCTCCTTCATCATCTCATCGTTGATGCTTTTGAGCTCAGCCATCTTGCGCTCGAAATCGGCAGTGCGGGCACGTGAGTCTTCGAGCTCCTGGCGCACGCTCTGCAGCTCGTTCGTAGCCGTCTCGTGGAGAGCGCCAATGTCCTTGCGAGCGTTGACGAGCGTTTGGATGTGGGCAGTAAGGTTGGCGGCCGTCGTAGGCTTGTTGAGGACCATGCCGGCCGTCTCAATCAGCTCCGTCAGCTCTCCCTGTACCTTGGCGACCTGTGCATTGAAGGCGGATGTAGCTTCCATGCTAGCGGCCTGCACTTGCTCAAGCTGTTTCTGCAGGGCAGCAGTTTCCTCCTGGTGCTCGGCTATCAGGGCAGTGAGCTTCTTGTCAGAGTCGGACTCCGCAGCCTTGAGCGCCTCGTTCAGCTGAGCAATTTCCTCAACATGCGACTCTTTCAGGGCATCAAGAGCCTGCTGGTGGGTTTGCACTGCATTCTTGTGTTCGTCAATTTGCCGCTCGAGGTTCGAAACAAGCTGGCGATGGGTGAGTAGCTCCTGCTCGGTGAGTTCATGCTGTTGCTGGTCTTCCTCAACTTGAGCCAGAATCTTGTTGTAAGACTGCTCAAGCTCGGCAAGGCGCTCAGCACGCGCAGCAGCCGTGCTCTTGTGCTCACCGATCTCCTGCTGCAGCGTCTGAATGGATTCCTCATACCGCTTCTTCTCGGGCGCAAAGATCTCAACAGCGCGATCCTCAGGCGACGTCGAGCGAGACGTATTCGACTGCTCCTCAGCCGTCTTGAGCGCTGATTCGAGGCCGTTGATCTGTTCCAGAAGGTGCTGCTCAGATGTCTTCATAGTCTCAATCGCGGAGTCGTGCTTGCTGCGCCAGTCCGCGACCTCCTTCTGCAACTGATCAAGCTGGCGTTGATGCTCTACGGCAGGCACAACTTCTCCCAACGCCTTGGTCCCAGATTCAGAGGCAGGCGTCTCCGGGAAGTGACCAGGGATAGACTTCTCTAGCATGGGCGTGGTACTCGTACTCAGCGAGGCCTTGAGGCTATCGATTTGTTCGAGCAGTTCGCGCTCGCGGCTGGCATGTGCTTCGGAGAGAACGCGAATCTTGTTCTCGCTCTCAAGGAGTTGGTCATGCATCGACGAAATCGCAGTGATATCTAGCGGTGACGAGACCTTCAAGCTGGTACGCTCGCGAGTGAGGCCAGAAATGATGGTCATCTTCGACTCCATCTCCTTGCGCATCGACGCGACTTCAGCCTCTAGAGCAGTAACACGTTCAGTCCGCATGTTGAGCTCATTCATGGCGGCATTGAGGTTGACGTCAAAGCTCTGGATCTTGTCAGGATCGCCCTCAAAATGCTCTACGACAAAGTTGCGCAGAGAGGCAAATGATCGAGCGGCGCGATTGTCGGCTGATGCCAGCATCTGGCTGGACTTGCGGCGGAGAACCGAAGGGCTCGGGGAAGCGCGTCCGGACATTTGAGCCTTCTGCACTTCCGCCTTGAGTTCCTCAACGTAGTCAAGGGTGTCGCGGTGCTGCTCTTGCAGCTCGGCATAGTTCTCCGAAAGTTCAGCAATGCGCTCTTCCTTCTCAGCTGCCAACTTCTTGAGCTTCTCCATCTCTTGCGAGAGCAGATCTGCATGCGGCAATGCAGCCAGCTCGGCGAGCTCCGGAGCCTCAGTTTCCGCCTCCTCAGCTGCCGTATCCAGGATAGAGTTGGGCGATTCGCCAAGCGACGAAAGCTCCGAGGACAAGGTACGCGAGTAGGAAGGCTTGCCACCGTTCACCTGCACGGATGCTATAGCCTCCTCCGCTAAAAAAGACGTCGGGCGCGAATCATCCAAGATGCGGGACCCACGGCGTGCTTGCTCCACAGTGTCTTGGAGTTCAGCAAGGGTCTGCAGAGCGACTTGATATTTGCGCTGGAGCTCATCGTAATCGGTAACAGTCGCGTCATGCTCCATCCGCAGTTCGAAGAGCTCATGAGTAACGGTCTCCAGCTTGTCGGCGACGAAGCGCGACTGGGCGGGGCTCGTAGGCTCGTGGTCGTCCTCAACATGCAGGCCAGAAGTGGCGATGTTGGCGGGGGTGTGGGTCTCGAGGTCCTTGTCCTGGGCCGGAGATGCCTCAAGAATCGGCTGGAGAGTGTCGACAGTAGCGACAGGGCCCGAGTGGCGCGGCGATGTATATGCTGAGGAAGCATCGTCATGGACGTCCTTGGCTTCTGAGGCGACGGAGTGATACGAGTCGCTGTCGTGCTTCGCGTGCCCGTTGGTGTAGGGCTCCATCTCCACCTGCCGAACACCATCAAGCTCATGGAGGAGATTGTCCAGTTTGTTGATGCTACGCTGGCGCTCGACAACGTGCTCGAGGCGCTCAATCTCGCGCTGCATCATTTCATGGTCCTGCTCCGCCTCGGCGAGGCGCTCCTCAAGGGTCGAGATGTACTCCTCGCAACTAGCCTCGTTTTCACGAGCGCGGGTCAACTCCTTGCGTAAGCCTTGGATCATCGCACTGCTCTTCTCCTCGCCGGTGGTTGCACCGGCAACGCGAGTCTCCAGATCGCGGAGATAGTTCTCGTCATTCATCTCACGGTCCATGGCCTTTTGGAGCCGGGACTGGAGCTGATGCGTAACCGTCTCCATGTACGCAATCTTGGTCTCCTTCTCGAGGAGCGTGCTCTCCGTGACGGACAGGGACGACCGAGTATTGGAGAGAGAAGCCTCTAGAGTTTGGATGGTCTTTTCGTACTCAAGCACAACCTGTTCAACCGCTTCCGCAAACGAGTTGGAACGCTTGAGCCGCTCCAGTGCAGTGTTGCCGACGGTGTCCCTCAGGATGGGAGTGTCTTCGGAGACATTATCGCGGGCCTTGGTAATTTCGGAAATGAGCTTCGCATGCCGCTGGCTCAGCGCGTTGTAGTTCTCTTGGATGTCGAGCAGCTGATTTTGAAGTTCGATATCACGCTCGTGCAGCCGCTCGGAGCGTTCCTGGGGAGCGGTCGCCTTGCGGTCAGTTCGCTCGGAGAGGCGGATCTGGTCGCGAAGAAAGGAAATTTCAGCACGGAGGCGTTCAATGATCGCTTGCTTGTCAGCGTCGTCGGAGTGCTGCTGGATCTGAGGTTTGCTCTGGATTGCGCGGGCGCGCTGCGCGTACTGTACGGTGTTAAGGGTTTCGCTGAGATGGAACTCGGCCGGGTTGACACAGGCGACCATGTACGTAATGGCATTTCCACCGAGGGAGTCTTGCAGCAGGCGTGTCAATTTGGAATCACGGTAGCTGACGTGCGTGCCAGGCTGCCGTGACGACAGCTGAGAGATGACCTTGCCCAAACTAGCCAGGCCCGCGTTGATGGAAATTCCCTCCTTAGCCCGCTCGCCTTGTGCACCAGTGTTCTTTAGGCGTTCGCTGCCAGCCAGATCCACGAAGTGCAGTTTGCTGTCGATGGTAACCCAGCTCTCGCCGCCGGACATGGCCTCCAGCGGGACGGACATGCGCTTTTCCTTGACCGATGTCTGCGCAGAGCTCCGCTTCTGGATTAGATTCAGGCTGAAGACGGCGTGTGACCGCGAAGACCGAGCGTTGACGGCGGTGGCGTCCGTCTGCCGGATCGAGGAGCCAAAATTGAGGGCATTGAGGAGATCTTCAACGGAGTTGACTGGCACCTGCTTCAGCCCTGTGAGCAGAATCCGGCCCTTTGGATCCTCGCGGATGGCAACCTGTGGCCGCTCGTTCATGGGTACCGTCTCGTCGATGAGCAAATCACGGAGCGATTCTTGGTATATCTAAAGGGATTAGCGGGGTCAGACAACAGACTAGTGTCGTACCTCGACGTAGCTGGCCTTGAGCTGCCAATTTTTGTCGGCACTCTTTGCGGCGTTTGTCGACAAGCCATTGGACATGGAGTAACGCGACGGGGCCTTGATGCCTGAACGGCCAGACGGACCGCAGAGCTTCTCAAATAGTGCTGCCGCAGCACGCGGTACGACACCTATAATTATCAGCGGACGGCCGGTGAAGGAGGCAATGCGTGTCGCCGCATTTTGCCTTGTCTCGGAGAAGACGTACCCATGACCTTTGCGTCGTTTTGCTCTGCCGGACCAGTTGTTCCCATGGTGTAAGACTTTCCAGCGCCGGATTGCCCGTATGCAAGAATTGAGACATTGTAGCCTTGAACGAAGGAGTTGACGCTCTCGCTGAGGTACTCCCAAACTCCCTCTTGGTCCACCTCTTCACCAAAGACGCGGTCGAAAACGAAGAGTTTACGGCCCTGGGCCGACTCCACCGTCAGGTTCGTAGACGTCGAGACCTGGCACGTCGAGCCACGGAAGCGTTGTGGAACAAGGTCGTAGCCCGGATCGGCGGGGCGCAGAGGAGGGCGCACACGGACAGCTGTGTCGCGCAACGTTAGTCAAAATGGTCGTGGACTCGGTTACCTCGAGTCGATAAAGCAATATCATTGCGCGCTATATAACTCACCAACTTTGACCGCAGTTTTCCCATCCTCGTCGGAGAACCGGCTACCGCCGTGTTTGCTCCCCATGCTCATGCGGCTCGAGGAACGGTTTGGGCGGACCATCGCGCTCATTGGGCGCGGCTTCGTCGCAGCAGGAGAATCGGGCGGCGAGGGAGACATGTTGCGTGCTTGTCAGACGACCGCCAAATCGTCCGTGGCAGGAGAAAATGCGTGGTAAAGATGCGACGCGCAATTGGTGATCAACCTGGAAGGTGGTGTTAATGGTAGACGTTCAAGAATGCGGCGATGGCTGACGGCGATAGTGGTTGTGGATAGAGAAGAGGGAAACGTGTACGACAAGCATGTGCGACAACGCTGTTGTTGGTGATGGATGTTTGTGTTGCTGCACTTCGTTGTCGTGTCGACGCGCGGAACAAACGTGACGGACGCGATGACGGGGGGAAGGGTTTCATACACCTAGGGTTCGCAACTCAGAATCTATGAAGCTGGGACCAGCTATTGGATGCGCATGCAATGGTGGATATTTGCGATGTCAAAATGCGTGAAGTAATAGGATTCTTGTCGAAGGACAGGAAGAAGGGATCGTCAACGAAGATTGGTGTTGCTGAGGCGGTGATGGGTGACCAGTAGTGGTGAGAAGGAGGATTTGGCGGGAGAGCTGGGGTCTGGGAAAGGCACCACGTTCTTCCGACAAGGCCCCGGGCTGCACTGCAGGATGTTGAGATGGAGAGACGGGATATTGGAGGAGCAAATGTTAGGGAGTGAGAGAAAAAATGATGTTGATGAGATGAAAAAGATGCTTTTCGGACCAGACAAGGAGTCCGTTGCTTCACTGATGCAGGGCGTCCTCTCTCTGCTTTTCGTCTGAACCGGGGGCGCGACACTCCCAGTCAAGTTAGGCTTAGGACTTTTTCGGGGAGGGGAGGGAGTGGGGAGAGAGGAGGGGGGGGTTGTGCAGCGCGGCAGCGATTCCTTTCGTTCAGGGGAAGGGCCCCTTTTGCGAACCGACTTGGTGTGTGTGCTTCGCGGGCCCAGCCTTGCAGCCACTCCCCGGTCCCGAAGCTACTTAATAGCCCCCGTATATTATCCGTGCCGCGCAGGGTCAGCGCAGAGTACCCCTAAAATTACTCATTCTACCCAGCTTCCGTCGTATATCACGACTCTTCAAGCTTTCTACCGGTGTCAAGGCTTCTCCACCCCAGTCTCCACATGCACAGAAACATCCACCCCCCCCCACAGGCCCCCCCATCCTTCGAACATCCCACTTCTTCTTGTCTTTTCTCCAAGTCTTTGCACTACCGATTTTTCCGTCCCCTGGATAAAGCAGTCCCAACCCTCCCACGATCTTCATTATCGTCCAAAGCCGCTCCCGACATACCGTAATGGCGCCTATATCGTGGCGGATATGCAGCAGGGCGTCAAACAAAAGTCACAAACAAACGGCCTTGTCACTTGCATCCGCGCCTCGACTCCCGTTAGCACGGAAACATGCAGCACACTGACCTTCTCGACGCCAATTCCTTCCTCGAAGCCCGTGCTCCCGGCCTCCACCTCCAACCCGCCACCACTCACCAGCCACCCTCACAGCCATCGCAGTGTGTGCCGCAACCGCGTGGAGGTCAAAGCCGCTCCCTCTACCGCGATGGCGTTGTTTTCAGACCCGCTCCCGCACCGTGATCATCCTCACGGACGGTGCACGCTTCATGCCCATGGCCGACTTCCGCGCGCGCGGCGCGCAAGTCGTTTCACCATTTCACCCGTTGACGGCGGCTGTCATCGCGGCTTCGAGCGCGCACGGCGGGCCAGCCTCCATATCTTGACACATGTCGTGCGCGTCTTTTCTGTGCCCTCGCATCTTTCCCGTCGACTTCATCCTTGCAGAGGGCTTTGCGCGCTTCCCTGCCGGCTGGCCCTGCCGAAGGTGTGCATATAATAGAGTTCGAAAACGCGCTTCGGCAATTTGGAGACTCGACGCGGATAACTTGGTTCTTGTGTTGTTGTCGTGTGGGTTCGAATTTTCCTGCTTTTTGCTCACTTCGTTGCCCATGACGCTCTCCCTGTCCGCTTTGATCTGCACCGATTCATCGGCCGGCATGAAGTGCGGTGCAAAAGTCAACGCTGTGCTGAAACTCATGTCGTCGCCGAAGCTAACCTTAGTCGCCACGTGGAAATGGGCCTGCCCTTGACTTACGATACATTCCGTGCGCTCCAGGAACCAGGGCTATTGAGTAACGTACCGCGTGCTGTTGCATATCGGACGACCCGCTGATCATATCGCTTGTTTCGCTGAGACTCCGTCCATTAATGGCGCACAAAAGATGTTGATCGCCCTTCGGACAATTAGTATCCATTGTATTGAGGGTTTGCTTCGCCTCGCCCAGTATTGCCGACGATGCCGCTCTCGTGGTGACGAGGAGATCGCGGATACGGACTATCGACCAGAATAGATGGCGACACGATTTGGGCACGCAAGCTGCATATCAATACCAGATGCTTTCTCCGGGATCGAAGAAGCTTTGGGACGTCGAGATAATGCACAGGAAACGCGTTCTTGCAGGTTGCATATTGAGTGGTGCCTTGTCAGCATGCACAGCTGAAACACCGAGTGGGTCTCGGAAGTTATGGCCAGATAGCTTTTGTGAGAACATCACTTAGAACGGCAATGACTTTCTTACCTTGCCCCAGGTTCTCTGACCCCCACATTCCCGGACGGACGCTCTAAATACTGCCAATCCATTATCAGCTCCTTTCCGGGCTATATTGCGGCGAACAAACCGACGGCCCTCGTCCGTACTCGCCAGGAGAGCACTGAGCGTTTACCTCCTAAGCATATGCTCATCTCTTTTACTTCCGCCGCGGCCTCTCTCAATGGATGATAGAATTGCCGCTATCCGCGCGGTCCATGTCCATGTGTTATATCGCAACCTCGGTACCCCATTAAGATCCATTGGTTGTCGTCCTCCGCAAGACCAATTTGCTCCACGTCACTTTTGCAATATCGGAGATCTACAGCCAAAGATGGGCTCCGGTACGGGAGGGAAGGTGCCGGAGTTTCTACTCAAGACTGGATCGCACCCCCGTTTGTGTTCTCTCGAGCCGGTCGCTACGGGCCCGCCAATATCCGCGACTGTTATTGTGGCTCGGCTGGATTGTGGCTGTACGGAGATATCACGGCGGAGTGACGGGCGGATTCCAAGGGCTTAGAGGAGAGTAAGCCATGTCGAAGCGTTCGGATGGATTTCGTACGTACTATCTGTCCTCAGTCTCCCCACTTAAAGCATCTCAGCACCATGATCGAAATCGGCTTCGATCAGCGAAGTCCCGGCTCCGGCATAGCTCTTATCACTCTCGTTGTCTTTCACATTCATTGCCTGGTCAACCGACTTAGCCGACCCCGGTATCCTCCATGGGCGCTCGCCTATCGTAAAGCAAAGAGCCTGTGGAAACGGCGTCCGTTCTCGTCATTCAGCGGGTCAGCAATACAGCGGTGCTTCCGTGGCAATTCCTAGATGCTGTGTGACATCGTAACATTCCCAGTCGAAAGGCAAAAGTCGATGACAAAGCCAGAGCCAACGTGCCCACAAGCAGCATCATCTCACCACACGAGGGATGAAGACGTTGTTGACCTCAAGGCTGGCGTGAACATCCTACCGTATGGTCGTTGCGGGCCAATCAGCAGTTCTCCTTTCCAAGCAGCTAGCCAATCATAGCTACCGGTAGAACTAGCAGCCGCCTCAGGGCTGATAGCATCGAGAGCCGACCACGGCGATTTGACAATGCCGTCACGAGCCGTCGAAGCCCCGCACATCGGCGGTAATTTTGCCGAGGATATGACACCATGGCACAATCTCTACCGGTATATATACCGGTCCTGTTCCACAGGTCATTGAATCGGAGACTTCTTCCCCGTTTCATGACCAAGAGCGTCCGGGGCAGCGTTTGTGCGGGAGCACAACGTGTGGACCTGCGCCGCCGAGCGGGGGGTCAACATATCGAGCAGCAAGTCGAAGGACTAACCGTGCAGTCCGGCGATGAACACGATGCCGACAGCCACTTCGCAGTCGCTTACTTCCTTCTGAGACAGCGTCCCCGGTGTTGAAGTCCGCCGAGGACCGCTCGCGTGCATGAAGGGGCGGTGCTTCGATATCTGCTTTCAGGAACTTTGCGGACTTTTGGTCGCTCGAAAGGTGCGTTATTCCGGGGGTGGGAGATATTATGTCATGCCTACTGACGCTCATTTAGCCTGACTATCGCCACACCTCCCACCTCATTCCGCTTCGAGAATATGCACACGGGCTTCCTACGCCAGCTCGTCATGACTGCCCCAATGACTCAATGCACCCCCCAACATCGTCTTATCGGCTCCAAAACACGCTGTTCGACTCGGTACCGAAGAAGACTGGAAGCTTTGGCAAAGATGTCACCAGCGGAAGGATCGCCTGGGGTAAAAGTGGCCCTGGAGGTTTGCGGAAGTGATTGACGGTCGAGAGATGCACAACTCCGCTATCCAGTCGAAAGGTTCCGCGCTCAGACAACATGGGAAGCACTTGTGGCACCCGAGCTTTGGAGTCTTTTTTACGGACCTAACTCCATGATAGAGTGGAGTGACAGGCGTAAACATACTCTGCTTCAGCCCATCCTGAGGAGACTCAGGGGTGCAATTTGAAGGCCGGTGGTAATGTCTACAGTGCTCAATATTCCGCTGACGCCGAGATTGTGTTTTGTGTCCTTGAAATATGGGCTGCCGTAGCAGATGGTTCTCTGAGGAATCGCTGCTTCGATGCCTCTCAGACAAACTTTGGATAGCCGTCTGCTGCGACAACTGAACTTCAAGGTCACAAAGCATGGTCTCATTATCGGTGGTATAGTGAGCGTGGTTAACGAAACCACTGGCCTTCTTACTGTGAACCCTGAGCTCCCTCAAAACGGGCTTTGTCAGGGCATGTTTACGTCTGCTACTCTACTTTATTGCGGAATTGATGTAAAATAGAGAGAGGCCTCTGGGGATCTCATTCACGACTTCACTCTCTAAGATGGATTGCAGTGGTAGGCGTGTGCATGCTCTGCCGGAGACTGCCCTGAGGAAGCTCAGGCCTACAATTCGAAGGCCAGTGGCAAGCTCCACCATGCTCGGATATTCCGCCAATTCCCTGGTCCCATTTGGTATCCATAAAGTCAACATTGTCGTAGCAGATGGCTATTGGAGGAATCACCGTTTCTAGGTCTCTTATAGCACCCTCAGATGGCCACCTGTTACGACAATGTCAACTTCATGGACACCAAATGCGACCTACACATTGGTGTAATGGCAAGCATAGTTGGTGTCGTTACCGGCCTTCTCATTGTGAACCCTAAGCTTCCTCAGAATGGACTTCGCAAGATATGCTCAGATCTACCATGCCACCCGTTGCGTCAATGCCAAGCTCAAGTTTTGTATCCATGAAATTGACGTTATCATAGCAGATGACTATCTGACGAATTGCTCTGGGGTCCCTCGGACAGCCCGTGGATAGCCTTCTGTTATGATACGTCAATTTCATGGGAACCATGCGTGAGTTCGGCATTTGCGCAGAAGCGAATGGTAAACCTTACCACTGGCCTTCTTGTTGTAACCCCTTTCTTAGGGCGGTCTTCGTCGAGCATGCATACGCTCGCGGGTCTCTGTATATATCACTTCTGTCCTATAATTCATCGAGTCTAAGATTTCTTCCCAGCTTGATCAACAATATGGCAAAATCGCTCCTTTCCATTTCCACCCAACCCAATCCGTTCATGATCACCAGTCTTGAGCTTAACATGCTCTGCCATTTTGCCTAAATCGGATCCGGAAATCATCCTCAGCATCATCCTGCGCTTCAACTTATTCTTCCTCAGACGTTACTACCGATGTACATTATTCACTCTGTCGTACCGCTGTTCTTTTCACTCTGCCGTTCGGAGGTGACAGAAGCAAAATATCGTTGCTCGAGATGGAGATCGGAACCAGATCAAGTCAGACAGTACGAGAAGCCAAACTTCCAGTAAGCAGGGTCTGGCATCAAGGATGCAGGATACCGTCTTTTTTCTCTGCAACAGACTGACTCGTAACACTTCCATGCAGGACCATCGAAAGTTCGCTGCATGGGCGCCACTGGCGATTGGCCCAAGCCGCGCCGCAGGCGGCGCAACCCATCTCCAACATCGAAACGGACGGCCTGCATCCGCAGGCACGGATGGACCGGATTGGCCATACCGGGTGGCAGACGGCAATTGATATGGAAATCACATCCGATATCGGCACCACTCGACTTCAGTCATGATACATCCTCTCCCACGTTTCACCCCCTCACTCACCCCGCCTGAAACACATCATCCGTCGCACTGACACCGCATCTACCCCGCTGCAACCCACCGAAAGACCCCGCGTGAAACAATTCATCCCAGACGCCAATCAGCTTATCTTACGCCCCTCCCGCTCATGCCGTCGAAGAAAAAATCAGACGGTGGAGGTGCGGATTGGCTGAGATGTGCTCGTTCAACGAGGATTTCTAGATGGCTGTCGGGTGGGGTGCCCGTTAAGCCGGTTGATCGGACCGGCTTTCAGATCTCGTTCGGCAGTTGTGGGTGTATTTGCCGGCGGGGATTCGGGCCGGGTGCCGGGTCCCAGGATGGGATCTTGGAGGATTGGTGTGGGTTGATTGTTGTTCGGTCTGCAGTGGACCTCGTCATGCGTTGCTGTCGGCAATAGCACTTCGTATGTTGCGTGGGAGCGGGAATGATACTCGTTCGACATATTCTCCGAGCCCGGGGACGCAGGCATTGGAGAGCAAGCTCGGAGCTATGGCCTTCCCAGGCTGTGATCCAGGTTCAAAACCGGGGTATAATTTGGGTCCCAAAAACGTACTCGACCGAAGCTTGCTGCGGGGACGGTACAGGTCTTAGTTGGCTTGATATCCCGCCTGTCACTGACTCTCAAGGACTAGATGTTGGGCATTTCCGCTGTTGCCACACTTGCGGATGACTCTGTTCGAGCATTATCAGCCGTACAATTATACCCCAGAACTCTTCGACGCATTGAGGACGATAATATTTGTCTCCTTGCAATTTGGGGTAATTCCATATGGTGTGTTAGCGGAAGCGCTAGAATCCTGACGGCGGACGCTGGATAAGGTAAAGGAGATCCAGTGCTCCTTCCACCACTATGTGACAGAAGAGGAGCCTTCGGGAAGTTACGGGGCTGAGTTTCCCGGTCCGCGAAATAATTGAACGGAATCCGAAAGAAAGGTCGTTGCGGTCGGAACCCATGGATGTGCGCAACCTGACGGACGAACTGGACTCTGTGGAAAAGCTTAAGCTCATTGCTCTTAATTTATTATCACCCTTACCCACGCTCATTAGCTGAATTAGATCCCCGGAATCGAAGAACGATTACCCGGCTAGAACATCTCAAGCGAATACGCGGGCTGAAACCGTTTGGCGTTGCAACCCTGCACTGGCCCGCTTTGCAATCCACACTATTGAAGCGGTACCGGGCGTTTGAGTTGCCGGAGTCGTATTATTGAATGTAGGAGGAGTTGAAAATGCTTCATCTTGTTGGACAGCTTAGAGGCGGACTCGAAATCAAGAACGTTGACGTCACCAAGCAGGGTCCCGCTAGCGGCCCGTCCCGGCCGGTTGTTGTCCCACCTCACGAGAATTTCGTCTCAACTTCAATCACAACGTCGCTTCGCTCACGTACATCGATCGTGGGTATAACTGAAAGTCCCTGGGCTCAATTTTTTGTATCAGTGCTCAATGCCAACGTCTGCACATCATCCATAACCGCAAACAAGCAAAGGAATTCATTACTTACTCTCTGGAAAAAAGGAATTTAGCTAGGGCGGCAGTTCAGACAGCACATCTCTAGATAAGAGAAGCCCCCGTGACTCAAGAATCGCTGTCATCAGAACTACCATCCTCAAGTTCATCGTCACCCCAAAAATCTTAAGGGTCAGGAAACCGGTCAACCTCGTCTGCGCCCAGGCATCCAGGCTTCGGCCTGGACATTGGGGCCCCGGCAGGACCAAGGTACCAGCGCACCGACACTACCTCCTTCCGTTGTTCATCATTGACAGATAGCATATGGGAAAAATGATCCCGCCCTCTGCGGTCGATAAAATCTTCGACGTACTCCTCAATATCATCGTCGCGAGGCTCCTCGTCGCGCAAAATAAAATCAGGAGGACCAACGATAAACCAACGGAAGCGGTAGGGCGTGACGTTAGCCTTCTCCTCAAGGCCGAGCTTAAAGTTCTCTAGACAAGCGTGGACCTGTACAAAGTACAACTCATCGATCTCCTTCTGGCAACCTGGGCAGTTGCACTTGCGACTCTGCACGTCCGTGACCTCGATGTCAACTTGC
Source organism: Trichodelitschia bisporula (assembly GCA_010356995.1). Taxonomy (NCBI): domain Eukaryota; kingdom Fungi; phylum Ascomycota; class Dothideomycetes; order Phaeotrichales; family Phaeotrichaceae; genus Trichodelitschia; species Trichodelitschia bisporula. Next base: position 1,076,654 of record ML996693.1, read on the forward strand.
GCCCGGTCGTCGCGGGTAACTAGGATGCGAAGAAGATACTCGAACGGAACAGGATCGTCGACCGGAACAAGCCCCTTCCAGGAGTGCGTTGGGATCTCCCAGTGGACATGGATGTAGCGGAAATTCAGAAGGGCCTCTACTTCGAAGACGTCGCTGGCAGGGTTTGAGGAGGCATTGAGGTAGGTGACGTATTTTGCCTCTTTATAGATCAAGTCCCTGGCCTCCGCCTCTACTTGATGGTATACCCAGAGACACCCGAAGTTGTCAGTCTGGTCCCAGGGCCGGGAAGGGTGGAACTTGGGCTCTACCTTCTTCTTGCGTTTGTTTGTTATCCTGGTAAAGCCGGGGGAGGTGGGTGGCGCTTTATCCACGATCTCTTTTCCGCGTAGCTCTTTCGTAATTTCGCCATTCGGATAGAACGTCTCACGATAAACCATCCATCGCAGCTCGAGGGGAAGGGCGAGGAAGGGGAAAATATCCTTAGAACGCGGTCCAGCCGCGTCAAGGTTTCGGTCGTTGGGCGTCGGGCCCGATTCTTCAAATCCGTTAGCCATTTCGAAGACTGTATCAGAAAGTAGTCTGGGGGTGGACGGGAAGACGGATAGAGTGTGTCCAGCCTATCATATAGGCATATATCGATTGAATGTGATTGTAGTAACAGGAGTGTGATAGCCTAGTTATAATGCTGTGATGTCTAGTTGTGATGCTGTGATACTTTAGCAGTGATGCTGTGATAGACTAGTTGTGATGCTGCGATAATCTCACTTTGTGATATTCAACTGTGTTAGCTTGCTGTGGCCGAATAACGGTAAATGCTTGGGCATATTGAGTGTCGACTGCAGATAAAAGATCTCCCCGAGCAACGCCCCACGCCGGCCGCCGCCTCGGGTTCACCCTTGAATCCAGTCTTCCCCCTGATGACCTCGACCTGCCGGAACGGCTCAGATGAAGAAGCATCTATTGCTCAACCCGATCTCACACAATGCAGCCCCTTTCTCCCCATAACGCCATTCAGATCAAATATCACCGCCACCGCTCCGCGTTACACACCCGAAACCTACATACCCCCCCATCACCCAACCTAAAGCAAACTCCGCTCCACAGCCCTCAGTTCCCGCCTAACCTGCTCCCTCAACTCCCTCGCCAACCCCACCCCCTCCGCCTCGTCCATATCCTCCCTCTGCCCGCGCCCAAACATGCGCCAACTGTGTGAAAGCGGCGCCGCTGTCTCCGGCCTAGGGATGATGTGGAAGTGCACGTGGGGCACGACTTGGGCGGCGCGCTCGCCTGGGGTGTTTAGTATGTAACCTGGGATGCGGAGATTGTGGTTGTAGGGCATACCGTTGTTTTGCACGATGTTGTAGTCGCTTACGTTGGTGACTTTTGTGACGGCGCGGGCGAGTATCGGGAGCCAGAAACCTGGGGGTGTTAGTGGGGAGGGGAATTGGGGAGGGGGGGGGGGTATACCGATGTCCCGGCCTTCGCGTGAGGTTATGTCGGTTAGCTTGGGGCGGTGGGCGCGGGTGCAGACTGTGGCGTCAGTACCCGTTACATGAACTCTCAGGTAATGAGGGCAACGCCAAACATACCCTACACACGTCAGCTCTCATCCCACAACCACTGCCCCCCAATCTCCCACGCAGTAAGGGTGCACGTACAAGCAAGTGCCCACGCGTCATAGGCATGATATCCAAGAACGCAACGACATTATGGCCCGATAGAACGAGGAAGCACTCTGGGTCCACAGCTGTTGAATCTGTGACCTCGGGCACGTCGGTAATGGATGGTTCGGGGACGACAGCGGTGTCGGGCGTGGACACATCAGGCCCGGCCTGGAGGTCGTGGAACGGCGCGGCGTACGCTGAGGCGATGTTGCAGAAGGGGCAGGATTGGGGATATTGTGCGTCTAGACCCTGTGTGCCGTTGTCCAGTGCTTCGGCTTCGGCGGCGGCGAGAGCGCCGGGGAAGGAGGGCTCGTTGGGCATGTTGCTCGCTGGGTGGTCGCGTGGAGGTTCAAGGGTTGGGAATTGAGTGGAGGAGCTATAGGGACGATTGGGCTGTAGGATTAGGGTTCTAGGTTCGCGAAGGGATTGCACGAGGTATGGCCGTTTGACAGGCCGCCGGGACTGTTTGCGCTGGCGGGTGACGTCGCGGTTGAGGCTGTTGAGGTTGTCGGCTTGAGGGCGCTAGTCGGGCGCGAGCAGGGGGCAGTGTGGGGTAGTGTGGCGTTTCGTGTAGGTTGGTGGGGTTGCCGACAACAGGGAATGGGGTGCGGGGAAGACGGGTGAGCAAGGAGTAGGAAAGCGGAACTAAGAATGAGATAGGGACGGGTGAAGTCGAATTGGTGGTGAATGTTCCGGTCAGGCAACGTGGGCCGAGAGGTACGTCACAGTGATCGACTAGTTCTAGGAAGGCGCACGAGATGTGTTCCTGCATATGTATCTGAATCGGGAAATCTATCCAACGCCTGCAATGCTTCACGGATGACAAGAGCAATATCAGTCCAACCCCCACTCAAACACCGTCCGTCCGATCAAGACCCAAAACCCAGTCCCCGGACCTCCTCATCATCCTTCAACGCCAAAACAATCTCATCATCCCCAACCCCCAACCTCACCCTCCTCGCCCTCTCCCCCCTCCTCGCCTCAACCCCCACAATCCCCGCCTCCGCCAGCCCCGTCAGCGCCGCCTCCATCCCCAGCACCCGCGGCGCCGCAGTCGGCGCCTTCTTAGTACGCCGCGGCGTCGCTCCCACCGCAGGCGCCTTCTCCGTCCCCTCCCCAAGTAGAATCTCATGCACCCCCGCAAGCTGCGACATGATACCCAGATTCCGCGCCTCATCCAACACATCCCCAACCAGCGCCTCGCCGATCCCCGTCCTCCGCACCCGCGCCAGCAACGCCGCGAGGAACACCTTCGCCGCAAGCGGCAGCGCGCGCAGGCACTGCTGCAGCGGCGAGGACGTGGCTTCCGCGATCGCGGCCTTGATTGTGGCGATCGTGACAATGCCCTCGCGCGCGGGGCGCTTCAGCACGAGCTCGGGCTTGTTGCGGCCCGATTTACTCGGTGTGCCGGGGGCATCGGGGCCAGCGGCTGCGTTGGCCATGGCTTCCGCCTCAGCGAGCTCGACAGCGCGGCGGCAGATGTCGAGCGCGCGCCGCGCGTCGCCCGACACAGCAGCCACCTTACGGGAGGCGAACTGCACGGCGTCCGGGTGGACGATGTTGCCCGGCACATTGGCTAAGCGGGACTCGATGATTTGCATGAGTTGGGCGTGGGTGTAGCCCTTGAAGGTGATGCGGTGGAGGCCGAGACGGGAGGAGATTTTGTTGCTCAGCGTGCGCTCGGGGAGATCCATTGTGTTGGCGACGGCGAGCACGATCAGCCGGCTGTGCCGCAGACCCGGCCAGTTGAAGAAGTTGTACATGACGGATTGGTTTTTGGTTACGAGTTGGTCGAGCTCGTCCATTAGGACGACGCAGGGGACTCGGCGCGGGCTCGGGGCGGAGAATTCGCGCTCGAGGAGGTCGAGGGCGTGGCTCGGGGAGACGCGGTCACCGCGGAGGGCTTCCCAGAGGAGGGAGTAGGATTGGTGGGGGTCGGTGACTTTCATGCCGTTGATTTCGACGAATATGAAGTCGTCGAGCTCTTCGGCGAGCACGGAGGCGTTCAGTTGAGCGACTACTTCGCGTACCGTCGCTGTTTTTCCTGTCCCGGGTGTGCCTGCGATGTAGATGCAAGAGCCGGTGCCATCGGTGATGGCCTTCTCCAGGTGTGAGTATACTTCGGCGAATTCGTCTTCGCGGCAGGGGAGCGAGGCTGGGACGGACGAGACGTGGAGCTGGTTGCGGGCGATCTGGTGCGGTGATGCGAGGACCTCCGGGGCCAGCACGCGCGTACCCAGAGGCGTGAATTCGAGCGGCTTCTTGACGACGATACGCTTGTGCGTAGGTGTTAGAAACTTGCGCGGGCTGAGATCCTTGAGGTCCTTCCGCCGGGAGGGTGTGACCGCATCTATCTTCCGGCGCTTCTTGGGCGTCTTGGGCTCGCCATCTTCATCGTCTTGGACGACAAAGTCGGTAACGCCGGCTTTGGCTGGCCCACGGCCTTTGCGGGTTGCCTTTGTTTGGCTCTTTACCAGGTCAATCAAGTCGGGGATGTTGTCAAAGCCTTGGTAGACGTCTTCCCAGATGAACTCGTCGGTGTAGGTGGCCGTCCGCGTGTTGCAACCCCGCCGACAGACGAAATATTTACCGTAGTGCTGCGAGTTCCGGGGAACGACGCCCTTGGGATACTTCTTCGCAAAATATTCCGGTGACACAACGTAAGCCTTCCCGTTGATGGTAGTCAGGGGGTTGTCGTCCCATGATGGCGAGATGTACAGTTCGTTCTGGACAATGTTAGACGGACAGAGAAAGTGGCATTGAACTTACGGGCAATGCATCCATCCGTCTCTTCTGTTTATTGCGAATCTCGCTGGGTGATGCGAACCACATAAAGTTCGCCAACTTTTCGCCGGACTCCTCATCGTCAAAAAGGTGGCATATAAGCCCAACCCATGCTTCGCCACCACTCTCGGCTTTCAGCAGTACCGTGTCTCCCAGCCGGCACTCAAACTTGCCCATCCGCGCGCCAACAGGCTGTTTTTGAGCATCTCCGGCCTTTCGCTTTTTGCTGGGAGTTTTCTGCTGCACATCGTCATCCTCGGGGTAGATCCACTCCCAAGGAAGATCCTCATCGCCGAGCTCGTCATCCGAGTCCTCGCGGACTACGGCACCGGTCTTGAGGTATTGCTTAGCCTTCTCGATCTTTGTCTTTTTGCGTCCGGGCATGGCTGCGTGTTGAGGGGCTCAATATCACGGGGTGTCTAGTTAAGGAATTATGCCGACTCCTTAATCGATAGACGCGTCGACGCGCCGTGGGCACGAATGTCCAGATAGCGCTAAACCAGAAGAAGCCAGATCATGTGACCCCCACCAACCTCATCTATCCAACACCGCGTCAACCACAACCACGACTCTCCTCGATACATCGCAATGCTTCACAAAGGTCACACAGTACGGATGTACACCCACCAGAAACTGGGGCGAGCACGTCTACTTTCAGCTTCGCAATTAGTCTCCCACGGCTCCAATCCTCCACGCCACCTCTTTCCCTCCAACGCGCACAGCTCGTCTTGATTACCCGCATAGCGGACCAAGCGGCATAGTCGACAGTGCGGAACGTCGTGACGTCTTGATTGAACTCCACCAACTGGGCTAGGGTTTGTGCTATCCAATCTCCCCCGCCATGCCGGCCATTTCCATCGCCGCACAGGGCCTGGGATGTCCCCCATCCGCCGTCCTCAAAGCCAGCGGATAAGTGCGCATGTATACTGCGGCACAGGCTATGTGTATACCCCGCGGACGTAACTCCCAATCACGCATGAAGGAATCATATAGACGCGACCATCGCGGGTGCGGCCCAGAGCCCTTGCGCCGGAATTAGCTTTGAGCTTAATCAATGGTGTTTTGTCGATCCGCCTGCGTTCGTCCTCTTTTATCTCAGTGGGGGAGATCATTAGTGCTTGGTTCCCACCTCTTCTGTTTCCGTTCCTGAGAATCCTCTGCTCTCATCCCTCTAGTATCAATATTCCAGCCCAGTTCTCTAGATTCCAGCCTAGTCTCCAGAACTCCAGCCTAGCCACCAGATTCCAGCCTCATCATAACCATGAAGTCCTTCCTCACGCTCGCCCTCCTCGCCGCCATCGGCACCGCAAAGCTCAATGCGCCCGCCTGCGCCGTACGTCCCCCCCACCGACTCCCACCCATCTAACCGTCTAGGACAACTGCATCTCCCGCGCCACCTCCTCCGACGGCTGCGCCTCCGCCTCCGACTTCTCCTGCCACTGCCGAAAGCAAGGCCTCATAGCCGCTCTCCAGCCCTGCATCGCCTCTGCCTGCCCCTACGAAGGCGACCAGCAAGGTCCGCCCCCCCCTCCCTACCCCACTTAGACTAACCCCCCCAGCCGCGCACCACGCCATCAAATCCGCCTGCCAAGCCGCGGGCATCAAGATCTCCTTCTCGGTACCCAAGGCTCAACCGCATCTTGAGGCTCGTGCCGACGATATGGCGGGCCATGACATGAGTTCTGGGGCGACGACGGCTGCGCCTAAGGGAGCGGGCGCGGCGAAGGCGACGTCTACGACGAGTGGGGCGCCGAAGGGGACGAAGACGAGTCCGGCTAAGCTGGCGACGTCGTCGGCGGCTGGGAAGGGCGGGAAGCCTGCTGTTTATACGGGGGGTGCGCCGGGGCGGGAAGCGGGCGGTTTCCTTGGGGCGGTTTTTGCGGTGGCGGCGATGGCGCTGTGAGGGGTGATTGGTGAGGGAAGGTGGTAATGGTGACGCCTTTCGAGGTGGACGAGATGGGAAAAATGAGTATCGTGGGTTCGTGGTTTCTTTGGTCCGTTTGCTTAGGTTGAGTTTCTAGGCATACCGGGTGGGATAATAGTCACTCCTTTTCTGGGCAAGCCCTTGATGTACCGCATTTTCAATTGTATCACGATTCACTCCTTTACGGATTCGTAATCGACCACTGATCTGCAGTGCCGGCGGTTGCCATGTGATATGAGTACAGGACCAATGTACTGGAAGTTGCAACCGGCAACGTCACTGCTGATGTCGACGTGAGGCAGAAGCATTGTTATCTCAGAAAGGAGCATACTTGTCTGAAGAAGGGACGTGACGTAATGTGCTCATGGTTGAGGGAAGGAGCATCGGGGGCCATGATCCATATATTTCGGACAGCCTCTCGACTCTCATCCTTTCATCGTCTTTATCTCCATCTTCACTTTATACGGTCGCCTGTTGCTCACGTCAAGCTTTGCTTCCATTAACTGCTACGGCTCACAGATCTGTCATACTGACAGCCACGTATTCTTCATGACTTTTGAAGCAAAGTAAGTTTACTCCGCACCTTTCCTTCGGTACAACCCTCTTCTCTGTCATACCGAAGGTCAAAGTATGGTGTGCCTTCATCTTGCCTTTGCATGGCAACACAACAGTGCAAAACATCATTCACGACTAACTGCTTTTCGTCCACTCACAAAGGCCTCAGCATCCAATCGAGCCCACCCACCACCACGCGCGCCGCACCTAGCACTCAAGCCGCCACCCTCGCTACATTCAAAAAGAACCGTCCCAACCACCCCACCCCGGCCCACCAAACCGCCGTCCTCAAATGGCCTGTCGCCTGCGTCCCGCCCGTAACATACACTACCGCATGAAGAGCCCTCAACCCAAACCACCCCTTGATAAAGCCCATCAACTCCGCATGCCCCACGCCCGCCCACAACCCCGCCAGCACGGCCGCGACATACAGTGGAAGCGTTTCATGCGCGTTGGCAGTGGCGGCCTCGGCGCGCTCCCAGCGCGCGAAGATGTGGGGAGGCAGGGATGATTGGAGGTGTGACCGGAAGGAGGAGGACCGGGGTGAGGAATTGTCGAGAGTGGAGAGAGGGAGGGGGCCGCGCGCGAGGTGCATGGCGTAGACGTGGGGGAGGAGGCTGAAGATGTGATAGGCGGGGATGGAGAGAAGGGGGATGTTGTAGGCGGAGAGGAGGGAGGCCATGGTGGAGGGTTCTTGGGGGGAGAAGGTTGTGCTGAGGAATGGGTGGGTCGCGCGGTGTTGATTTTGTGAGCTACATTCGAGGGATGGGGAGCTCTTAAAAAGCGGCGATGCTGACGTGAGGCGGCCCCCCAGACAACGTTCCGGTGCGCGGGCCGGACAAATGATTAGTTCCGCCTCCGTCGAAGCGCGGCGCAATGCTGCTGTACCGGTAAATACGCATTCGTAGTGGACGCCAAGGATCGGCTTTTGTTCCGAGTCGGGTTATTAATCTGTCCTGCGCTCTGACTTGCGGGCCGGGAGGGCTTAACCTTACCCGCGTCGCTTGGCAGCCTTGCATGTCCTGCACTCCGAGGGCGGCTTGATTCCGTGTTGGACAGGCGAATCGGAAGTGGGATGGGGAGTGTGTACAATGCGGAATTGGAGGTGAGGGCTGATGTCTGCCTTTATTCTTTGGCGTGGAGCGGAGGGCGATGGGGCAGTGGACTTCCGCCGTATCGTTCATGTCGGACGAGATCAGGACGAGCGGCGGCTGGCAGCAGAAAGCAGATCCGATTCATATAGACACGACACGCTCACCACGAGAGCCATGTCGTAACCATCCTTCAAGTCTCCAACTCAGGTCCCCACCCCATCCCCCACCTCCCCAATTCCCCACCCGCATCAACCCCCTCACCTCCCGCCCTACACGCAGTTAGCCATTCCCCTCCCCAGAAAAAACAGGGAATACTCATAAAAAATGGCCCCCCGCCATCCCCTCAAGAACAGTAGGAGCAGGTACCAGACAAAAAATTAACCGCGCGCACCTCCCCCCTCCCAACACACCCACCACCCCTCCCCCCAACCCCTGCCTTCCCCACCCAGCCTCCCCGCCGAAGTTACCTACCCACACGTCATCAACACGGGAACCCCGCAGCTGAGCCTAGGCCCGCTAAACCGACTCCCTTCCACCTTGACACGCTGGCAGCCCGTACGCGCAGACAAGCCGGGGCTTTGAACACCGCGGGGCGGGTTCCCGCGTGAACGGCTGGGGTTCCAGTGGCTTTGGTAGAGAGGGGGACGGGGAGCGGGTACCTGGCTTCAGCGCGCGGGGCCGCTCAGCGCGGGGCGTTTGACCTCGCAGTGCGGTTTGGCTGTCAGGGTCGGTGGGGGGGCGGGAACAGAGGCGTAGACACGTGGTTCGGGCTTCGGTACGACGCAATGTCCGCAGGACATAAATGCATCTCCGCGCATCTCGCAGCTTCCCTCCAAACGTGCATCTCCGTTGCAGGGCTAGGCCCGTACCGCAAGATCTCCCACCCAGTGCTGGACTCTCTGTTGTGTCGCATGCCCCTCGGAGATGGGTCTTTGGTTTCCGTTCAGCCGCGCGCGTGCGCAACCGTCAGGCAAAGGCGGACAAAGGACGTCTGGGAAAACCGCTTGTGGCCGTGCCTAGCGGCACGGCGTTCGGCGCTTGACGCCTCGGGCGGGGCCGGAGGCGGCGATTAACGCGGGTGGTCTGGCATCCCCCATGGGGGACGGCGCTGGTAGCGGGTGCTGGGGCGCTGGCGCGGGAAGCAAGCCCGCGAAGATGAGGGGGGGAAACGGGACCCGGGATCGAACAAGTCGATCCCGAGAAAGGAGACGTGCGGGTGTCTTCGCCAGAGGGTGGAATCCGGGTTGCATCGGCAGGTCGTTGTGTCCGGGGACGGTTGGTTTTGCTCAAGCTCTGCTGCTGGACTCCGACGAACCCTGGTTTTCGCAAAGGGCAGCAGGATATCAGACTTCCGGGGCGTGGCGACAAGTCGATGCTGATGAACGGGGTACCGGTTTCCCGGGCCCACCATCTGAGGTCAGACTACGTCGCGCCCGTCTTCAACCACTTGAGCCAGTGCGCTAGACCAGGTGACCGGGCCTGAGGGCTGCGGTCCAGAGCAGAGCGAGCGCCACCAACCGCCGTCCGGCGAGCCTGGAATCCGATATACGCAACCCGTAGATCTGGCGACCGCAAATCCAGTCCCTCAGCTCATGAAGATCCCAAAGACACTCCCCAAAAAACAGGGCGTCCGACGTCCCCCACCTGGATCCTCCTCATCTTCGCAGGCAGCTTCATCCAACGCTGCCAATCATGACCGAGTCACATATGCCGGACAGAAAAAGCCGACGCTCGCCTCTTCGAGGCATCCCATGGCAATCTCCATCCACACGGCGCCCTAACCGGGGTTGGGCACTTCGTCGGGCCGCACAGAGCACGACACCCGGCAGCCCTTCGAACGCGCTTAGTTCCCGGAAAGGACAACTCGAGAGCCCGCGAGGCTGGACCGGGGAATGGCTAGGGTTAAGTTCCGAATCCTTTTTCGTCCCCAGCGCGGCGCAGCGGTGTGACCCGCTGCAGACATCGCGCTGGTTAGTGGACGAAAGGGAACGGCGCACTTTGGGGAGGGGGGGGTGCGTGGTTCTGTGTGTTGAGAGCGGCGGCTGGGTGGGAGATGATGCGGTGAGAGACCAGGGTGCAACTTCGACGATGGGGCGGGGAGGAGCTGGGTGGTGAGATGGCGGTGGTGATGCGTATGGGGGGAGAGGGTTGGTGGTTGCGGAATGGTTTTAAGGGATGCGGGCACGCGACGCGTCGGGGCTTGGCAAACATGCGCCAAGATGGAAGCCGCGAACGTTCGATGTGGCGTCTGAAGTCCATCGCGAGCATGTGATACGGTATGTATCGGCGAAGGAAAGTAACTAACGACTCAAGTTGTTGTTTGATGATAGTACAACGAAGTTCGTCATCATCGCCCCACAATACTGTACTACGTAGATGCCACAAACTCAAAATTCCCACTGATAAGGTTATCCTCTGCTCCGTCAATCTCCACCAACTGAACTTGTCAAAGTAATCCCCCATCTTCACCATCGCGGTTGCAGAACTGAAAGAAGCCTTATCGCCCCGCGACACATCATAACGCCACTTACGCTCTGTCGACGGGACCCGACATCATGGAAGTAGACTCGGCCTCGCCAGAACCCTCAGGTGTGACGCCGCAGGAAGCAATCTCCAAAGCAGAAGCCTTTCTGGAGCCGGCGCTTGCCTACGGTAAGTATCGAAATACATCCGCATCAGGAATTTAACACGCCGTAGCCCGCCAGCATCCCGATCAGACCACGAGCATCAGCTCCCGTCTTGCCAACGATGAGCTAGCACAGCGCGAGGCCCTCGAGCACGCATGTCAACATCTCACCGCCATTCACCAAAGCCTCTTAGATGCGCAGCGGATGGGGAGCAAGCAAGTCTACGACTCCACCCTCCTGACCACCGTGTACTCCCTCATCGACTTCATCCTCCTGGAAGCCCTCTACCCGAGACTCCCCGAGGGCGCTGGTAACCCCCTCGAGCTCCGCAAACGGGCTTTGTTCTGGAAGTCCATGGACCGGAACTACACGGTCCCTCCCGACAATGGCACCTTCTATGATGCCATCCGCGCTTTCCGCCAAATTACGCGCAGCATAGGCGAAGGCCTTGAGCCCCTACTGCGGAACCGTGCGCTGAAGCACATCATCGTACTAGATGCCTTCCTGATCCTGTCGCGTAATGACTGGGAGCAGTTGGTTGGAACGGCATGCTCGTTCAGCGACTACATAGTCGCGCTCCCCACGGACGCACTGATGACAGAAATGTCCGCCCTAGTAAAAGCGAATGCACCGTCCTGGCTGAAGAACCCTCTCACTTCCTCCCTCTCCCATCTCCCCCTCCGCCCCGATGGCGTCCGCAGCGTCTTCGAGTATCTCGCACGCGCGCGGCACAGACCCAACACGCAGCCGGAAACTGACATCCCCACCCCCTCCAAAGGCCCAACCTTCACCCTCGAAGTCCTCCAAGACGCAGCCCGTCTCCTCTCCTCCGTCCCCTCAACCATGACCGCAAAAACTTGGCTCGCGGGCATTGGGCCGCAACTCTTCGCCCTTCTCGACGCTGGCGGCGACATGAGCAAGGCGGCAGCTTACGTCATCGTCTTCGGGATTCTGTCCAAGAAAGCCCTCGGCGCAAGCAATGCCCCCGGCTGGACCACCTTCGCTCTCCCAATCCGCGACGCGCTGTACCCGACCGCGCCCCTGGAGCGCTCCCCCCCAGACCTCTCGGACCTAGAGCCCGTCGTCGTCCCGGAGGCCACGCTACACACGGCACTAAGGCGCCTCTTGACCCTCGTGCATTCCCACCCTCACCCAGCCGTCGCAAAGCGGCTAGTCGGCATGTGCCGCGGGCCCCTCTGGGCCATTGCCGCATACGACAAATCGCCTGTCGTAGCAGCGCAGTGGTCCGACCTCGCACTCCGCCTGTTGGCGCGCTACATTAGCCTATTCCCCGACTCAGACCCTCTGCTCAACGTCTTCGACAGCATGCTGTGGGACGGTGCCGCGGAATGGGAATTCGCCCCCGGTGACCAAGGCGGGATAGCAATCCGCGTCCGCACGCCGGAGGGGAATATCAATCTTGAAGCCCTGCAGGAGAAGATCGAGCGGCGCATCGGATCGTTCCTTAAGCTTGTGGAGGCGCTGCAGCTTGATGCGCAGAAGATGGCGGAGCTCCTCCTCGCCATAACGCGACGCTGGCTAAGTGCGGAGCACAGGGAGGGCAAGTCGCCGATTCAAAACCTCGCCCGGACTGCCCTCGCGCAAGCCCTGCTCGAGAAGCACCTCGCGCTGCTCTCCAGCTCGCCCATCCAAGCGCTCACATTTATCTCCTCGCTGCTGCGCATCCTGGGCGACCAACCGGCGCCGAGCGACCCAGCGCTGCTGATGCAGCCCGAAAGTCCAGCGTATGCGAATATTATCTCTGATTGGCCCGAGGACCCCTCCAAGGAAGCCCTCGTGGAGCAGCGAGAGGACATGATGTTCACGGCACTGAGTGTCATGAACGCCGTACTTGCGGCGCCGCTGCCTGTAGACCCGAAGTTGGAGACCACACTCAAAGACATCGAGGATAACATGCGCCGCGCCTGGAATATGCCGTACCGTCTGCAGTGGAGCGCCCGCATCACCAACACCATCAAGCGCCTGTCCGCCCTCCGCGAAAAGCTAAACACTACACAGACCCCCACCGCCCCGCCTTACACCAAGCCCTCCTTCCTCGAATCCCTCCCCTCAATCCGTACCCAGCTCTCCAGCGACCAACCACCCATCCGCCGCTCCGCCCTCGCAACCCTAGACTCACTCCTCACCCCAGAAGCCAATCCCGACACCCAGCTAGCAGCCACCCTCCTGACCTCCCTCCTCCTCTCCGAACCAGAAAGCTTCGTCTACCTCCCCGGCATCAGCTCCCTCCGGCGCCTCGCCTCTCTCGATCCCCGGCGCGCGGCCAACACGCTCGTCGACGCCCTGTCCGACCCCTCGGAAGCAGGCTCCGTCGACGGGCGCTTGCGCGTCGCTGAGGCGCTCATCGCCGTCGTCCCGGTCCTCGCTGGGAGCACGGAGGGCAGGCTCGCGATCCCGCACGTCGCTGAAGTGGCGATTAAGGTTGCGGGTAGGCGCGGGCGTCGCGAACGCGAGGCGTCCGAGCGGGTTAAGGCGGAGCGGTTGGCGCGGCGGAAGCGCAAGGAGGCGGAGCGGGCGTGGGGCGGGGAGGTGCCTGAGGTTCCAGACCTGGAGGACGGGTATGAGGAGGAGGAAGGTGAGGCTGCGAGGGAAAAGCGCAGGAGAGAGATAGAGGCTATTCAGCGCATTGTGCGTGGCTGGGAGGACACGGGGTTTGAGGAGGATGTGAGGGTGCGGGCGAGCGCGTTGGGCGTGCTGGCTGGCGTGTTTGAGAATGGGGGAGGCGGTGGGGTGGTTGGAAGTGCGGTCGATCTTGTGCTTAGCGTGCTGGTTATTGAGACGGGGACTGAAAGGGCGGTGCTAAGGCGTGCTGCGGCGATGGTGCTGCTTGGGCTGGTGAATGGGATGGACGGGGCGTATAAACGGGGCGAACAGCCGTACGTTCTAGCGGCGGAGAAGTGGTCTGAGGTAAGGCGGGTGGTGGAGTGGGTAAGCGCGGAGGATGGAGACGATGTTGTAAGGGACCATGCGGAGACGGTGAAGGAGAATTTGGAAGCGGTGGCGATGATAGGGGTTTTGGCTGAGGGGGAGATGGAGAGGAGGAGAGTGGAGGAGTTTGGGAAGGAGGGGTTGAGGGGGTTGAGCCTAGGGGAGAGTGGGGGTAGAGCGGGGATTGAGGAGGTTGAGTAGTGGGCGATTGATGGCGTTGGGTGGGATGGAATGGAATGAGGCGCGATGATGGATTCATGGATGGCCAGGTGGTGCTGAGCCTGCCTTCAAATCGGGGATTTGGGTGAGAATACGCGGCGGCAGCCGTCGGGTTCAATATGCCTACACCAATCAACCTTTCCATTGTGCACCCATTCCAGGTCATGATGTATGGTAGTTTAGGTTCGTGGTTCCCGCGCGCGTTTGTATGCCTCCCTCTAGTTCTAGCAACGGTGCGAAAATCACGCTTCCCGTCCAATATCCCGACATCCCCGTCTGCCAGATTTGCCATCTATCACCAGCCCGCCAACAGCTACCACCACCTCACCCACCTCCAAGCACAACCCAAACCTCATTTTCCCACCCCTCAGCAGCCTCTTCGCCTTACCTGTTCCACAAAGCCAATCCGGGTAGCTCATGTCACGGCGTACACCCACACTCTCACAGCCGGACAAAGACCTCCACAAGCACAATCTGAGGAGTATGTACACCATGCATTAGCACTAGCAGTACAGCACATATCTACAACCCCCTCAACCCCCGTCCTCTTCCTTCCCTTAACCTCACTGCTACCAAAAACAATAAGATTAACCTCCGCAACCCATGCAAAGCAGCGATAACCACATGCCATCAAGGCAAAATGAACCCTCCTAGGCAAAACAAGAACGAACACCGATTCAAAGTGCCTTCGCCAAAGGAAACGCCTTTTAAAACCAAGCCAAAACCGTACCAGCCGACCGTTTCCGTTCCGAGACCCATTAGTTGTCCAAGGTTGATGCCCTTGGGGGTGATACGAGCATTAGAGCCAAAAGTCGATGATGCCGAGAGGGGGTAAGAGATGGAGAGGATGAGAAGAGGTATCGGACTCCGCAAACATCATGCCACTCACGCCATAAGCGCCTGCACCTTCGCCCTCTCACTCACAATCTCCGCCTGCAACCGTCTTGTCCGCATCATCGCCTCATCCCTGTCCTCATTAGCACCCATCCCCACCCAAACGCGTATACGAAAGAACATACCTCTCGCCCTGCAACTCCCCCACCTCAATCTGCGCCCTATTCATCCTCTGCACCACCTCCTCCATCTCCCCCTCCGCATCCCCCAGCGCCTTCTCCAACTCCGCAACCCGCCTCTCCAAAATCTCCGTCCTCCCCACCTCCCCAATACTCATGCCCACCCCACTCCTCGTCCACGCCAACACCGGCCCCCTCCCCCCAAAAAGCGCTTTCTCCGCCCCCTCCGCCCCCGGCGGTAGTATCACACCCCGCACGAGGCCAGCATGATCCGCCTCCCTCAACAGCCTCGCATCCTCATCCACCCCCGCCATAACCCCCTCGCTCCTCGCCTGCGCCGCCATAACGCGCTCCTCCAACTCCCTGAGCCGTCCCTGCATCGTCGCAATCCGCTCCGCACAGCGTTCCTGCTCCCGCTCCCCCCGTCCAATCGCCTCCGCCAGCCGCGCCCTCAGCGAGGTATTCGCAGCCATCTGCGCCGCGACCTGCTCAGCGAGCACATCCATGCGCCTAGCCGCAGCATACAGCTCCGTCGCCAGTGCGCGGTGCTCAGACGTCGCGTCCGAGTCCGCGGGGGAGAGCGGCTGGGGCCCGGTAAGTGCGCTTGGCGGCGGCGAGTCCTGCAAAGCGCGGGCCTGGGCGCGATACGATTCGGCTTGGTCGAGGGCGTGTGCGCGCTCGGCCTCGGCGTCGGAAATGGATTGCTTGAGGAGCGCGAGGATGCGCGCGTCGTCTGCGCCCGCGCCCTCCATTGCGCGTACCCGTGCCAGGGACAGGGCTTGCGTGGTGCGCAGCTCATTGTACGCGGTGTCGAGGAGGGCGCCGGCGGGGGGGATCTGCGCTTCGTCGTCGCCGCGCTCGTAGCCGCGCTCGTTGAGGAGCACGCGCAGGGAGCTCGTCTCCTCGCGCGCACGGTCCAGGTCCATTTTCAGTCCGCCGAGTCCCTTCTCGCACATCCACTTCTGCTCTAATGCATCATCGGCGCGCCGGCGGAGGACCTGTATCTCCTCGCGCAGGCCGCGGACTTCGCGGTAGAAGGCCGTGCGGCGCGGGGTGAGATTCTGCGCGCGGTCGCGCTCGGCCTCGAGCTGCTTGAGCCGGCGCTGGTGGACCTTTGCCTCATGTGAATAGCGCTCGAGGAGCGTCTTCAGGGCCGAGTGCAGGGCCTCGCGCTGCTGCTCCGTCTCCTTGACGCGTTCGGCGAGGGCCTCGCGGGACTCGTGTAGTCCCGGAGAAGGGCCGGCACTTGTTGGTGTTTGCGAGCCGGGCGGGCCGTTGGGGTGCTTGACGGAGTTTGAGCGGGAGAGGGCGCCTGAGCCGGCGCCGGAGTTGGAGCGGGACACGCGGCCTGTGGGGCGCTTGGTTGCTAGCGATTTGGAGCGGGAGAGGCCGAGGCCGGAGAGTTGAGGCGAGGGGGGCGGGAGGGGGTAGGCGGGGATGTCTTCCTCGGCGATGGAGCGGAAGCGCTGCTGCTGCTGAGCCTGCTTCAAGGTTTGGTTTTCCTCTCTTAATGCGCGGAGTTCGTGAGCGACGCGGGAGTGCTCATATGTCAGGGCCTCCTTTTCCGCCACTTCGTGCTCGAGCGCTTCCACTCTTGCTTTCAGTTGCGGTATCACCTCGTCGCGCAGCTCATCGCGATCGTTCCGCACGGCCTCGCCTTCCATGCGCATCCCTCCGATTAAGTCCTCCACGTTCTCGCGGAACTGTCGCTCCTCGCCGAGCTTCCGCTTCAATTCGTCGAGCATGAGTTCCAATTCGCGGACGCGCTCGCTCTCCAGCTGCCCGCGCGCCTGCGCATGTATACGCTCTTCTAGCGAATGTACCCGCTCTTCCGCCTCCTGTCGCGCTCGCAACGACTCTTGTAACCGCTGCGTCATGTCCAGCTTCAACTGCGCCTTCTCTTGCTCTGCGCGCCGCCGGATCCGCTCCAGCTCTTCCAGCTTCCCATCTGCTCCATCGCCGCCATGGAGGGGAAACCTAACGGAGCTAGTGCCGGAATCTGAGTAGTAGTCACTGGTGCGGCGGTTGGCGTCCAAACCTCCAGACCCAAACGTGCTGCCGGCTTCGATATTCGCTTTCCACCGCTCTACTTCATCCTCCAGTTCCAATTCTCGTTTTATAGAGTTTGTGAGTTCGGAGCTCAGCTCCCGCAACTGCTGCTCCAACTCAGCAGTCACTGAACTGGACACAGGCGGCGATGGGAGGCCCGGCGTGCCCAAGCCGTAGTACGAAAGCGAACCACCGGCATTGGCGCGAGGAATGTCCAGCGCCGCCGGCTTGTGGACCCCAGATGGCAAGTTCATGGGGAAAGAGTTTGTGTGCGGTAAGGGTGACGGCAATACCGGGGAGCGATCGGAGAAGGTCGTGGTGGGAGAGTCGCCGGAGGGCGTTCGCCGGCTCCAGCCGAAGAAGGATGTGAATTTGGTAGAGGGAGACTTGGGATTCTTGTTGATGTATCGGGGGTCGAGGTCATCGTCTCCGGGTGGTGGGAATGGATCGAGACGAAGACTGGACGAGTGTGCGTGGACTGCTGCCATGCTTTTCGAGTGAGAGTGGCCTAGATGCTGGGACGAGCCGGTGCTCCTTTGCCGCCTGCGGAAGAAGATATCGGGATATGATAACCCCTTTGAGTGCTGTGGTCGAACTGGCGATATAATTGCGGGTGTCGGGTTGCTCGCGATCGTGGTGAGCGAAGCATAGCGAGTCTGGGGTCCTCCGTCTCCTGCGGCAGAGGCGTTCTTGTCCGTCTGCAGGCCGACAGGAGGCTTGTTCAATTGGGGAGGGAGCAACGGTGATGTGCCGTGTGGGTTTCTGAAGGAAGGCAAGAGAGGTCAGCACGATGCAAGCCTAGGCGGGAGGCGGGACACCAGGACGAAAGCGGAGGGAACAGCGGTCCAAGCTTCGGCCTGTCAACAAAGACGGGGGGAATGTTGAGGCTTGTGTGTGGGCCATTCAATAGATACGGCTATTGTGTGGAATGTTTCCCCCACGGTCTCATATAAGAAGAGATGCGCTACTCACCTGTCCAGATCCCGAATCAATAGCTCCCCTTCGCCAAATCTTTCAGCAGCACTCGGTACTGCCAATCTACTCCCTTGCAGTGTAGAGGGAGCGCCTGCTGCAGGACGAGACGGCAGTTCAGTCGCGGAGGAGTTCTGTTGCGTTGCGCCTTGCGGACGTTCTGCAGCAGCCACTGTGGACCGCCCGTCCAGAGTATTTGCGTTTACTCTGCTTGCCAGCCCGAATGTATCCTGGCGAACGGAGCCAGACCCGGTATCTTGGTGGAATCGCACGCCGAACTCAGCAGCAATGGGGGATGCAGTGGACGGCAGCGGCTTGCGATTTACGAGGCCGCCCCGGGAGCGCACGGGAGGTGTGGATGGAGAAGGCCCGGAGGATGCGGCGGAGGCGCTTTGAA
The DNA here is from genome assembly GCA_010356995.1 of Trichodelitschia bisporula. Classification (NCBI taxonomy): domain Eukaryota; kingdom Fungi; phylum Ascomycota; class Dothideomycetes; order Phaeotrichales; family Phaeotrichaceae; genus Trichodelitschia; species Trichodelitschia bisporula. Next base: position 1,094,901 of record ML996693.1, read on the forward strand.
TGGCGTTCGCGGCGCGAGGAGAGGAGTTGTTGGCGCTTGGGCCCGGAGACGCGCGAATGTGAAATGCCGACAGAGTATGCGGAAACAGAGGAAACGAGATGCCCGGAAGTGAGAGCTTCTTCGGGCGCTTTGGTTGACGAGATTCTTGAGAACGTCGCGGAGTAGCCGCGAAGGAGGAAGAGGCAAGGCCCGTTGGATCCGCGTTGGACTCCATCGCGGTTGGACTTCCAAGCTGTGCGAAGGCTAGCTAGCGCGCATTGATTCGTGCTAGGCACGCCAGGGTGGATGGGCTGCGCGCAAGGTGCAAATGATGGCCTACCCTATCTGATTAGGGGCGCGGCAACTGCACGAATTCGGCTGTAAGTGAGGTGATCTGTTGGATGAAGTCGGCAGGATGGTATTTGAGCATGTTAGCGTGGCGCCGCTTCTTGCGCAAGACTGAGGGGTTGCTATTCGACGCGAGGGATATTTCGAAGAGGATGGTGGGCAATGTGCATCATCTCACTCGCTGTCCACGTCCCCGGTCGCAATCTTCGGTCGCGTGGCCAGAGAATCAATCTCGAAGAGCCTCGATGAGTGGCAACCCGTCGAGCGCACCGTTGCACACTCTCTTCTGCCGTTTCCTACTGGCGATGCGCGAAATGGTTCGGAGACGGGCTGCTTTGTTCAGACTGATTGGTCTGTTGGTGTTGAGCGGGGGCGAGGGGGGTGAAGTCAAAGCCTTTGTCAGGTACAGCACCGCATTGATTGGGTGGGCGGACTATGTGGCTTTCGACTCCTTTGTTGGTTTGTTGGCCCGGATCAGCTGGTGATCTGCAGGTGAAGGGGGGGCTGGAGCCAAAGGGCGGGGGAGTGAAGAGGCGCGTTTTGGCGTCGAGTGTAGCCGGGGTTCGAGAGCGACTCCGCGGGCGAGAAAGGTTGCTTAATAACACCGGCGAAGATGCTGGAGGAAGAGGGGGATGAGGTTGCCGAAATGTAGATGGAGAGAAGAGCTTATGGTGTTGAGCTTCGCTGTCCGACGGGTCACAAGAGTGGACCAGGGAAGGCGCGAAGAGTCCAAAGGCGTCTTGTATGACGTTCCACTACCAGTCGTCCACTCGTCTTGCGGAAAGGGGAGAGCCGCTGAACAATACCCGCCGATGGGTGACACCACTCGCAACGTGAACAATAGACTTCAACGATGGCAACGACAATTCTGCTTCACTCATCATCAACCTCACTCCCCCATCCCCACTGCATATGTATAACAAACTCTCCGACCGTCCCTGCAGACCTCTGCATCTACATTGCCTTGCATCCGCCCCAAGTCTCACCTCCTTCATATACGGATGTACAAAAGGCCCAGCGCCCTCGACATCGGCGTACCCCGCTGCAGGAGGCAGCCTCTCCGTCTCAGATATCGCCCCCAGCACGCCGTGCAGCCTTCCACCACCCTCCACACACATTCTCTGCGCAAAATTCTCCGCCAGCGCTTCGCCCACCTATAAGCAGTCATCACACACCATCCGACTTCTATGTCTCATCGTGACTCCCCACGAGGCCAACGGCGCACCCGTAGCACCGATCGTACCCGTCGCACGGCAGCCCGCGCAAGCGCGCCTTCGCCCTACCTATCGCAAACCATTCGAGGGGGCAGACATGCTTGGTGTTTCAAGGCGGCAACACGCCCGGCCCAATAGTTTCACTGATACGGCTTCTGTCGCAGCGGGGCCTCGAGAACACGAACGATGATATGCGGCATCCCGGTTGCTTAACGTTTTGTTTCGCACGTCATTTCGTCGGCACGGTGGTTGCGGGTGAAACGCCGTTGCCGACACGGGGTTGAGCTGTGGATGGCTTGAGGTGGTACGTACTTCGTACCTGACGTTTGGCTGCTTTGAGTGAAGTATCCAGGACGATCAAGGGCCACCAGAACAAAGTCGTAGCCGCCCCCATATGCAAGTACGCATGGGCATAGCGGCAATTACTTTAGTGGTGGCCCTTGGATATCGGAACAGCCGCACACCTCACATTCGTCTCCACCCCTTCATCCCATATCTCACAGGCAAGGTGGCCGAGTTGGTTAAGGCGTCAGGTTAAGGTCTCCCTTAGCAACAATATCCTGATTCAGAAATGAGCACGAGTTCGAATCTCGTCCTTGTCAACATGCTGTTCTCTTTTTGCTTCCTTGGGACCGGTGGGGGAAGTGGGGTGGTGGGGCGAGGCTAGCGGCAAGGCTGGACCGGCCCGATCTTTTGCGCATAATTTAGACGTCATGGAAGGTAGGTAATGAGTAATTGAATACGGATGTTGAATCGATGTTCGGGTACAGTGGGGAATGTGCGTCGGCTGTTAAACCTGCGTGAGGGTGAGAGCCGGTCCAGTTATCATCAGGCCACGGACAGAGTGAGCAGAACGTTCGACGAGAGGGAGATTCAGGACAGGAATGATGTAGACACGGAAGGAGCATTGTTATGTCGGGAAGGAGCATACTTTTCTGAGGAAGGGGACATGATGCAATGTGCGCATGACAGGAGGAATGAGCATATGAGGATACTTGGCATCATCGTGTATTTCTTTTTGAGAGTCTTCCTCTCTTCCTCTCTTCCTCTCTTCCTCACTTCTTTTTTACTTCAATCATCAGCATTTCACAGAGTCTTTTGCTTCCATCAAGGAAGTTGGTGAGGGAAGTATTGCGAGGCAGCATCAGCCACCCCAGCATGAATTTAGACACTCCAGATCCGCAGCAGTATGCAAAATCCCTCCCAGGCTAGTAGCAGACCCCATCCCAACCAACCGGCAAGCCCCCCTCATGAACTCGTCATAATATCACAATCCGCCCAGTCCCTAACGCAGGCATCTATCGGGGGGTATAGCCCATGAATGAAGTGAGGAAGAGCAACTCCAGTCTACCCAACCGCTCACCAAGAAAAGTCAGATCCCCAAGCTCCATCGCCAAAATGCTCAGCCTCGAAGTAGAGGAACGAAAGGGCGCCAGAAACTCCAGCCAAACCCATGGACGGTGGAAACGTACAGCGAATGAGTATACCGTTACCAGCCTGCACCTGTTAGCCATGCCCGAGCAGCAACAGAAGAAAAGAAACTTACCAAATGTCTCCGAATGCAGCGTAATATCCTCCACCGCGCCCGAAACCGCCATGCCCTGCAATCGGGCAACCTCATTCGCAACCCCAATCTTCAGCGCATTCGGCCCACACACCGTAACCAGATTCCTTCCACCAGGCACCATAAACCCAGGCAACAGGTTCTTCATATCAGGTCTTCCAAACCGCACCTCGACTTTAACCCGCTCACCCGTCGCCTTCGCCGCACCCGCGCCAACCATCCCCGCTGCCATCAGTAACTCCAGCTCCGCGCTGCGCCCCTGCTGCCCATCCGCCTCCTCCTTGCTCGTCACGTAGATCAGCACTTCTACGCGGCACTCCGTCGACGAGGGCAGGTCGGCCAGCGCACGCAGCGCGCGCACAATCTCCGGCCGCGCCCAGGCTATCCACGCCGCCTTGCGGATACTCCACACGAAGCGGACGCTGCGCGTGCGGCACGCGCGCTCCCGTTCGATATCCGCCGCAAACCCGTCCGCCTCCTTACCGGCGCCAGGCATGGGCCCGAGGGCCGATGCAGCCGCGATTTTCTCGGACAAGTACACGAGCCACGGCAGCGAGGCCGTGACGCCGGATCCGCCTGCCACAGTCACGAACCCATCGAAGTAATGCTGCGCAGGCCGGACGTAGTCGCCGAACGGACCGTCAATCCACGTGCCCACATCCGCGGTATTCGCGCGCAGGGATTCGAGGGCCTCGAGCGAGGGGAAGCCAGGGGATGTGGGCGTTGTGCGGCCGCTGTAGCGGTATGGGCTGAGGGGCGCGGTGCTCAAGGTCGAGACCACGCGTGGTTTCGTGGTGGAGGTGAAACTGGCGCGGCTCGGGTTTTCGCTTTTCAGGCGGGAGAGGGAGGAGTAAGAGTCGTGGCGCGCGCGGGGCGGCTCGTCGAAGTCGGTGACGCTCATCATGGGGGTTGAGCGGCCGTTCACGGTCAGGCCGCTGAGGTTGGAGAGACCCTGCTCCTCGCGGCGTTTGGCGAGTTTGTTGAGTTTGCGGGTGAAGCCGCCGCAGGCGCGGACTAGGAAGACCATTTCGTTCTGTCCGCCTAGGTAGCGCGGTGTTGGCACTGAGGCGATGGTGAAGGGGTGGTTGTCCATGGCGCTGATCCCTGGGATGCTGATGTAGCAGTGCTGGCCCGGTCGCCAGCGGAGCCTGGCCGGTACAGTCACGGTTACGCGCGTCATGTCGCCCGGCAGGCTTTCGAGGGCCGTCGGGAAGCCGTGCAGCCCCCGGCTGAGAGGGAAGGTGAAGCGGTTACGCTGGATCATGCGCGCGATGACGCTGAAGGCCCACAGCGCCATAGCGCCGTAAATGTACTCCGGTGCGGCGTACTCGCCCTTGATGTGCCAGAACATGAGCGCGAACCAGCCGGCGGCGAAGAAGATGTGTAGATGCTTGAAGACTTCGTAGGCTTTGTTGCGGAAGTAGGGGAGCGAGAAGATGACGAGCAGGATGAAGACCGCCTGGAGGAAGGTGCCAGGGAGCTGGTGCGGTTAGCGGGTTTGACAGAGACAGGAGCGAGGGATGTCACGTACTTCGCGCCGGTGCAGCCTGTACAGCAGAACCAGCTCGTTCCAGCCACCCTCCTTGAGAGGCGCGATTATGTGGGGTACCTATCCGGTAAGCGGTGCCAACCTCAGCTTCGGCTAACGTACGGCATGGATAATGGACAGGCAAAAGAGGATATACGCGACGAAACGGTGCCATATGTTTAGTTTCGCGTACGAAATGCCCGTCAGGAAGGTTACGACATTGACCTTGCCGGCCAGCGCGATGCACACGGGTGTCAAGCCGGACATCAACATGGCGCAGCGAACGGATAGCGGCGGTGACCCGTATCGGAACTCGCTGCGCAGGTACTTGCCCTGGAAGAAGGGGAGGATGGAAATGTAGATTGTGGCGGCGGCCATGAGCAGGAGGACACCATAGGAGATATCGAGGGAGTCGCCGAGCTTGCCTGATAGTCGGCGGTAGGTGAAGGAGCGCCAGTATCCGACGAGGCGATGCTGGAGGTTGGAGCGGCGGTGAAAGTCGTTTAGGCGATGGCGGAAGTGGATGATCATGAAGAGGCCGATGAGGACGGCGTAGAACCAGACGGCCCATTCGCCGTAGCTTTCGAAAAATGTGTTCGAATACGCGTTTTGTGAGTCGTTCCAGCCGATGATGAAGGCTTTGCACGACCGGTTCATGCACCGCGGGTCTTCGATGGGAAGGTTCCACAGCGTATTTTCGGATTGGTCGCCTGCGTAGTCGGCCATCTTGGGGTGGTTGTCTACGCGGCCAGGGGGGAGCTTTGGGGTTGCAACTGAAAGGGGGGGGGAACAAGAGCACTGCTACGATGGGATACGGAAGAAGCGAACGTCGAGGCTACGATCGTAGCCTAATGGAAAGGGAAACGAATGACGATGGTGGGAGAAATATCAGCACAGACTTCAAGGGGCACGGAAGGGGAACAGGAAGCTCATATATTTTTCTAGGAGTCTTTCGAAGCTCCCCTTAGGCATAGCCGGCCAAGTGTCGGCGAAGGCTGAGATTGACGCCGACAGCCACATGCGCCTCATACGGAGTGGCATCCTGTCGGACACAGCAAAAAGTCAGTGGTGCAGGGGCGCTCGGATACCACGGAATGGCAGCGCTTGCCCATGAGAGGAGAGGCGCGGTGGTATGAGCGAAATGGAGTTCGGAGAAGGAGAGAAAAGTATCATGCAATGGCGGCCATCGTCAACTCCGACAATGCAGCCTCAATTGCATCGCCAATCGGCCATCTCACAGGCTGCAGCGTACTTTCGCAGTTGCAGTGCGCAAATCCCCGCCGGACATTCGCGGTGTTCGAAGCACAAAATCCCCTAGCGGCCAGGGCTGATGGCTGCTCAGCCAAACTGCCGCGCTGGACCACTCAGGAGGCGCGCCGCGCGCGCTCGCGACTTGGCCGCTATTTTGGGAGGACAAGGGCGGGGCTAAGCGGCGGCTAACTGGTTGGCGGGATCTGGGACCTGAAGCAACGAGATTCTAGCGGCCGAACATGCCAATTGACGAAGCTGTTGTTGTTGCGGTGGGAGATGAGCCGCCAGCAAGTGCTGGCTTTGACACGGCAGTCAAGAGCGGGGCCTCAGTATGCCTAAAGGTACCTCGCGCTCCTCATCAACGCGATGGGGCAACTGCCCCCCCGTCATCGTTGGACAAAGGAGGCAGGACTCGAGGGCAGAGCTTCGAACACGAGAGACAGACTCGGAGCATGAAACAAAAGCTCCCCACAAGGCTCGGCGTGTTCAGAACGCCGATCGCAGGTGATGACTCACTCCTCCGCTTCCACTTCGCCATGATAAAGCCTTTATCACCACCTGTCGTGCACGCCTATGACGAAGCAGCCGCAGACCAACGGCCTTACCGCAGCAAAGCAGACGGTGTAACAACGCCGACGCTGCACGCTTGTCGCTCGACCGTCCGCACAGCATGGAAGCAGCGTTCGAAAGAAGCAGGATCGGCATCAGCTATCGGCATCAGCAGGGCAGCCGTACATAACGGCACAACGACCGCACAACGGCACAATCCGCCCACCATGCAGCGCCCATGCCTCCTCTCGCCCCCTTTCGCGACAAGACGTCGCCCCCCAGCCACCACCGGGCCCTCGTTTTTCCACAACCGTCCGGGCCTGAGCTCCGCTAACCAATTAGCTTCCTGCTTTTCCGCCATGCGGCCCGCCGCGCGCTGCAAGGCACGGGAGGCGCGCAGGGAGGAGAGGCGAGTGGGCCACGCAGCGGCGACGCGTGGGGGCTGAGACGACGGAACGTGCCCTGCGTGCACAAAACACGCCCGCCGCTATGACATGTTTAACCTAAAAACGCATCGGTAGTCCATCGGTTTCGCGATTCCACCTTTCCGCCGGCATGCCGTGCGCGCCTGCGGTGCCGAAACCTGATGCGGGGCCGGCGCGAGGCTATGTGCTGTTGTGCGGCAGCTAAGCCGCGAGGGCGGGTGAGGAGGGTCCGGTGGGATAGGCGGTGTTGCGCGACGAGCCTTGTGTAGTAGCTAGGGCCTTGGATGCTGAGAGCTTGGGACGCTCGGCTTGGGGTGGCGAGAGGTTGAGGTTGCATGCCGCGGTGAGGTGGCATCCGGGGATGCGGGGCTGCCTGGGCGTCGGTGGAGCGGGGAGGAGTGCTGGGTTGAGGTTCGCTGTGTGGGATCGGAGTGTCGGTATTGGTATGCGGATGCTGTGGGATGAGGGACGTTGGTGAGTGGCTGGGTGGGATGATGATTTCTGGGGCTTAAGTTGCCGTTTTGGGATGGCATTCAGCTGGGGATGTTGACGACACTTCCAGTTTGTCAGCCCATCGCCATGATCCGATCACCTAGCTTGTGTTTCCGGATCCGCTCCCCTTTTCCTAAAACTCTCAGACCACCAGCTTCTCGCGCTCCGAAGTCCTCAGTCATGTCAGGACCCGACTTGCTCATATCGTCGATCGCAAGGCTGGCCCGCACACCCACAGCATCCGCACCATTTCTGGACACATCCTTCGCACCGGCAATCGCCGCGACGCCGACATCAAGCATCCTGGATGTCATGCGGGCGGCATGACCTTCGCTTATGCGAGATACGTATCTGCCGTATCTTGCCAGCCGAAGCGAGGGCGCTGTGGTGATCGCTGCCGTGCCTCATTGAACCAAGGCCGTCACTGTCCATCCGGGGTCCGCATGAATCCTGCTGCTCATAGCTCTGCCGTATCGAGGTCGGTACGTCATGCATGAGCTATGGTTTGTCGTTTTTACTGTTGATCTCAAAACCAAGCTGGTAGATAGCCTTGCTCAATTGGAGGAGCTACGGGCATCGGTTTTGCAGCTTGTCGGCAAGGCATGAAGCATAACGCCTACCGTTCGAAATCGGCCCGAGATGACGAACATACTGAACCTCGAGTTCGGATCCTTTGCCCATAGTAATTGTCATCGCGGCTATTTGCCCAAAAAAAACAGAAGGTGTGTTACACCCCTCATACTTGCTCGCAGGATGAGCGTTCGTGGGCTAATTGTTGCTCTAGGGGGGTAAATTATTCACATTGCTCAAGAATTCATGAAAAAACTTCACTTCAAAGTCTCGTGCAAAGAGCTCACTGAAAAAGGCTCATACTCGTATCTCTGATATAAAGTGAGAAGAGATGGACAGGACTTCGTTGTCACACAGAGGAGATACTTTCGAAAGATCCCGAGCAAGTACAGGATAGAAGAGAAGGCAGAGGCGTGCGTCTCTCCCGGTGAGCCGAACTTCGAGCTCTTTCGACAAGCTTCACCATGCCGTCTACTTCCAGCAGCCGTCAGTGACGAAATGGCCTTCGGTGCCGGAGGTGTGAGCGATACCGGCTATGGCTAGGACACGCATCATGCGACAAAGATCTACACCGATCACAAGGCGTTACTCGGCGTTCTTTGCAGTCCTGACCCCACTGGAAAGATCGCACGGTGGCAGTATTCCCTGTCACAATATTACTTGGAGTACGTGTACATTTGTTATGGAACAGGCATCGAGGCTTTGACAGCCTGAAGGCTCATTGAGCATGGACGACGCCCTAACATTTGGTAGCTGAAGCTGTCTTCCTCTCGCATACCACGAGAGAACTTCGATTCACTACCTCAGGGAGCCAAGAGGTCGCAGCGTCACCGAGTCGGCACTTTTTCTCTCTCCGTCTGTGCTGCAGCGGAGCATCCCAACTCGACTGTGAGAACAGCGAGTCAACACACCTGGCTGTGCAGACAGCAGGCACCTTTCCCTCTGGCCGGCAACAGCAGAGCACCTCACCCTCAACTCACACATGGAGGACGATGGATACACACGTTGTTATGGCACGTTGTCTTATGGCTTATATGCTGCGAGAACGCAGCGTTCTTTTCTTTGTTTGTGCCATCTGTTATGGAACAGGCATTGAGGCTTTGGCAGCCTGAAGGCTCATAGGGCATGGACGGCGCCATACCAACATTCCAGGCAAAGATAACAATATGGCCGGTGATGAGAGAGAACTCACGAAGAGTGGTGTGTCCCACTGAGAACCTCACTCTCCACATCTGCTTCCACTCCGCCAGCGGTTGGCATAGTGACTACGGGCTGGTTGTGACGCCAGAGGATGTACTGGAAGCTCAGACATCATGGCACGGGTTCAAAACGGCTTCCACCAGATACTTCGGTCTTGAGCTAAGGATGGCATCCCCGAAATCAGGATCACACGGCTTTCGAGGCCCAAGGGTTCGGCCAAACTTCCTGGGCTTAAAGCCATCGAGATACACGCCAACCGCATGGATATGACAAGTTTGACGGAGACGATGACCCGAGGTTTCAGCATGTTGCCGGCGAACTCCGCCGTTGGTATTGCGGAGAGGAACATGAACCCTGGCCGGAAGTCCTAGTGGTCAGCCTCAAAGGGTCAAGCCACGGTGCCGGGTCTACGCCGGCTCCTAACCGGTCAGTAAACGCTCCGAGTTCCTCTCGTCTGTCAGTTCCAGTCCCGAGCAACGGCGACCACGCAACGCGATAAGGACGTCCTCCAGCGCAGCGAGGTGATGGCTCCAAAGTCACCTGTTTCAACTGTTACGGAATTGGCCACATGCAGTGGGCACGGCATTCCATCCCGAGACTGATGGCCAGTCTGAGCGCGCCAATGCAGTGTTGGAACTGTATCTGCGAGCGTACACGTCACGGGAGCAAGACGACTGGGTTGACTGGCTGGCGATGGCAGAATTCGAAGCCAACGCAGCTCCCAGCGAGTCCTGTCCCGAGCCCCGGCTCCGGTCCAAGAGAAAGCTGAAAAACGCAAAGCATACGAGTTGGGAGCTGCCAGAAAAGAGTTCCAAGAATCGGACGAACCGGAACAGCGGAACAGAGGCTTATGGCCTCATGTGTCTGAGGAGTATGTCAAGGAAGAAGTGTGCAAGAGTTATCCTGCGACTAGGAGGCACGACTTGACAACCTGGGGATTGGTACTGAGGTGTTCGAGGAGGAATCTGAAGTTCGTAGCCGTTTTGTGTGAACCAGATACAAGGCTCATTGGGTCAGGCACATGTCAAACACATGTTGAGGCATATGGCACCCACAGGCTGATGGAGCCCATGGCCCGCGTTGAGGCTATGCCTGCGCAACGTCGGTCGCGCGAACAAGCGGATCTGTCAACCTCCGATGAACCCGCTCGCAAGACGACCAAAACTAGAAAGAACCCGAAGAGGAGCACGGCAGTGCGTCACTTGCGCGGCATGACGGGGAAACCTCAGATTGACATCGCACGCAAAATCCTTGCTCAGACGGTCAGGGAAGAAGACGGCATCACATTCGGGGACCTCCTCGACGCCAGCTGAGGCATGTATCAAGCACACACCATGCCGTGGGTTACCCGAGCATGGATATCAGACGACCAAGTGAGCCTAACTCTCTCCTCATCCATCTTGTTCACTTGAATCAATCACATGCATTCTGGATCTCCACTTTGCGTCACACCAACTTTGGTACGCAGCAATTGGTGCAAGGAATTGGCTTGGAGGGCAAGCATCATGGCGAGAAACGGATACTGGGTGCTGACCTTGCGTAATCGGTGTTCTCCTCGGCAGCAGCAGGACAATGCGATGGTCGCCACCGAAGCCTTAGGAACCGGGAATGTTTCAGCCTTGCACACCCGGGAAGTTCACGACCACACACCACGTGCCATGTCTGGAAACGAACGCCGGATCGGCCAAAGGGCGCTCCAGGACGGGGGCGCTTTTCTACTCTGTGGGTGGGATCCTGGTGCCCAGTCGCCATCAGTGGTTTTGACCTCTTGGTGTGGGTTGGGTTGCAGGTTGCAGGTGTTCTGCTGTTGTCGTTACTGTCGAATGCACGTCAATATCTAGAACTAAGGATACTCGTATGTGTATTTTTAATGTTGGCTGTGTGATGCTACCATGAAGTGCCATCTGAATCATCTATTCTCGATCCTATGACAGCCCAACCGAGCCATCCAACGGCACAAGCGACAGACCAACAACCCAGCCAACTCACCCTACGAGACCCTACTCATCCTCCATCTTTGTAGGTGTATGGGACACATTCGGGCATCACCGCCTCGTGACCCACATCCACCATCGTCAACATCACGCAGCTTCATGCAATGTGCTATAAACACGCCCCAACGGGGCCAATTACGTCCTAAGCCTATAGACCGGACCACCTAAGGTACTCATCATCCCCACACTCGCGGCGACCAGCTACGCGAGACGTGCATGCAAAGAGCCGTGCATCAAGTATCCACACTCAAGGAAAAACGAGTTAAAGGAAAAAGGAAGAAGCGCCCTCGGGTCGTATCGACCGCGCAAGGGGAGAGAGGAGAAAGAAGGTATAGACTCGAAAAAGGTATGTAGACGTGCAATTTGTCCAAGAACCCAACCAGCAAACGGTGGTATCAATCTCAGCGCCGCCGCGCACCCCAAACATAAAACAGGAAACGAAGCCAACGCAAAGAGAAGAAAGGCCACATTGTAGCACGGAACCAAAGCTGTACACGAAAACGACAGACGATACTCAACCCTCACCTCCTCACTCCCCCCTCCACCCCCCAACCCTACCCCCAAACTCCGCCCTCGGCGTTCCCTCCATACTCCCACTCAAGCTCTCATCATCCCCAAACCCCCCCACCTCAGCATCAGCATCATAACTCCCCCTCCTCAACAACGGCGGCGTGCTCGGCTGCGGAATCTCCTTCCCCTTCCCCTTCCCCTTCCCGCCCCCCGCCTCCGGCGTCCGCCTCGCATTCGACGTCGGCGGCGTCATAAGCCCTGACAAAAAACTCTGCGCACTACTGGGCGGCGGCCGGATCCTAGACGGCGTGCCGGCACGGGGCGACGCCGCCGCGCTCGTCGTCTCGCTACTATTTGCAGTCGAGAGCTGGCTCGGCGCACGCCGCCAGTTCCCAATCGCAGCCGCCAGTTGCGCAGCCTTGGGGGACGCAAAACTAGCCACGCTAGCAAGGCTAGGAAAAGCCTGCGCACCGCCCGCGGCATTCGCGAGCTGGCGCTCCTTCTCATGCAACTCCATCTGCAGGCCCGCGCGGATACGTATAGCCGCGTTACGCACGGCCTTGCGGTCGAAGGTGCTGACGTCCAGCGCGCGGACGAGGTCCGCTAAATCGTCCGACCGCACATGGAGCAGCTCGCGCAGCCAGGCGATTTCAGAATCACGGGCGCGGAGCTTGGAGCCCGATTCTGGATCCGCTTCGGCGAGACGCGTTTCCAGTCCTTCGATTCGCGATTCGCGTTCTTGGAGTTGATCTTGTAGGACCGCGAGGGATTCGCGCAGGGCCTGGGAGGAGCCGCCTAGGGAGGCGCGGGGGGGTGGGGAGAGGGGTGTTTTTGCGGATTGCGCTGCGGCGGCGGCGGCGTGCGCGGCGGATTTGGCGACGTCGAGTTTTTCCTCCATGTGCAGGAGTTTGTCTTGCAGGAGGGTGATCTTGGAGTCTGCGAGCTGGAGCTGCGAGGTCAGATACGCCTCGGACCGGGCCTTGTCCTCGCGCGCGTGCTCCAGCGCGCGCCGGTGCTGCTCCTCCATCTCGCGCAAGCGCTCGGCGTGGGCCTCCTTCACGAAACCCTCAGCGTGGATCCTACTCTCAGCCACATGCTCCATCTCCCTCCGGTGCTGGCGCCGCAACTCCTCAAGCCGCTCATCAAACGCCTGGCGCTGCTCCGCGAGCGCCGCATTCTTAGCCTCGAGCGCCGAGCGCAGGGCATCGCGCTTCGAGTCCGATTCCTGCTCGAGCACAAGCTCGTGCTTCGCCTTGGCCGTATCGGCATCCATGCGGACGGCCTCGAGTTCAGCCCGCGCGCGCGCAACTTCGTGCTCGAGCCCGGCGCGCACGACGTTGACCTCGTTATTCGCAGTCTCGAGATCGGCCTCCATGAGCATGCGCGTGCGCTGCACCTCCACACGACCCGTCTCGCGCGCCTCGCGGAACTCACGCGCATACTGTTCCGCCGCCTGCTGGTGCTCCGCAACCTCAAGCCTTAGCGCAGCAATCGTCTCCTCGAGCCTTGCGTGCTCCTTCTCCGCCTGCTCCACCACAACCCCCAGTCTCACCGTCTCGCGCTCATGCACAAACAGCTTCTCGCGATCCTCCTGCAGCCGCAAGCACTCCTTCTGCGTAGCCTCGAGCGCAACGCGAAGCCGCATCGCCTCGCGCTCCTGCTCCTCAAGCCTCTCGAGTTCGCGCTCCAGACGCTCGCGGGTGCGGGCCTCGGCCTCGCAACGCGCGGTGAGAACCTCGTAGCGCGTGCGGTGCTCGGCGTCGGCACGCTGCCACTTAGCGCGCTCAGTGGCGATTTGGCCGGCGGCGCGGCCCATGTCGGTTTGCACCTTGTCGATACGTTCGCGCATGGACTCGCGGATGCGTAGAGCTTCTTCGGTTTGCAGTTTGAGCGCGGAGAAGGTGGCTTGGATCTTGGATTTCTCGGCGCGCTCGCACTCGACGTCCTGTACCAAAGTGGCGTTGGAGGAGCGGAGGTCGTCGATGGTGATCTGTAGCGTGTTCTTCTCCTCCATGGCAGCTTCGATGGCCTTATCCATACGTCCGTTGCTGGTCTCCAAGTTTGCCACATGGGCCCTGACCTCGGTGAAGGTGTGCTCGAGCTCCTTCAACCTGCCAGTGTCACCGGCGGACGAGGCACGCAGAGCTTCCAACTCTTCCTTCGCTTGCTGAAGCTCCCGCTTCATGTCCTCTTCACGCTTCTCGGCGTCCTTGCGCAGTTCAATCTCAGCGGTGAGCTTCGAAGTCGTCTCCTTGATAGTCTCGGCCAACTTGCCCATGTGCTCTGACTCCGCAGGTGCCTTGCGGCTACGCTGCAAGTCATCAACTTGCCGTGTGAGGGCCTCGTCGACCAGACCCTTGACAGTGTCCGTCTGGGGAAGCTGAGAGATGGAGGCCGCGACGGAGTTCTTAATCTCCGCAATCGCCTGGTGCACCTCAGTGAGGTCAACGCTCTGCACAAGTGTCTTCTGGCTGTCCTGCTGAAGCGACGAGATCGACTCCAGCATGATTGTCCGCAGCTTCTCCATCCGCCTATCGCGACGGGGCGAGAACGAGCGCGAGTTGAGATCCGTGCCAGCATCATCATCTTCGTCATCCGCGTCGCTCTCCGCCGTCGCCCGTGACCGCATGCGGCGGCTTGATCCGGTGTGGGGAAGCGACGACATTTGCTCGATGATCTGCCCCAAGCGCTTCTCGAGCGGCGCGAGGCGGCTGTCGACCGCGCCCTGCACGAGCTGGGACACACGGCTATCGAAAAAGCCCATCCGCTGGCGGAGCATGTTATCGTCGCCGGAAGAAATGGCATCGTCCCAGTCGCTGACGGGAACATCGCCGGCGGCGTTGAGACGAACGGGGGAATCGTACGCAGGCGCTGCGCGGCCGTCGCTGAAGGGATCTTGCGTGACGGACGTGGTGTCGACATCTGGAACACGGATGGGACGGGCGTAGAAGCGGCGCGGGCTCGGGCTCGGCGCATCGCTGCGTAGCTTGGGCATCTCGAATTCCTCTTTGTGGGGTGCGGGCGAGATGCCGTCGGCGGGGGTCGATTCCGGCCATGAGCGGTCATCGCGAACGACACCGGCGTCGGAGACCTCGTCGTTCATGAATTTCATCACGGCATCGATCTCCTGGAAAGAAGGCTGCTCCAGCTCCTGGAAGTAGCGCAGCGAGGTAGGAGCCTCCGTCGCTTCCTTCTCATTGTCAGAGTATCCGAGATGGGTGCGGTCAGTGACGCTGCTCTGTTCAGGCGATGCAAGCGGCTGACCGATAGAACCGATGGCGCGTGCAGTGCTGGAAACGACGCCCATGTCCGTCTTTTTGGGGTCGACGTCGGTGGATCCGGGTCCAAAAGGCTTGTCCAGCGTGGTGCTTGCGACCAAGCCTTCACCTGCGCTTTCCGCAGATATTTCCGGAAGCTCCTCTTCAAGGGCGGCGACTCCAGTGTCTGCCTCAAGGGGAGGTGTTAGCAGCCCACCGGAAGGTACCCGCTCAGTGCTGGAAAGGCGTTCCGGCGATCTCTCCGCATCGGTGTGTCTCGGCTCCTCTGGAGACACCGCCGGCTTAACAGCTTCCACAACATCCACCGCGACATTTTCTTTGTTTGCCTCAGGTTGCGGGGAAGGCGTCGCAAACAACGGCACTTCGTCCCCGGAATCTCCGCCGCGTCGAGCCCGCTTCTGCCGCGCATCACCTTGTGTGATCCTTCCATCCTCGTCGAACGTCTCGTCTTGAGACTCACGAGTCGGAGTTCCGGTTTGGGAAGGTGGCTTGATTGGAAGAACCTTAGACTGCTTCTCTGGCTTCACAACATCCGTGAAGTTGATATTTGAAAAGATCTTAGTAGGCGTAGGCTCAGATGTCGGCGCCACAAAGCTCTTGCCAGGTACAAACTCTGGAGCACTAGGTTTAAACACCGGCGCCGTGGGCTTGAACTTCGGAGCGCTGGACACGAAGCTAAACTCGCTGTTCGATTTGCCAAAGGTGCTGCCTGGGCTGAAGGCATTACCGGGGCTAAAGGCATTACCAGGACTGAACGGAGGAGCAGCAACGTTGAATCCACCGGCGCTGATTGAGCTGCTGCCCGAGTGCCGTATCCGGTGCGTGGGCGGCTCGAAAGCGGGTGCTGTCGGTGTGAACTGCCTCGCCTTATTCGGCTGGAACGAAAAGGCAGATGACGAGAAGATGGCAGGGTTGAAGGTGGCGCTGGGGTTGCCGCTCGGGCTGAACTCCTTTGCAGCAACGTTGAGTCTCGAAAAGGACGACTTTGAGGAATGATTCGTGTGCGGCGCCTGCTTGAGGGGCGACGGAGACTTCGGCTTGAAAGTGGGGTCCGCAGCCCAGTTGGGCTGGACATCGTCTTTCGTCTTGCGTTCCCTCTCCGTCTCGCTCGGGTTCGTGTCGACGTCTGATGCCGCCTTGTCGTTTTCAATAGGTGGTGGAAGGGTATCCATCTTGGAGGCAGCTTGCATAGCGGCGGGAGCCTGAGGGGGCGCCCATTTACTCTGCACAATGGTATTTGGGGGAGCAGTCCAGTTGGCCTGGTTGTTTCCCGCGGGTGACGGTCCTTCGTACTCCTCGTCCAACTGCCTGTCAATCGACTCTTCCAGATGGTAGTCTGCATTCTGGATCTTCCGCTCCAGCTTGACGCTGATGTTATGGCGGTGGCTCGGCTTGGGGTTGACGATTTCAGGGCCCGCACTACGTGTAACTTCGCGCGGCAGCTCCTCCTCCACCTCCGGGACTTCTGCAAGAGTGGATGCGGGACGCATCATCTGTTGCTGAAGGATCATCTGCTGTTGCTGCTGCTGGCGCTGCAACTGCATCAACAGATCTTCGCGCTGCGGAAAGCCGTAGGGCGAGTCTTGATGCATCCCTGACGGAGAGATCGACGCCCGCCTGTTATACTCAGGTAGCGCCGGAGAGCCGCCATGGGGAATGCCGTTCTGGGCAATGAATTGCTGGGGCGACCAGCCCCCCATGCCACCCGGCGACATGGCTTGGTGAGGAGACGCGTAGAACGACTGCCTCTGCATGTGAAGACTGGCCCGCGGATTGACCATCGACAGCGGTGAAGCGATGGAGCGACTTGCGCCATGGTGTGAGGAGCCCGGGATGAAGCCCTGCGGCATAACGCTGATGGATTGTGCAACCCGATGGCTTCCAGCCGATGACGTAGGAATTGGAGGAGAAAAGGGCATGCCCGAGTACTGTGAAGATGCCTGTCGTGACATAAGCGCCTCGTCTGAGTCCCCTCCGAGCCCGACGCCGAGTGCACGGAGCTTCTCTTCGCGCAAAAAGCTGACATATTGCTCCCACGCGCGCCGATCCGGGATGGATACGTTGAACTTGTGGTCCTTGCGGTCCACCATCTGGTCTGCTTCGTCCGGCCAGAGAGGGCGAGCCTGAGTTTGGCCATCATCGCCATCGTCGTCTTGGAAATCAAAGCCCCTTGTGTTGTACCCAGCCTTCTCAAACTGCTCAAACCGGGCTTTGACCGAATCAGGGCTTAGAGGGACGGCTTGCTGGCCTTCACCGCCTCTTGGGATGGGTGGTGGCAGCAGAATCCAGCATGCTTTCCCTTTATATGCCAGTTTCTTCTTGGGTCGCTGCGTCAGAACCGGGTCGCTCTTTGTATCGGCCCGTTGCAATGAAGATGTGCGCGGCAGAGCCGGAGGGGTCGGAAGAGGCTTCTCGGCCGGCTTCGGGGATTGCTTTTCGGCAGCCTTCGGCGAGGGCCGTTCCGCTGGCTTCGCAGCCTTCTTAGGCGGCGGCGAAACCGCGTACCTTGAAGTATACATCTCGGAATCTCGGCTCTGATGCGCCTTGAGAAACGTCGGCCAGAAGTCTTCCTGTTTCAAGGTGCGATTTCCTCTCGGCTTGTGTCCCTTCTTCGGCTTATCCCACTGCGAGCCTGCACTGAGATACTTCTCGTCTCGAGTATCTTCAGATTCTTCAGCCTGGTCGTCCTCCGGCTGCGCAGGTTCCTCGTCTTCAGATAGCTCCTCAGGCCCGAAGAGAACCGACCGGGGAAGTGTCGCACGAGGCGGGCTGAGGCCAATGAAAGGCAGACTCTGTATCGCCGAGAGACTAGGCGGGGAAGAAGGAATCCACGAACGAGGCGCACTGGACTGTGGAAGACGCGGAGTTGCCTGCGCTCCTCCGGTAGGAGAGGGTGTGCTCGGCCGAGTGGGTGTGAGCGTCTGCAAGAGCGGGAGTCTCGATGGTAACAGGTGCGAAAGACCGAAGATGTTCGGCGAGTCCTCGTCCGCGTCGCTGCTGTCGGCAACCGAGAGCCTCTGGCTTCTAGATCTCCGCGGTGAAACAGATACCTGGGGTGGTAGCTGGTAGGGCGAGCCCCAGCTGGCTGTATAGTAGCTGCTCTGGTCGGTAGCCGGCGGTGGCAGAGCTGACAGAGTCGGGGTTGTAGGTACTCCCAGTGACGGAAGTGAAGGGAGCGGGGGAAGCTCAGGGCTCGAGGGGTTCAGCGTCTGCGTCGGGGACGGAGCAGTCCAAAGTGTACCAGCCGGCGATGAAGGCTCAGGGTCGAAGCCGTAGGTTGGCGTCGGCGGCGACGAGGGCAGCTCTGGCGACAGCCGTGGTGAATTACGAGCAGCGGTCATTCATCAATTACGGACGACTCAGCATGGTTTCCAAGCGCGTACTTGAGCTTGAAAGGAGGCCGAGCCGACGATGTTGCGGTGTTGTTCCTTTTTGAGGGAAAAGGTGACAGGTCGCGTAAGGATATGGGGTATAGGTCGCAAAAATCGAGGAATAGGAGCAGACGCAAATATTTGAACAAAGGAAAAGGTGAAAGCTAGCTAAGGAACGACGAGAGAGGAGGCGGAGAGACGCACAATAGGCACGATGGAGGTGGTGGCTTCGAAAAAAAGGGTGACGCGAAGACGAGACGACGTGGACCGTGGCAGCAGAAGCCGTGGCCCAAACGGCTATCCCGCCGAAAAATGTATCCCCATTCGACGAACTAATTTGCCCCAGTGGGGTGCAATGACAATCTGGGGCAGGCTTTGACTGCCGCCAATCGCTTCAGCCAATCGCCATACCTGTTCACGCCTGATTTATTAGGTTTTAGATTTCTTTTTTGCTGGCAGACGACAGTTGGTGGTGGATGATCCAGAAGTGCAGCAAGGAGCGACTCAACAGAACAGATGGGCGATTGTAAGCGTGTTGGTATTGATAGCACAGTGTGCAGCGCATTAGATAGTTGCGAAGTGCACATTGTACAGCCTACCCCGCAAGGCTGGTCCTCGAGATGGGGTCAGGGTTTGGATGCAGGGACTACTACCATGCTTTTCAAGCATGGCACGCATGGCAACAACTCCGCATCTCCGCATCTCCACATTCCGCATTCCACAGTCATCCCTTCTAGGCATTGCCCCGCCGCCGCTTGCCTTGATTCCGCTCCCGTTGGTGTACCACCCACTTGTTGATGTTCCGCTTCGGGCGCGTCTTGTAGCCGGATTTGGCCTGCTAAAGTCAGAACAGCTCGCATTGCGGCAATGAATGGCATGACGTACCGGTGTACCCCACGGGCTGACAGGATGCACGTTACCCTTCGATTTACCACGGCCACCGCCGTGCGGATGGTCGGCTATAAAGCGTCAGCCACATTCCCTCCGCGACAAAACCACTCCCACTGACCTGCGTTCATGGCCAAGCCACGCACGGTTGGCCTGATATTGAGCCAGCGAGATCGCCCGGCCTTGCCCAGCTGTCTGAAGTGATGATGCGGATTGCTCGCCACCCCGATCGTGGCGCATGCGTCCTTGCTGACCATTCTAACTTCTCCGCTCTGCAACCGGACGGAGACGAAGCGCCAGTTCTTGCCTTCTCCTCTGGCAACAACGACGGCGTAAGTGCCGGCGCTACGGCAAAACACACCTCCCCTAGTCGGTGCAGAGCCCACGTTGTAAACCTGCGTCCCGAGCGGTATGAGGTGCAGCGGTAGGCAATTTCCGCGGAAAGCTGTCTTCGCCGCCAGCATACCGGGATCGATCGTGCCGCCCATGCTATCCAGCAGTGCCTTTGGAATCCCAGACATGTAGCTCGTCACCACATCCCCGGCACGCATGCCCTCTGCCGCAACAATGTAGCTCTTCGTGCCCGTCTGCTTGTGTGAGAGCAGCGCAAGATGTGCACTGCGATTCGGGTCGTACTCGATCCGCTCCACCAGCTGCTCACCCGGCTCTTTGCGCATGTAGTCCACCATTCGAATGCGCCGTCTGTGACCGCCGCCATGATGCCGTACCGTGATTCGGCCAGTGGCGTTGCGGCCACCTTTTCCATGGCCAATCTTGGGAAATGTGAGCGGGCGATGCGGTTTTCCTTTCCACAAATGGTCGTTGATCGGGCGCTTGAGGTGACGGATACCCGGGGTGCGAGGCTTGTAGGTGCGGAGGACGACGTTTCGCTCTCGTCGGTACGGTGCCGCTGTTGGGGTCGGGACGCTGGTTATGGGTGTGTGGGTGACGGTGGCGTAGGATCGGAGGGGAGAGGAGAGACAATTGGCGATCAGTGGCCTAAATCTTGCCAGAAGTCGAGGTTGTAGCATGGTGGACTTGCTGAGCCAGCTATGGATGCCGCTGTCCTTCCATGCTGGGGTTGAAGCTGTGTCTAGCAGAATGCCAAATCTGCATGGAACAACGTTTTTCCGAAACGTGATGTCGGGATGAACAGAATTGGCAAGTACACCTTGGGATCAGAATGCACAAGCGATGCTATTTATTGAGACACCATCTCCGCAGGTTAGCTAAAGGTTATGGGGTTGAAGGGTTTAAGCTTGAGGGTTACGCTGCGGTTTTGGGTCACTCAAGGCTCATCGATTGATGCACTTGAAGATGCCCGATCAAGGTCAGAACAAATCCCATGTCGGATCTATGGACTCAATAGGAAATGATTGTGACATTCAAGCCAATGAAGCACCGCGTAATCCCAGAGCGTTCCAGCGGATGAAAGTAGTCTCCGGCACATGGCCCGGCGCGTGAAAGGCGAGTTAGGTCAATAATGGACGCGTCCAAATCTTCAATTACCAGCCTCGAACGCGAGCTTTGACACTCTTTAGACGCGACTTTGTGCGCGGAAGCCCCACGCAGCAACCGTGCTGCGTGGGTCTCGGATGTAGCTTGCAGCGAAGAATTTGCAAGCAAAAGGTGGAGGCTGGGAGTGGGACAGTCGCTGATTTATGTCGCCGGGATATCCTGCTTGCGTTTGGTCGCCGATGAGACGCCGGCTGCATGCACAATCAAGTCATTCCAGCCTCCAGTTGGCTCACGATAGCCATGGTAACAGGAGTAGCACAGCGACTGGATTGAGGATTGTTAGGCCTGGCATGATTGTACAGACACAAAGGAAGGAGCAGTAAACAGATGATCGGTAGCCGCAATTCAGCTTGTTATGCATCGATACATTTGATGTGGAGTAAACATTAGAGTCCCCCTTGCAGACGCACATTGGTCCAAAGCGGATCGGGGAAGGTTTTCATGGTGGATGGAGGCACGGGTGGATGCTTGGCGCGCGTCAGGTACCCAGGCAACCGGCCAAGGAAGAGCCGGGGCCGTACAAACTGGGCGGGCGAGGGGGGTCTGTGCTCTCGAGCCGAGCTAGCGCCCTCCCTCACTCAAAGTTGATCCGCCCAGCCAGACTCCCTCACTCTCTCTCTCTCTCTCTTCAAAAGTCCTCCTCCAACTCTCGCCCTCTTCCATCCCCCAAACCCCAACCAACCACCTTCACTTTTCGCCAACTCACGCAGCGCGCAGAACCTTTCGCGTCTTCAAGTCAATTTGACGATACTCTTCGTCAGGGTACGCATTTGATCAAATTCCAAATCTCGTCCAAATCCGCCTCTGTCGCGCTTCTTTTCGCGGCTTTCCGTAAGGGTACGTACCTCAGTCTGTCGCGGCGCGACACACGATACGCGAACGCGGCTCGTCTCCAAGCACGTCGCCCGTGACAAGGGTACAACCCGGTGGTCCGTGCTTTACCACAACAACAAGCCCACACCCATCTACCTTCTTCACTTCAACTT
Source organism: Trichodelitschia bisporula (assembly GCA_010356995.1). Classification (NCBI taxonomy): domain Eukaryota; kingdom Fungi; phylum Ascomycota; class Dothideomycetes; order Phaeotrichales; family Phaeotrichaceae; genus Trichodelitschia; species Trichodelitschia bisporula. Next base: position 1,116,566 of record ML996693.1, read on the forward strand.
CTCTTTCTCCAACAACAAACTCCATCCCCTCCCCACGTCCCAACACTCGACAGCACCATTCCGTTCAATCTTCCACTGTTTCGTGTCCTCCCCGCGAAGCAGCAGGAATTGGCATTCCCCTGTCCCATCCGCCAGCTCTTCGAGGAGGATTGTTTTAACTCTCTGCCCCACCACTCTTCTGTCCCCATTGGTACTCTGCATTCTACCTGGACAGCACCAATAACCATTCGCCACATACAGAACAGCTCCCGACTCTTCGAACTCTTCAACCAAACGTGAACTCCTTGATCAACTCGGTCGAGATGGCTCCGGTAAGTCGATGCAAGCACTCCATGACGCGACAGTCGCTAACCGCGTAGAAGATTACGAAGAAGGCCCTCGGGCATGGTGACGAAAACGCTACGACAACGCGTGTGACGCGTGCGAAGGCTGCCGCCCTTGGTGCCTCTGACATGACTGCCGACGTCAAGAAGCCGCTTCAGCAGCGCGTCAAGGCCACCGCCAACACTCGCAAGCGCGCTGCGCTCGATGATGTCTCGAACGTCGCGAAGACTGTTGCCAACGCTGGTAAAGGCAAGACCGGTCTCGTCTCAAAGTCCGCCCAGCCGACTGGTGTTCTCAAGGCTAAGGCGACCAAGTCCACGCTCGTCACCAAAAAGACCGACCTGAAGCGTTCGGCTAGCGGTACCGTTGGCAACGCCCCTGCGGCGAAGAAGCGCAACACGAGCTCGTCGACCGGTCAAAAGTCGGATGCCGAAAACGATGCCGACGTGGACACTGATGCTCCGGTTGTCAAGGGCAACGAGCTGGTCAAGATCACCAAAGTCGAGGATCAGCAGCTCGTCCTTGCCTCTCAGGATGACGTGAAGAAGGAGGATCTCTGCCAAGTCATTGTGCATGGTGCCAGCGGTATGCCCCCTGGTGTTGAGGATCTCGACGCTGAGGACGAGCACGATCCCCTGATGGTCTCCGAGTACGTGGTTGAGATCTTCCACTACTTGGAAGAACTCGAGGAGAAGTGCATGCCGAACCCGGACTACATGGATTCCCAGAAGGACCTTGAGTGGAAGATGCGCGGTATCCTGATCGACTGGCTGCTCGAGGTTCACACTCGTTTCCGCCTGCTCCCGGAGACGCTCTTCCTGACGGTCAACATCATCGACCGCTTCCTCTCGACCAAGGTTGTCCAGCTCGACCGCCTCCAGCTCGTCGGCATCACGGCGATGTTCATTGCTTCCAAGTACGAAGAGGTACTCTCTCCTCATGTCCAGAACTTCCGCCACGTTGCCGATGATGGTTTCACCGAGGCCGAGATCCTCAGCGCCGAGCGCTTCATCCTGGCTGCTCTGAACTACGACCTGAGCTACGCCAATCCGATGAACTTCCTTCGTCGCATCTCCAAGGCGGACAACTACGACGTCCAGACTCGCACTCTGGGGAAGTACCTGCTCGAGATTGCCCTTGTCGACCACCGCCTCATCCAGTACAAGCCTAGCCACGTCGCTGCTGCTTCCATGTACCTGGCGCGTGCTGCTCTTGACCGCGACCCCTGGGTGAGTTGTCTGATTTGATCTTGTTTGCTGCTGGCTTAGCTAACCATCTCAGGATGCTACTCTCACTCATTACTCGGGCTACTCCGAGGATGAGATTATCCCCGTCTTTCTCCTGATGATCGACTACCTCTATGGTCCTGTCCAGCACGACGCGCTCTTCAAGAAGTACGCGAGCAAGAAGTTCCTCAAGGGTATGTGTTTAATGTTCCCCTCCGATCAGCATCAGCTAACAATACAAAGCTTCGATGGTGGTCCGCAGCTGGGTCAAGAGCACCGGCTACAAGTACCTCACTGCCCTGACCAAGGACCACGCCCTGCACCGTCTCCCCGCCAAGGAGACGTACTAGTTTGCGCAGCACCATTCCTCCTGTCGGCATTTTCTAGCGCGCATCTTCATGAGGGAATCATGGGTCCTTGAGCGGCAAGAGGTTATTTTATCAAGGCGTTTATCGGCGTGCGGGAAAGCGGGTTTGCATAGTGTGACTGGGCCTGGATGGGTTGAATGACGGACGCGCTGTATCCGGGTGGTCTTGACTTCCTATCGTATGGAACCAGTCTCAGAGGAGGTTGGGTTAGAGCTTTGTTGTGGTTGATGGCAGCCTCTTTCACAGACGGTTGGACAACCACAAAGCTTTCCACGACCTTGCGTGTGTGTATTTTTCCAGTGGGCGATTGTTTTCTCTCGGTAGGGCGAACAACCGGGCTTATGGACGGTGGTGGGGTGGCGTAGTCGGCGTTTGTACATGGGGACTGGTGTATTATGGGTGGAGCACAACGGTGGATGTTATCGGCATGTTCCTATGTACTCTCACTTCCTCAGTTACTGACTGGCAATTCTGTTTGTGGTGGCTAGACTCAAGGGCAGGTGGAACGTTTGTGTTCTGCTTTGTCCCTTGTGGTCAGTTGTCTGCCTACTTCGGAGGAGCTAGTCAAAAGTCATCATGTACTTTAGCTGTTGTCACTAGATAACACTGGAGGCATTCAACCCATCATGGTGTGCGGGAGTGTGTGGTTATCGTGATCATATGGCGCGCGTTAGCGTGCGCATGGTGCAGGATCGGGCCTTTTGGGCTCTCAGCTGCTCCCATGGCGCCACGGGACTATAACTAGTTCTAGAATCAGGCATGGCATTGCGCATGGTATTCAGTCAGGTTTCACGAGCAGCACCCATACAGGCTTTGAGCTGAATAGCAGGTCAGGCCAGACCTGATTGCCATCCCGGCCAGCAAGCATATTGCGCCATCCTAGCAGGACCGGCATGAGGCAGGGTGTTGCCGCGCAGGTCAGTGGGGAGGGCTGCAGGTTGCGTCGCGCATATGGTTGATGCTAGGTCTGGTTGGCATAATGCTTATGCAAGTGTCCTTTAACGTCGGATTGACGTCTGGGTACAGCTGGATGCCTTGGAATGATGCTCGCTGTTGTCTTTGGAGACGGCCCTTTTGTTCTGTGGAAATGGGATGGTTTTGGGCTGCGGAGTGCGGTGGGGCTTCAGCTATCACGGGAACAGGCGGGTTTGATGGACTGCAGAACTGCAGTGCAGTTCATTAGAGTATCGGAAGGATTCAACAGGCAACTCGCGAGACAACTCGCGGCTTTTGGCTACGTGGGCCGGAGTGGGATGAAGTCTCCACGCAGGGTCCTGATGGGCGATCCCACGCGATTCGATCTGTCTACCGGAAGGATAGGGCTCGTTAAGTCCCTTCTAGGGACTTCGTTGTTTCGTGGTCCTACTAGTCGTAGGTTAGGGTAAAGCCTTTTTTTTTCGAGTGACGTCGTTGGTGTTGGCTGGCACTTAGGTGTACTTTTTCCTCGTCACTTTCTTCAACCACCTCGAATACAACTCCGCTCCTGTCACTACGCTATTCGCTGTCGTTAAGCACCTTCACCGTACATCGGATTAACTTTCGACGCCAATCACAGATACCCGCCTAAATATCGAGCCGCACATTCTCATGAATCTGGACCTCTTCATGAAAGCTGAGACTTACGCCCACCTGAACATCCCAACAACCTCACGCGCCACCGACTACCTATTCTAAGCTCGTACAGCTTGCCGCACACCCTCAACCCCACGCCAAAGACGATATTCCCCCATAGGCGTTGGCCCAGTGTCATCCGCCCCGGTCGCCTCCCCCGTACGCACCAACCCGTCCCACGTCAACTCGTCCTCCGCGGCTTGCCTTCCTCAGCTCCCGCACACTGCGCACGTTGCCGCTTCATTGGTCGCCAGCCCGCGCGCGCCATAATACGCGGTCAAAGCCCTCTTAACCAGGCGGCGTCCTGGAGAATGCTGGCAGAAACAGAGCACACGAACGACTGCCGTATCTGCAATTTTTTCATCTTTTTGGCCCCGAGTGTCGGCTATGATGGTGCGTGGGAATGCAAGTCGACGCCCTGCAAAGGAGACCTGGCTGCCCGCTCCTGGTCTCCTACTGCTGCTCCTCGCGCTTCTACTGCCCCTGTCTGCGGCGCGCCAAGATGCAGGCGCGGATGGGACTCCGGTGCTGCTGGGTGGCGGTGCGGGGAGAAGGCTGAAGGGGAGGTTTTTGCACATTAACGGTTCGCGTTCAGCACATATCGTCTCTGGTGGAGGCTAAATAACTACAGACTTTCACTTCGATCCTTACTACAAGCTCCACTCGTCGACGGAAAAAACTGCCGCCTGCCACCGCGGCAAGGGCCCGGCCGGCTACTTTGGAGCCGAGACGTCGGCCTGCGACTCGCCCGAGCACCTCATCAACGCGACCTTCGAGTGGATCCGGACACACCTGCGCGATGAGATCGACTTCGTGGTTTGGGCAGGCGACTCGGCGCGGCACGACAACGACGAGGAACACCCGCGGAGCGACAAGCAAGTCGTGACACAGAACGAGTTCCTAGTCAGCAAGTTCCGCGACGTCTTCGGCGTGCGCGAGAACTGGGAAGACGACGATCCGACCAACGATGTCTCCATCCCTATCATCCCGACCTTCGGCAATAACGATGTCTTACCACATAATATCTTCCTCCCCGGGCCTAACCCCTGGACGAACCGCTACCTGTCCATCTGGCGCCATTTCATCCCCGAGGCCCAGCGGCACACGTTCCAGCAGGGCGGCTGGTTCTATGTGGAGGTTATACCGGACCATCTCGCCGTCATCAGCCTCAACACGCTTTACTTCTTCGACTCCAACGCCGCGGTCGACGGCTGTGCGTCCCGGCATGAGCCGGGCTACGAACACTTCGACTGGCTACGCATCCAGCTGCAGTCCCTTCGCGAGCGCGGCATGAAGGCCATATTGACCGGTCATGTCCCCCCCGCGCGCGTGGATAGCAAGGTCAGCTGGGACGAAACCTGCTGGCAGAAGTACGCGCAGTGGACGCAAGCGTTCCGCGACGTGTTAGTGGGGAGTTTCTTCGGGCACATGAACATCGATCACTTCATCATTCAGGACTCGGCGGACGTGGACAAGGGGATGAAAAAGGGGCGCGCCGTAGAATATCCCAGTGAGGATGAGGTTGTGAGGACGGCGTCGGCGGAGGATTATCTGCTGGATTTGAGGGAAGTGTTTCAGCGCTTGCCGGGTTTGGATAAGGCTAGGGAGGGTGTGGATGTGGATGAGGAGGCGAAGATTGGGGGCCCATATGCGGAGCGCTTTGCGATGAGTTTTGTGGGCGCGAGTGTGGTGCCGAATTATTTCCCGAGCCTGAGGGTGTATGAGTATAACATCACCGGGCTCGAGGATCTGGTTCTCCCCCGCGCCGTCGCGCACCCGGACAAGCTCACCACTCCTCACATCCCCTCGGCTCAGCAACCCCTCGGCAACTCCATCTCTTCCTCAAGCACACCGGAATTGGACTTGGAGACCCTGAACGACGACCCGGTTGATGAGGAGGCGCTCATCGAAGCGTACAAGAAAAAGAAGAAGCAGAAGAAGGGGAGGAAGAAGCCGAAGACGCATAAGTTTACCCCGCCGCGCGAACCGCCGAGGGGGACGGGGCCTGGGCCTGCGTATACGATGCAGAGGTGGGCGTTACTGGGTTATACGCAGTATTATGCGAATCTTACGCACATGAATGGGGATTTTACGATGGATCATGAGGACGGGGAGAGGGAGAGGGAGGAGGGGGAGAAGGGGGATGCGGTGGGGGTGCTGGAGGTTGCGAGACAGGGCACGGGGGATGAGATCGAGGAGGAGCGGTGGAGTGAGGGGCGGCATGGGGGGAAGACGCCGCGGCACGGTCATGGGAAGGTTAGGATTGGGAAGTTTGGGTATGAGGTTGAGTATGATACGAGGAGAGATAAGGTGTATCGGTTGGAGGATTTGACGGTGAGGAGTTATTTGGGGCTTGCGGGGCGGATTGCGAAGGGGAAGGCGAGGGGGTGGGGGGTGAGGGTTGACGAGGCTGAGGGTGAGGTTGAGGGACAGGAGGTTGAGGAGGATGAGGGGGATGTGGAATCGGAAGGGAAGAAGCACAAGAAGGGCAAGAAGGGCAAGAAGCGGAAGGGGAAGAAGAAGCACAAGAAAGGGAAGGTGAATGACGTTTGGATGACGTTTGTGGAGAGGGCGTTTGTGGGCGCGCTGGAGCCGGATGATTTGGAGGAGCTTTTTGATGGGTAGGGAGGGTGTTACTGTAGCCATCTGGCGAGGCGAGGCTGATGCATTGCGTGGCGTTTTTTCTTTGCCTTGGGTGGGGTATTTGGTTAGGGATAGCATGAGCGTAGGTTGTGATTAATTCACGCGTTGGACTTGAGGTTTTTGAGGCTGGTGCTTTGATACTGAGATCTTACTCGTCACAGCGGTGCTTGTGGACTGGCCATGGTGGTAGGCGTAGCATCCCAACGGTAGTGCGTATATTCGCTACGGCGGTGTTTGTAGACATCCCTTGCGGGGCTTGTAGACCTATCCCTTGCGGTACTTTTAAACTCATCCCTTGCGGTGCTTGTACACTCGCCACGGCGGTGCGTATACTCGCCACAGCGGTGCTCTTAGATTCCCAACGGCTTTTTTGTGCGTAGATACGGACGTGGCGGCCTCTTAGCACCCCAATGGCATTCCTTGTAGACTCGCCACAGTGGTGGTGTAGCATCCCAACGGCTTTCTGTAGACTCGCCACGGTGGTGTGTGCGGACTTGACACGGCAGTGCGTATATTCGCCACTGGGGCAGTCTTAGAACCTCAAAATTATACCGGTATAAATATCCCCCCTAAGTCATGAAATCTCTTGAGCACCCGGATCATCCTGATGTGTTCCCCCTGGTTCGGTCGCCTGGAAATCCGACATGGGCACGATCTCAGCCTTAACCTTTGCTCAAGTGCCTATCAACTCTCGGATATTGACAATCGAAGTCTGTGCAAGAGAAAGGATGAAACAGCAGATTTTCTTAAAGCGAGGAAGGATTTGTTTCTAAGGAATCATATTTGAACTGGCAGGCTCGATTAAAGCGAAGCGACAGTTTGCCCATACCGTTGTGGACAGCACAATCCACGCTGGTAAATCAAGCTCATCAACATTGTGCCATCGCGACGAGCTAACTAACTGTAGCTTCTTCCCACAAAGAATCACAAGGGCAAGAACAACCAATCCTCCCTCAAAACCGAAAGTTCATCCAAGATCTCACCCTCCCAATCCGGCCCCATCACCCCGCCTAACCGCAACCGCACCCGCGCGCTAACCGCCCGGGCCCCTTCCCCCAGCCAGCCACCACCAACCTCATCCCAAATTTTCCACACCACCACAATACTCCCACTCCACATCAACAATGGCCACCGCCGACCCAGACCTAGACTTCGACCTCGACCCCGAGCACGATCCCATCCTCGCCGGTCTGCAGAGCTCCTTCGTTGATCCAACCACCCCCAAACCCAAATCCAAACTGAACCAATCCTCCCTCCCAACCCGGTCCTCGCCGTCTAAGGCTAGGTCTACACCCAAGACACCCGCCACGTCTGGAAACGGGAAGGAGAGGGAGAGGGAAAGGAAGTCGGTGTCTGGTGGGGAGGAGTTTATAACATTGGTGTCGAGTGATGGATTTGAGTTTGTGGTGAGGAAGAAGGCGGCGCTGCGGAGTGGGACGATTCGCAGGATGGTGGATCAGGGGAGTGGGTTTCGGGAGGGGGTTACGGGGAGGTGTGTTATGGAGACGATATCGTGAGTTTTTGCTTCCTGTCCGAGGTTTTCCTGTCCGAGGTTTTCCTTTGGGGGGGGGGGGGGGGTTACGCTGACGCGTGGGGCAGTGCGGTGCTGCTCGAGAAGGTCTGCGAGTACTTCTACTACGCCGAGAAGTACGCCGAGGCCGAGAGCGTGCCGGATATGGAGCTCCCGCCGGAGATTTGCCTTGAGATGCTGGTTGTGGCGGATTTTTTGGACGGTGAGTGTTGTGGGCTTTCGTAGTGAGAGACTAATGGGTTTAGTTTGATTCTTTTACGGATAAGCGTCGTGGATAGGCGTCATGGGCAACATCATCGGGTAGGCGTTTAGATGGACCGCAATCATCAGATCAGCACGGAGGACGGCGTACGGATAGGACAATACCCCACACAGCGGATAGGACTTCGTACAGTATTCACAACAAGAACAAAGGCAAGTACCCTTCTTTTCTGAATCCATCGTGACCATTCCGCATCCATAGCATTATGTCTGCGCTAGCTCCTCCTTGCGTATGGCATCTACATCGGATGCAAGAACAACCTTCTCTCTATTCAGTCCGCCTCGTCGCAAACTACCGAGCCGCGGACTTTATTCCAGATGAAGACATGTCCCAACTGTAGCAATAAGACTTTTACGATTCATTGCCCGTGATCGTGCGTGTCTATCTACCCATCGAAAGATGCCGGTGTGACGCCTACGTGCATTAGGCTCGTGATATGCCCCCCGATTCCCGCCGTACGCCAGGTATGCCCCGAGAGTGAGAGCCCGGCGCCTACATCAAGCACCCGTTCTTGATACTCGAATGCAGCTCCGAAGTATTGATTTTCACCATCCGCCCACCGACCTTCGTGAACGTCTCAATCATCCACTCGTACCATACCTTCCGATCATCCGTATGCCGCCAGATACTAACCAGCAGCTCCGAGTTATCGGGGAACGTGATAGGCGTCTGTAGCACCAGTCAGCAATTATCCCACCCCGTCCCTGGAAAGCCTACCTTAACCGGAAAAAATATCGGAAACCAACTAATCATATCCGCACTCTTCCCCTCCATCGTAACCGGATTAGTACTAAGCTCCACGTCCCCATACAATACCGTCTCAAAGTACCCGCCCAAACCATGACACACCCCCCTCTCGCGCGCCGCGAACCTCAGCGCCGCAAAGCGGGCATTATGTTCGTTCGCGCCATCGCCCCCACTCACGCCGCCGCCCCCACCCGCCGCGCTTCCGCCACGCCTGAGCGCAGCCTGCTTGATAACGTCCCGGGGAACCGGGTGCTCGAATTTCCACGCCGTTTGCACGTCCGGCTGCAGGAACCGGTCTGTATCGTCCGCAGCCGGCACGGACAGAAAGTCATATGCGTGCAGCATGACCACGTACGGGACCTCGAACGCCGTGGCGTCATCCCTACCCTTCCCCAATATATCAGCGTAAATGCGGGGTGTGGCCAGGGGCGTCAGGTGTGCAGTGTACGACGCGGGGATGGAAATACCCGCGGGGGCCAGGACATGCTGCACGCCGTCGAGGCATTCGGGACTGAGCTCGTTGTCGGCGAAGGAGCCAAGGAGCTCGGAGATTAGGATGTCGACTTTGCCGAGTTTGCCGTCGGGGCTGAGGGGGCCGCGCCAGGAGCGCATGTCCGATTTTATGACGGTGACGCTGGAGGACCAGGTATCTGCGTTGCGGCGCTGGAGGTGCACGTATGCGTTTGGATTCTTCTCGACGGCCCACATTTCCACGGGTACGCCCGTTGCTTCCGCCGCGAGCAGCGCGCGGGTGACGAGCGGACCGCGCCCAGCCCCGACAACTGCAATAACGACGGCGCCGGGGCGGGTGAGGGAGGAGGTTGGCTTGCGCAGCTTGGCCCAGTCGGTCAAGGCGGCGTGCACGGCGCGCTCGTACCAATCGTATTTGACTGGGTCCTTTTCGAAGACCTCGTAGGTTATGGACTCGAGGTTGTCGGCGAGGGGTTGCAGGGGCGCTTGGAGGTAGTCCTGGTAGCCGGCGCCGAACCGGAGGAGGGCGGGTAGGGGGGGTTGGTTGCGTTGGAGGTAGCGCATGTAGCTTAGGTGGGGGTTGGGGTCGAGGCGGACGGATTTCGGCTTCGCGAGGTCGCTGGGCAAGGGCCAGGTTTGGGAGGTGCTGGTGGGGTCGTCCGCGCTGGGGTCTTTTTGGACAGGTCCTACGTCCCAGAGGAGGATCCAGGGGGCAGTTTTCAGGCGCATGTAGCGTGTTAGGAGGTGGCGGTAGCCTTTGTGGAGGACGGGCTGGCTGTGCTTGTTTGTTATGAAGGAGGTTTCGTGTATGAGGAGCAGGCGGAGGGGCTCGGAGAACCAGCGCGATTGGATGGCGGGGGATGGGAGCTGCTTCGGGAGGCCGAGGGCGACGGACAGCCGTGTGTTGTAGCTGCATACCGTGCGGATGAGGTTCCATGTCTCCCATGTGCTCCATGCGTCGCTGCTTGAGACGTAGTCCTCTGCGTCCGCGTGGTTGGGCAGCTTTGCGAACTGAGATAAGTTCAAGCCTGGAGTCTGCGCGAAGATAGGACTGGGTGTCATTGGGAGCAAAATGTGGAACTGCATGTAAGGTCCGGAACGCAGAGCTTCGAGGATACACCTCGCGTACTGCGCCAGCCGGGAAGTCAAGACACGGCCCTCGACAGCCGGCCCCGGAATCATGATGTTCTGAACACCACAAAAGGCCGCATATGCCACCTCGAGGCTGAAGACTTGCCGAGAGACGTTTGCGATGACTGGATCGGCAGATGCAAGATCGATCCACGAGCTGGTCACAGCTATGTACTGCGTAATGCACTCCAGCGGCGCCAGCTCCGTATCAGCGGGTGTCAAGGCTGGGACAATGGGCACTGGAAGCTCGTCGGCAGACGCTCCCTGTTCCTGCAAGTCCAGGTAGTCGGCGATCATGCCAGCGACCTTGGCCTGGAATGCAGGTGTCGTGATTGGGATCGTGAGCATGTCATACTGGCGGTTTGTTAGCCATGAATCGGAGATCCAGAGTTACTTCTCTACACACATCTACACGACGGGCGGCATCAAGCGAGGCATCGGAGAAGGGCGATGACCGTCTGCTGTGGTGATGGCCCACATACCAGACCGGCGCCGGGTCCTGATTGGACTGCGAAGAGTCCATAGCTGGCGGAAAGAAGACCGAAGGTGAATATTGGATTGTCTATGGTGGTGTTTTGGCGAGAGTGTCGCTTTTCAACCTTGTCAACTCAAACATCAAAAATGCAAGTTTGTGGCTAGAGTGTTTGGTGGCGGTGCAGCCCCGCAGCATGCCCCGCGGCCCACCACCTTCCTTCCCTTGGCCTTACGCTAACTCGAAATATACTAGTGACGATCTCCAGTTGCCCAGCGCGAGATTATCCCGGTACATCGTTAATCCGACCAGACCCCTGCGGCAAAAAAGTAGTTGAGGCTCCAGAGAGCTGCCTTCCATCTCATCGCCGACGGGTCATTGAACTTCCACAAACAAACCCCCCTAGCCATTCAACCTCACGTCTTGGCTCCGCAAACAGCACTGACCATGGCGGACCGAAGACCTTCTCCCTCGTCGTCTGATGACGGTGGCCGCGTCAAACGTCAAAAGACCTCCAAATCCTCCTCCTCCAAGTCTACCTCCGATTCTGTCCCCGCTCTCGACCCCAAACAGAATCCCTATCTTGCGCATCACTACGAGGACGCCTCCGACGAGGGCGCCTCCGACGAAGACGGCGCCATGGTGATGCTCAAGCACTTGAAGCGGCACAAGACTACTGCCGCGCAGGCTGAGAAGATTGAGATCCAGGCCCACAACCCATGGACGATGAGGAAGCATAGTCAGCGGTACTTCGAGATTCTCAATAAGCGGCGCGGCCTTCCAGTCTTTCATCAACGGTACGTATCCGCATATCGCTTCTCGCATGTCTAACGCCTTGCAGACAGGAGTTCCTTGACCTATACCACAAATCACAAATTCTCGTGTTCGTCGGAGAGACTGGTTCGGGAAAGACTACGCAGATTCCTCAGTATGTCTTGTATGACGATCTCCCCCAGCGCAAAGGTCAGATGGTCGCTTGCACACAACCCCGGCGTGTGGCTGCCATGTCAGTCGCTCAGCGCGTCGCCGACGAATTGGACGTTAAGCTCGGCGAAGAGGTCGGGTACAGCATTCGTTTCGAAGACAGGACCTCAGAAAAGACCGTGCTCAAGTACATGACGGATGGTATGCTTCTTCGCGAAGCCATGGCGGACAACAATCTGTCGCGGTACTCTACCCTAATTCTCGACGAAGCTCACGAGCGCACGATGGCAACGGACATCCTCATGGGTCTGTTGAAGGAGGTGGTCGAGCGCCGGCCTGATCTCAAGATCATCGTCATGTCGGCGACTCTTGATGCGGCAAAGTTCCAGCGTTACTTCAATGACGCTCCGCTCCTGGCTGTTCCTGGGCGCACTCATCCTGTCGAAATCTTCTACACCCCCGAGCCGGAGCGCGACTACGTCGATGCGGCCATCCGGACTGTTATACAGATCCACGGGACTGAGCCAGAGGGTGACATCCTTCTGTTCATGACTGGAGAGGAAGAAATTGAAGACGCCTGCAAGCGCATCGGCTTGGAGGCCGATAGCATCATCGGCGAGTTGGATGCTGGTCCGTTGAAGGTCTACCCGCTGTACGGTGGTCTGCCTCCTCAACAGCAGCAGATGATCTTTGAGCCTGCCCCTCCTCCTCGCAGGCCCGGAGGCAAACCGGGGCGCAAAGTCATTGTCTCCACAAACATTGCTGAGACGTCACTCACCATCGACGGAATCGTGTACGTCGTCGACCCCGGATTCAGCAAACAAAAGGTGTACAATCCCCGCATTCGCGTCGAGTCGCTTCTGGTCTCACCCATCTCTCGCGCCTCTGCGCAGCAGCGTGCTGGTCGTGCGGGTCGTACGCGTCCTGGCAAGTGCTTCCGCTTGTATACGGAGGCGGCGTTCAAGAAGGAACTCATCGACCAGACGCATCCGGAGATCCTCCGTTCGAACTTGGCAACCACTGTCCTGCAGCTGAAGAAATTGGGCGTCGAGGACCTGGTACATTTCGACCTCATGGACCCACCTGCTCCGGAAACCTTGATGCGCGCTCTGGAAGAGCTGAATTACCTGACCTGCCTCGACGACGAGGGCGAGTTGACGGACATGGGCCGCCTTGCTTCGGAGTTTCCGCTGGATCCTACGCTCTCGGTCATGCTCATCTGTAGTCCTGAGTTCTACTGCTCGAGCGAGATCCTCTCCATCGTGGCGCTTCTATCCGCCCCTCAGATTTTCTCGCGCCCTTCAAGCCAGCGTCGGAAGGCGGATGAGATGAAGGCATACTTCACCCACGCTGGCGGCGACCATCTCACCATGCTGAACGCATACCATGCCTTCATTGCTGCCCAAACCGAGGGCGAGGACATGTACAAGTGGTGTTACGAACACTTCCTGAACTACCGGTCGCTCTCGCAGGTGGTCAGTGTTCGCTCGCAGCTGCAGCGCATCATGGAGCGGCAGAACATCGAGCTCGTCAGCACGCCTTTCGAGGACAAACAGTACTGGTCGAACATCCAGCGCGCTCTGGTCTCTGGGTTCTTCATGCAGGTTGCGAAGCGCGATGGCAGCAGCAACAAGACGTACAAGACGGTTAAGGACAATCAGAGTGTCCTTCTTCATCCGAGTACGACACTGGGCCAGGACAGCGAGTGGGTGATTTACAACGAGTTTGTCCTGACGAGCAAGAACTACATCCGTACCGTCACGGCAATCAAGCCGGACTGGCTTCTGGTAAGTCCACAAACTCCTTTCTGCTTGACGTATAGATGACTAACGTGCATAGGATCACTCTCCCGAGTACTACGACCTGGACACCATCAAGGACAGGGACATGAAGCTATCATTGCAGGCAGTCAAGGACCACATGCGCCGGAAAGAGGCCATGAAGCGTAGGGCCTAGAATACTAACTGGGTGTTTGGGTGATTGCTTGGGGTCTTCATTGGTGTTTGCGACTACTTTGTCGGGCATGTAGTTCTAGATACACCATGTATGTACAGATGCTAATAGTCGCGCAAACGTCGGGAGTCGGCGTCCGACGCGGCGCTTTCCACAAGCAACCTGGTAGCTTCGGCGCTGTATGTGAGGTTCGCGATCGGAGGCTGGGATTGCAGGCTAGGGCTGCGTGGGCTGATCTGTCTATCTGGCGAGGAGGGCCGCAACGGAATGGGTAGGGAGTGCGAATTGGGGCGGGCACGGACCGTGGATGGGACGGGTACATATTGGGATATCATACATGTAAAGCTAATCGACGTGAATAGAGGGCGAGAGAGAGGGAGAGAGATAGACGCTGACTAGCGGTGAGAATCGTTACTGGCATTGGAAGCGGGGGACTTGTTTCATATGTTTCACATCTGTAGTGACTTGCTACCTCTTACCGGACTGCATACTTGCTACGACCAGCTTGTCACACGTGGTGTGTTTAAGTGTCGCGGGCGCGGCGCAGGGTTGGTGGGGGTTGGAGTTGAGGGGTGCTGTTGTTGCGACTGTGGCTTGCGCGGGGGTGAGAGAGGGTTAGAGCCACTCCTCCCCTTCTCGCGTGGGCCCCAGCCTTACCGCGTGTCTCCGGCCCGCCCGATTGGCGTGCCTGGCGGGGGTGCGGTTAGCGGGGAAGGGGAAGGGGTGCATCTGGCTCTTGGAGCTGTGAATAGTCTGGAAAGGGTGGATGAAGCTGCGATGGGAGCTCTGTTGAGAGCAGGACGGCGAATTGCGCTTCGGGCTGCGGACAGCCGACTCGGTAAGAGCAATCTGGAGCCGCACGGTTGCGGATGTTACTCGTGGGTTGTAAGGGAAGTGATGAGAGGGCGGGAGCGTCCAGCCCGCAAGCCCCTGGCGGAGGGGGCCCAGGCCAATATCTTTGACACCCGCACGCACCGCTGGGCCAATTTCATGCGGGGATGGTTTTGTGCTGGGGAAAGAGTGCATCTGGCCTTTTGAGGCTTGGGGCTTGGGGGCGCGGGGACTCGATATACGGGCTTGCTCCGGTGGCGCGCGGAGAGCGGCGTTTGAACTCTTGGATGTGAAGCTGCGGACCTTATCGATTTGGAGATTTGGATTGCGTTGGCGCTGACGAGCAGTTTATATACGCCCTCACGTCCCTGGGTTGAATCCTGGCGACTCCGGCCCCTGGAGCATACTTCGCATTCCTCCTTTCTCCCTAGCGTCGCAGAGCTACTGTGGTAGCCAGAACAGCCGCCACGATGGTCAACCCCGCGAGCCTCTACGCCTCGCTCGCCTCCTCCCCGCACGCCTCCCTCGCCGACATGAAAGGCCTCTGCCCCGCCAGCTATCTCCACCTCGTCCCCGAGCTGTACAAATGCGGCGCCTCGCCCGAGATCTTCGTCGCGCGTGGCGGCGACCACTCGCCCTGGACATCAGTCCCGCAGTGCGTGCCCAGCACAACGGGCGCACGGTACTGCGCGTTTACCAACAAGGACTTCGCCGAGGGGCGGGGTATCGCCATTGTTACGACTCCTGCCGTGGCGGAGGAGTTGGCTAAGAAGCCGGCGTTTGCGGATCCGGTGTCTATTGCGGGCATGAATGATCTTGTGAATCCGCCGTGGGGGCCGCCGGCGTATGAGATGCGCCCGTTGGCGGGGAGGGGGTTTGGGATGATTGCGAATCGGACGATTGTGAGGGGGGAGCGGTTGATGCAGGAGACGCCGAGTTTTATTGTCGATCGGGATATGTTCGACAGTGTGGCGGATGAGAATCGGCTTCCGTTGCAGTGGAATGCGGTTTATCAGTTGCCGGAGGTGACGAGGGAGGAGTTTCTGGCTCTGCATAAGCATGCGGGGGGGGATGAGATTGATGATGTTATGCGCACGAATGCGTTTGGTGCGTATTATGGGGATGAGTTTTCGCTGCATAATAATGTGCTGCCGCGCATTTCGGTGAGTGTTGCTGGCTTGGGTTGGGGTGTTTGGGACGAGGCTAATAATGGGCACAGCGCTTCAATCACGATTGTCGCCCGAACGCGCATTACTACTTCGACCCCGACACCATGACGCAGTACGTCCACGCCGTGCGGGACATCTACCCCGGCGAGGAAATCCTGATCAATTGTACCATCCCCCCCAGTTCCCATTCCCATCCCGACCCATCTAACCCCCCCAGACACGGACTCCGAATACACCTTCGCCCAACGCCAACACGCCATCCACCTCTCCTGGGGTTTCAACTGCACCTGCAGCATCTGCCGCCAACCCGCGGACCAAATCGCCGCCTCCGACGACCGCCTCGGGCAAATCGCCGTGCTCCGCGACGCGCTCAACGACTGGACCACCATATCCCCGCACCGCGCCCAAGACGCAGAGCTCCTCGTCGCGCTGTACGAAATGGAGCGGCTGCACGTCCCGGTCGCAAGCGGGTACGAAGCCGCGGCATATGCATGGGCGGTGAGGGGCGATGAGGCGCGCACGCGGATGTGGGCGGCGAAGGCGGTGGAGGCGATGACGATTCTGTATGGGGGGGATCATGAGCTGACGAAGGATTTGGGGGTGTTGATGCGCGATCCGAAGAACCATCGCACGTGGCTTTATAAGGGGCCGCAGGAGGGGGGGATTGAGAGTGGTGAGACAAGGCAGAAGGGGCAGAAGGAGGCGGAGCCGAGTAAGTGGAGCTTTTTCTAGAGGGATGAAGGGTGAGATTGGATATATGTGTTGTATGTAAGTTAGCTAGAGCGGCGTCTGGCGTTGGCAGGGAGGCGCAATTCAAAAGTCCATATCTCCTCTCAGCCCTGCGTGAGCCTGCGGGCCCGGCCCGGCCCAGACCAGGGTCCGCACATCGACGCCCCTCTCAACCTCGACATCACACCTCCAACCGACCACTATGCCGCCCACCCACGTCCTCATCCCCGGCGGCACCCGCGGAATCGGCGCCGCCATAAGCGCCGCCTTCCTCGCCCTCCACCCCTCAACCCACGTAACAACCCTCTCGCGCAACCCACCCTCCAGTTCGGACCCGCGCCTCAAACACCTGGCATTCGACATCAGCGCGCCGACATGGTCAGCCCTGCTCAAGTCCATCCCACCGCCCGACGTGCTCGTCAACGCAGCGGGTGTAACGCACGCGTCGCTGCTGCTCCGCACGGAGGAGGATGTGCTGGATGCGGTGCTGGATACGAATCTACGGGGCACGATGGTGGCGTGTAAGGAGGTTGGAAAGGCGATGGTGAGCGCGGGGAGGGGGCGAGGCGCAGGGCGGGGGTGTATTGTCAATGTTAGCAGTTTGCTCGGGGTGAGGGGGGGGAGGGGGGCGGCGGTTTATGCGGCGAGTAAGGCGGGGGTTATTGGTACGTTGGGTTCTGCAATTCTTCGAGGTATAGGGTTGGATAGGCGAGCGGCTAATCATGGCAGGCTTGACGCGAGCGCTGGCGCTGGAGTTGGGGCCGTCGGGCGTGCGGGTCAATTGCATAGTGCCCGGGTACGTGGAGACGAGGATGACGGCAGGTAAGTTGACGAAATTCTATTTTGGCGGTGGTCTAGCTACCATACCCCACTTCCAGCGCGACTAACAACGTAGACATGGGTCCCGAGACAAAGAAGGGTATCCTCTCGAAGATACCGCTCGGCCGCTTTGGCAGACCCGAAGAGATTGCCGAAGCAGCCGTGTTTCTGGCCACAAACCAGTACGCTAACAATTGTGTGATAAATCTGGATGGCGGGTTGAGCGCTGGCGTGGGTAGATCCGAGACACGTTGACGTCGCTGATGGCGCAGATATGAATGCTTGTTGTACATCCTCAGAACGCCATGCCAGTAACCGAACGCCCAAACTCCTCAGAGATCACGTAAATGTCAAGTCCACATCCTCACAGTTACACCATTGTCAGCTGGAATCAGAGTCGGAAATCTCCATTGATTAGACTCCCACAAGCATGACGTATGATGCTTGAAAGTGCCGTCTAATCGTCGTCAATGAAAATGGCTCCATTGTGCGTGTCATCAAGGATGGGTTCGTCGAGGACAATGCCCTTGGTCCGGATAACAGGGGCCTGGTTCTGGCCATCATCGACGAGGTCCATGTCCTTGGTTCGCTTGACAGGGGCCCCGTTCTCGCCATCATCATCGTCGAGGTCTCGCTTACGCTTGTTGGCAGAACCGTTGGAAGGGCCATTCGTAATGCCATTGGTGGCGCCGTTGGCAGCGTCATTGGTGATGCCGTTGGTAGCGCCATTGGTCATGCCATGCGCGGATACGGGAGGAACTGGACGCTTAGGAATTTCAACTTGCTCCTGAAGCTCAATGGAGAATGAAAAGTTCTCCCTGCGGGTGGTTAGTTTGCATAAGAAAGGTATTAGGGAAACGGACCGAGTGACAACGGCAAGCTCAAGGTCAACGCGAGGCTCATCCTCACTAAGATCGTGAATAGTGATAAACCGCATCTCCTTGAGGCCGAACTGCCCAAACGTCTTGTTGAGGTTGTCCTCCCACTCTTCATCATCCTCTTCACCGAAATTGCTGTCGCGTTCGTAGATGATGCCAGAGCCGTTCATCACGCTGAAATCGGAGTAACCGAGTTCGCGTATGAGGACATCCTTGACAAGCAGACCGAGAGTAGCCGTCTTGGGATATATGAACAGCAGCATCCGCGCGACGCTGCAGACATGGCAATCTCGATTAGGCGGGCGGACGACGCGCTCAGCAGACAAGGACTTGTCGGCCGATCTGTTAGTGAACACCATGGGGGCCTTGTGGATATCGCCGCGCAGGACCTTAAGGCCCTCCAGCACGCAGAGCCCAGCCACGATGGCGTTGGTGGTTGCAATGGCGGGGATGATGTTGCCAGCCATTTCTATAGGTGTGAGAAGCGCCCACATATGGGGCAGATAACTCACGCTTGATGGTGAACTTGCTCTGCGGCTTGATGCCGAAGACGTGGGCACGAAGGTTCGCGCTGGCTACGACGAAATCAAGCGTATCTACGTCGTCCTTGTCAAACTCTATCACCGTCTCACCATCAAGAAACCGTTTTTGAAGTCGCCGAATGCTATTGTCAAAGGCAACATAGCTCTCCCAGGGAGACCAGATCCTCTGATCCTGCTGCGTGAGGGCATCCCCGCCGTCCTCCGGCAACTTCTCTTGTTCCCCAAATTCCGACGGCAGTGGTGTTGGCGGTGCCCGGCTCTTCCACATGTCCTTCATGTCGCGCAAACGCTTTATGTCCTCGGAAAATACCCTGGTGAAGACCTCTTTGGAGAAATTGTCGCTGTCCCTATGGCTGACGACTTGCCTCAGCAACTCCGCCTCACCTTTCAGGTTTTTGATCTCGTCGGCGTCGCCTTCGGTGTCGGCAGCAAGCGCCTCCATAGCCTCGCTGACACCGAAGAGCTCGGTAAGCAGGTAGCTTTTCGCCCAGACAATGCAGTGGATGAGCTGAGAGGGTGTGCTCCGTATCGTGCACACAGGGAAGGTCTTCGGGGTCTCTTTCTGCGTGCAATCGTAGCACTCCGTAATGCCCTGCCTATGTTAGCCTATGTTCCATCAATCACTCGCATGTGCATGCGCACCCTCTTGATGGCCTGGACATTCCCCTCAAACCCGGTTGTCCCGCTCTCCACCAGGGGCACATTGGCCGCGATGCACATCCGGTTCACATGCCGGCGTGCATCGAGGTTATCCAGCGCATTGAAAATGACCGTAAACCCCCGGAACCAATTTACGTCGAATTGTAGTGACTTGATGTCATCGTGGAGTGCGGTGATCTTGACCTCTGGGTTGAACTTGCCCGCCGATTCCTTTGCAATCTGCATTCCACGTCAGTTATCATCACTGTGTCATCGCGGTATACGCACGAGAGCTTTAGACTTCTTGATGTGCTCGCGCCTGAAGAGGAATTGCCGATTCAAGTTCGACAGATCTATCGTGTCAAGATCCACCACAGTGACGTCGCCAAAGCCGCTCAGAGTGAGGTTCTTCAGCAGCTCGCAGCCGATGCCGCCAGCGCCCACTAAGAGAACACGCGACTATCTCAAAGTCAGTACACGCCATCGTGTAAGCTGGAGGGCAACGAACGTCGCGGATCTGCTCGGCGAGTGGCAATCCAAACGCCCGTTGGTAATAGGTGCGACGGCCCATGACGGCGCGAGGAGGGTTGAACGCAAGACAAGAAGTGGTATGGTAGAAAAGATGGGGTGGATGGGGGGATAAAGGAAGCGGGATGAGGCTACGGTTCTGCGCGCGTCCGCGTTTGTACTGCAGTTTACGATGATCGCAAGGCGACAGGCGTCAAGGCAGCCGGCGCCATGGATGATGAGGCGCCAAGACGCATGGCTGACAGGGGTTCTGACAAGATTACCCAGAAAAGTGATAGCCGCTCTGCCTGCCGTCTTTTCGGACGAGAGCAGTCACGACATTTCCGCGCGGCCCTTGATCGAACCGGCCCCCCCCTCCCGATCTGTACGTCTGTACAGAGTGCTCTGCTCTCTTCGTACATTCCATGAATATTTACTACTTTGACCCACCTCTTCTGTCATTCCTTTACCTTCTTTGTGTTGGACTTCCCGTCTGAAGGGTCTGTTGACGCCTTTCCGCTTCCTAAGTTCGCATCTTCCGTGCTGGAATCTGGAGGGAATATCAATCTCATGCTTCTAGACGTACCATCCAAAGCTTGCTCCTGAAGTGAAAGATCTCTCTTGGTCTGTGACTCTCGGATACAGCTTCTTGCAATCCGCCAAGCCTTTGCTGTAGCCAGATATCTGCCGGTTCAGTCGTCATGTCAGACGACGACGTAGACCACGAGCTCCTTGCTCTTCTCCGGCAATCCCTTGGGCTTGGACCGCCCGATGCCAATGCTCCGCCAGAAACCAAAGTCCTGGACCACGCCCGCTACGTGTATGACAACAGCATTGATGTCGCGCTTGATATGCGTGGCACCAAGGGAGCTGCAGAACTGATATGGAATCAGATGCAGAAGAAAGAGTACAATATCAAGACTTGGAGTGAACATGAGCTCCACCCTAAGGCAAAGGATGAAAGCACTGTGAACTTCATTTTTACCATGGACTTGCTGAACTTTTCTTTTTTCTCTGAGAGTGCACCTGGCGAGGGCTTTGCTGTTGAGTACAAAGATAAGCGGTGGACAGGGTACTGGAGCCTGGTGGCCGCATTGCAACGGGCGTTGGATGAAGGTACGGCTCGAGTATGTTCCCTAAGTGGTGCTGATTGAGAGAAGGGATTCCCTTTACCTCTTCGTCATTCTGGCATGACGAAGAAGAGTGCACCGAGGAGGTGTACCGTAAAGTGTTCCGGTCAGCAACAGAAGAGGAAATTCCCCTACTCAAGCAACGGATAGCGGTTATGCAGGAAGCAGCAGAAGTCCTATGCCGGGTAAGTGCGTCTTCGGCTTGATGTTCACGGCTAACCCTGCAGTACTTTGACGGTGATGTGTTGAATCTCTTGTCCAAGGCGAACCACTCAGCAGCCGGCCTCGTAAATTTGCTGGCAGAGTACTTCCCCTGCTTCCGTGATGAAACTCGGTTCGAGGGGAAGAAAGTACGCTTTTTGAAGCGCGCCCAGATTTTCGTGGCAGACCTTTGGGCCGCATTTGAAGGCGAAGGTTATGGGCAATTTAACGATATCGACAAGATCACCATGTTTGCCGGTAAGCTGCTCGTCGATTACCGGTAAGACTTTATCTGACCCGACTTGCAGACTATCGGATTCCTCAAGTGCTGCATACCCTTGGCTGTATGATATACAGCCCAATTCTCGAGCGGACGGTGCGGAGAAAAGAGTTGATTGCATCTGGCCATAGCTGGGAACTCCAGATACGAGGTTCGAAGCTTTATATTTCCTCATCCGGCGCTAATCATATTCAGGTTGTACCATCTGGTGTGTTGAACTTATACGGTGCGAGATTGTCACGAAGCACCCAGAGGCAAAAGTGAACGCCATATTGATTGATTTCTTTCTCTATGATACCATGAAGGAACTTGAGGCGGCAGGCCATGACAGCATACCCCATCATCGCACGAGGTCGATATGGTATTGAGTTCACTGGCATTCTGTTCCTTTCTGAAGAGGCTGGGTGAACGGAGCAGTCCGCAGTTAATTAATGATCTGTCTGCCGTTTTGATGCCTCATCCTTGACGCTGACTGGACTTTGGGCAGAGCCAAATGGATACCAGTTTGGGTGAAGACGGGAGAAACTATAACGACACAGGCTTCACTTCTAGACGAGGATGGTAAGGTGACGGAAGAAGTGGAAGGATGTTAGGGAGTCTGAGAGGCCATTGACCTGAGGGCAGATTTAAACAAGCTCGCGTCGGAACGATATTCCCAGGCTCCCTAGCATCCTTCCATTTCTTCGTAACCTTACCCTCATTGTCTAGAAGTGAAGCCTGGATCCTTATCGCTTCTGCTGTCTTCGCCCAACCCGGTATCCGTTTGGCTCTGCCCCTGAAATCCCACTCAGTGCCCCCCTCCCAACATTCTTCTCCTTCTCGACAAAGGGAGGCTTGACCTTTATGATAACTGAACAGAGAAGAAAACTTTATAATAATGTGTGTGGAAGCAAGCCATATATACGGTATACGCTATGTGGTCATGTGATGTTACTGTGATAGTACAGTAGAGCCAAGCCGCCTCTCAATGGTCTTGAGCTTGCGGACACGTGCTCACGCGGATTCGCGGGCGGCGATTGGAGTTCTGGCAGCGCGCGACATCTCTCGCTACCACTCTCGCGGCGACGTACGAAACTTCATCACTTCCCGTCCACCCATCCGCAGCTATGAACAAGTCCATAGAAGTTGACCTCCTGAGCCTTCTCCCGGAAATAGGCACCATTCCACCGGAACTCCAGAACCTCGCCGCATCATTCATCGCCCAGTCTCGCAGCAAGGCGAGCCTGAAACCAGACGAAGAAATCGCGCGCGGTTATGCCTGCGCAAACCTAGCTTGCGAAAGGTGCGGAGGTCTGGCCGAGTGAAAGAGTCGCAGCTGAAAATACCAGACTCAAACAGAAACTAGACCTTCCTCGAATCACACCTCACCCGCCATGCCCTCCCCGCATCTACAAGAAAGTCTTCGCATACCTGAGTTCTTCCCTCACTATCCAGCCCGTACGACAAAACCTCGACGGGCCAAGTGCACCATCAACGCCTTCAAAACGACGTATTGAATCAAGGAGCGCGGCAAATACACCACAGAAGCCGCAGACGCCCAGGGCGCTGCCGGATAAGCAAAAGGAGAATGGCGGCATGGTGGGGATGCCAGAGTGGGTTATGCCTGCTATACGTGCAGTGTGCAAGACCCTTAGGTTCCCTAACGCTGCACCTCACGTCTTCTCCGGCGTTGCGTCTGTCGTTGCATATCTGAGGGAGCAGAAGGCCGAGGCTGGGCCTCAAGGTCCGCGGAAGCGCGGTCGTCCGTCCAAGGCCGAGACGGCTGCTCTGCTCGCATCTTCGTTTGATGAAAAGCATATGCCTGCGCTCATTGCTGTCATTGCGTTTTATACAAAGTCCGAGCTCTACGAAGCACCTACACCGGACCAATACACCGAACAACGGCGGCTCACCGTGGAAACTCTCGCTCCGTTCGACCCTGCGGAGAACACTGAACTGCAAATGATCATTGACATTGAGAAGTTCATGCGTCAGGCTCAGTCTGGGTGGCTAGATATGGACTGGTACCG
Organism: Trichodelitschia bisporula; assembly: GCA_010356995.1. NCBI lineage: Eukaryota > Fungi > Ascomycota > Dothideomycetes > Phaeotrichales > Phaeotrichaceae > Trichodelitschia > Trichodelitschia bisporula. The sequence continues at coordinate 1,139,963 of ML996693.1, forward strand.
TAATTTGCGGAACGTTGACCGTGAGGATGCCGTAAATGCCGGGTCTGAAGGAGGCCCTATGGATGTGGACGAAGATGATCGTGATCTGAGGAGGAAGCGGAAGCAAGTGGCAGACGGTGATACTGAGGATATTGCCAACCAACGCTCCGGCACGATGATGGTAGGGGCAACGAGATGGTTGAGTGAAAGGCAGAAGGAAGACTACAGGGAGTGGAAGTCTCGAATTCTTGCAGAGATGGAGCGGGTCGAAGCGACAGTTCGTGCAGTTTAGGATACCAAACTTAATCCCATGTACCGGTGCAGAGCATATCAAGATAGCTGCTACCGGGGAGTTTCACAGCAGCGCAACACGCCACTTCTTCGCTCTGGCAGCTGTGGAGCTTGTCATTTTTGTCGATCTAGATCCGATCGACATTACGCAACCACGGCTTCCACCACCAGTAAATCTCTCACGAGCCTCCAGCTACCATACCGTAGAGATCTCGTAGCCAGTAACCGGTTCCTGTTCATCGCTCTCGGGATCTCAGCTTGCAGCAAGCGCGAGCCAATGCCGCGCGCAGGGGTTCTCCACCCCCCCGCACATACTCCATTTCCACTGAACCGCTTCCTCCGCATTTTCCGCATTTCCGCAATTCCGCGCATGGCTTACGGAGATCTATCGCAGCCTTAGTGCCCGAGGGCGGTCCCAAGCAACCCTGAAGCTCCACCTCCACCTCTTACTTCCTCATACATTCATTCCTACTGGCTGTCTGAAAGCATGGAGGATGAGGGAAATCCGACGGTCAGTCCTGAAGGCACGCCTCCTCCCAAGCGCAAGCTTTCCGAGGGCCCGCAGCAGCAGCGGGCGAAGCGCAACCGCTACATCTCCATCGCATGGTAAGATCGTCACCGAATCACCTTACTTCGCGGAAGAAAGCCGCTGATAAACTGTCAGCAATGAATGCAAGCGGCGCAAGATCAAGTGCAACGGCCAAACACCTTGTCATCGCTGCGGCAATTTGCAGCTCGAATGCTTGTATGCGCCCAACTGCTGTAACAACTTCAAGGACTCCAAGTAAGCGCATCTGGGCTACGGGGTGGCATAACGCTGAGATGGTCAAGGGAGTTCAAGGACATGTTGGGGCACATCTCGTCCCTGCAGAAGCAGGTCGACACCCTCTTCTCGAACATGAATGCGCTACGCAGCCAGATCGACTCCCAAACTACACCACCTGTGGGCTCGTCACCATACAGTTTGCACTCGCTCCCGCGCTCCATATCCACGGCCCAGCCTTCGAATTCGGCCTCCTCTGGCCTGTCTCACGCTCGGTACCCCTCAAATGTGCAATTACACCCCAACTTCCGCGGTCCGACTAGTTCGGCATTCAACATCGGCGTCGCGAAGACCAGCCTACAAAATATGGGCATCACAGAACCCGATGAGGGACTGGAGGAGGGTGGTACAACGCAAGACGGGACACCTTCGGTCAGCCCCCAGCGGAGCCAGTCTTCACGGCTGAACTCCAGCGAATGCCTCAAGTCGCACAAGGATGCGATCTGGATGATCAACAAGCCAGAGGCCATCAGGCTGCTCAACTTCTGGTACGATGAGATGGGTACCATGTACCCGCTGCTCGACATCGATCGGGTCATGAAACACGCCTCGCGGCTGTATGATTTTGTCGATGCTGCGCGGCGGACGGGCTTGATGGAGCCGGGCATGCGAGGAGCAGATGCCATACACGACGACAACACGATATTGCTAAAGCTATTGATAGCTATCGCTATGATTCTGGAGGGTAGCGGTAAGAGTGACCCCGGACAGAAGATGTTCGATGGAATCCGGCCGCAGATCGAGGGATTGCTCTTCAATACTCCTACCATCCAAGGTGTCCGCATCCTTGCCCTATCTGTACGTTGGTCCCATGTTTTAGAAGTGTCCTCTGACGTGACTAGGCAATGTACAGCTTCCACCGCGATGACGAAGGTGCCGCATGGCGGATGATTGGCGCCGCCTCGCTGATGTGCATTGAGCTCGGCCTTCACCGACACGAGACATATTCACAGCTCTTCTCGACAGAAGAAGAGAAGATGGCCGGGGTGGATCTGTTTTGGTCGGTGTATGTCTTGGACCGACGGTGGAGTTTTGGGACAGGACTGCCCTTCACGATTCAAGATGCCGATCTTGACCCAATGTTGATCAAGCCGGCGGTATGTATAGTTCTAATCTCGCTGAAAGTATATGCTGACATTCTCAGCCGGATGCAACGCCATATCTAGCAGCAATGGTAGCGTACAGCATCATCGGCACTAGGGTTTGGCAACGGGTTGCGAACTTGGATGCGCAACAAGCAGGCGACAGCGTCGAGGAGGTGAGCTACCTCGACTACCAGGTTCTACAATGGCAGAATAACCTTCCCGACTCTCTGACATATATCGCCCCTGGGGCTGCTCATCCTAATCCGCCAACCAGCAGAAACAACCAGCGACTTCGCATAATACTATACCTTCGCGCGAACCAGATGCGCATCGTCATCTACCGCCCCGTGCTGCACACCAGTACCAGCATTGCAGAACGTATGAGCCATGCTAAGACGGCAGTGGCTGTAGCGCAGGACACGATCCGTGTGTTAACGCTCATGAATCAGACGACCAACTTTTACCGGTCCCATCAGGTCATGTTCAACTATTTTCTGGTTTCCGCTCTGGCCGTCCTGTTCCTTGCCGTTGCACACGCGCCGGTCGAATTCAGCTCCTGCTGCCGGGACGAATTCTACATGGCACTCGATCTCGTGCGTGGCATGTCAGCCGACTCGTACGTGTCGAAGCGGCTGTGGAAGATGATCAAGATGCTCAAAGACCTGGGACCGCGACTAGGGCTCAATGTACGCAACACAGCGCTCGACCCGGTGGTGGATGCGCATTCCACGGCAGCCGTGGCGATGGCTGGTTTGGCTGGGCACCAGGTGGACGAAATGGCATTGTACGCGAACGGAACTTCGGGGATCGCCATGAACAATGATAGTCCGAACGGCATGGCTAACGATCTGACGAGCCTGTTCGAGGCGGCGGGAGGCAGCTATGCGGGTATCATGGCAGGGGGTAGCGGGGGCGGGTACATGACTGCAGGGCCGGGTGCCGACGGGGTCAGTGGGGAGGGGCTTGGATCGGTGTTTGGGAACCAGGACGAGATTTCGAGGATACTGGGGAGTCTGTTTCGGTAGAAGTAGCGGTTGATAGAGCAGTAACAGAGGGAAGAGAGCGATGATGACGATGAAAAGGCGTCTCGAAGTAGATCAGATGCCTTTTATAGCCAGCACGTGCTTTTATGTTGCTGCCCCAGGCAACCGCTCGTCCCCCACTTACCCCGGTCAGGCATCCGAAAATGTCGCTCTCGCACTCTGCCCGCGCCAAGGAAGTCGCTGCGACTTCGATTTCGGCTTCGACTGCATATCAACAACCGCCATATTTCTCCTCAGCGCAGCACCTCGACGGCCACACTTCCACGTCTCGCCTACCTCGCGTTAACACCTTTTGACGCATCTGCTACTTGGGCTACGCCCATCCATCTCTCATTGCTGGACGTCAGCCATCAACCATCTCAGTCTCGTCATCACCCGAGCGGTTCACGCTTACCTCCTTCGGCCCGCTACAAGGCATACCTCCTTCCGGTCGCAGGGCGTAATGAACCCGTGGACTGCGATCTGACATCTACACATTACAGGGCAGCCTGCACTTCACACTTGTTTGCCCTTCGGCGCTACACAATCCTTCTGGCGCCATATTGAAGCTGCCTTGCCCCGCACTTCGCAATCCGTGGGCTGTGACCTTGTTTGAGGCAAGGCTTGAATAAAGTTGGCAAACGAGCTTCACAGATCATTCGCGAACGGCTTACTGGATTTGAGAGCTTCAGGCCTTACTACACGGATTTTACATGTGACAGACCCCGCACTCTTGAGACGCCGGTCAAATCAACATGTCGTCCTCCTCCCAGGTCAACGACTCCTGGATATCCTCTTTTTGCAGCATCGTGGGACACGAATACTTCGCTGAGGTCTCTGAGGACTTCATCGAAGATGACTTCAATCTGACGGGGCTTCAAGCCATGGTGCCCATGTATAAAGAAGCTCTGGAACTGATACTGGACGTCGAGCCTGACGACGAAGATGGCGATGATGAGGACGAGGAGGAAGATGAAGAGGACGACGAGATGGGTGACGACGGTCAGTTGACGAGCTACCGCGCTCCCGTTGAGCGCCGCCATACACGTGTGCCCAGCGACGCCAGCCTAATAGAATCATCGGCAGAACTTCTCTACGGCCTCATTCACCAGCGCTACATCACCAGCCGGCCGGGCATCCAGCAAATGTACGAAAAATACGATCTCCAGCACTTCGGCCACTGCCCGCGCGTCCACTGCAACGGCGCCAAGGTACTCCCCGTGGGCTGCACCGACAAACCAGGCGAGGATACGGTCAAACTCTTCTGCCCTTCCTGCCTCGACATCTACGCCCCGGCGAATAGCCGTTTCCAATCGGTCGACGGCGCTTTCTTCGGGACCACGTTCGGCTGCCTCTTCTTCATGACCTTCCCCGAGCTTGAAGTCGGCACCAACCGATCCTCGGCCGACGCCTTGATGGCTCTCGCCGCGTCGGGCACTACAACGGATGCCTCCTCGCTGACCGGCTCCTCGAGTTCAACCATGCTCACACCCGCCAGCGGTAAGCCGCCCACTCCGCAGCCTCTGTCCATCAACGGTGTCAGCGCCTCCAATCTGGCGCCCGGCCTGGGCAAGGGCAATATCTACGAGCCACGGATCTATGGGTTCCGTGTCAGTGAACGTGCGCGCTGCGGCCCGCGCATGCAGTGGCTGCGCATGAAGCCGGCGGATCTGATGGAGCTGGACGAGGTGCGTGGTCGGGTCCGTGAACCCGCGTCCGAGCACGAGATGGATGAGAAGGATGTCCTGGAGGAGAAGCCGGCTAGGCGGATTGCGGCGGTTAGGCGACGGAGGGTGAATGGCCAGGCTGGGAGTCCCATGGATACGAATGGGATAGGCGAGGGGGGTTAAGTGGGTGTCTGACGGGGTGACGAGGGATGGATACTAGATGGGCTGGATATGATGCGCGGAAACTGCTTTTTCGGGCCTTTTCTTTGTTTGTTGTGAGAGGGAGTGCGGGGAGATGGGGAGGTGTTACGGCGGCGGATGGACTTGTCGACGATGTAGGGGATGAAGGGACGGAACTCTTGCGTGCATGGAAATGGAGGCGTTGTGCGTGCTATAATGATACTGTTTATTCTTTCTCGTAACTACCCATCTTTGGGTGCAGTACACACGCCGACAGTAAGCAGCAGTGGCCTCGCGCACTCGCTGAGCACCATCTAGAACTAACACCCACCGCATATATAAACCCCCCCCCCTCCATCCCACCCTTTATCCCCGTCCCACACCCCCTGATTCGCCCCAGCCCTCCAACCTCACGCCCGTCATCCACCAAAAAGTCCTCCTGCATCAACGCAAAGCGCCACAAAACGCTCCATCGCGCCGCGACATCCACTCGCACCCCCTATACCCAGTCATCATTCTACGTTTGCGTTGCTTATACCCACTTACATCCCCCCCTTCCCCCACCCCTGCCCCTTCCGCATCCCTATGTCATGCATCATCGCCAAACGCCGCCCGGCGTCCATCCCGAACCGGCGCCGTGCGTGCAATTCCTGTCCTCCCGGGACCGTCGTGCGGCTGCGGCGGCGGGAGCGGGGCGCAGAGCTGGGGGATGGCGTGTCGTGGCGCGGTTGTGAGGGGCCAGGGGGTGGGGGGTGGGGGGCGACCAGGCAACACGATGAAGAAAGATGGGACATCGGGGCTCGCTCACCGATGGCGGAGAACGGTCCGCGGGCACGGGAGGCAGCCGCGTGAAACCGGGCCAGGGCCCGGGCGTGCGGCGCCGAGGGCGAAGGCCGTGGGGGTCGGGCGGGGAGGTGGACGCTGGACCGCGGGGCCGCAGGCCGGGGCCGGACACGTAGTTGCGTACTTCGTAGTAAGGTGTGCAGCGTCAGCGGTCGGGGCTTATCGACCCAGTCGCGGGGCGAGCGTGCGACGGTGTATGTCGTGTCACTCGGCGGGAGTGGGCGGGCTCGACAGGTGTCTGGCCAGCATGGCGGAGTGTGCTGAGGCGGCGGGGCCCGGCCGTGACAGCGTGCAGGCAACGAACGCTCCGTGGGCTGACGGACCTCAGGCATGCGTGTGTGCGACTCCACGCGGTTAGGTAACACGAGAGTAGACCGAGACCAGCGCGCCAACGGCGTTGAACTGCTCCGCCGCAAGATGATGTATTCGCCCTGCCGGCCCGCCACGCTTAAACGACGGGCCCCACCCCCTCTTTGCCCGCGATGCCAGCAGGTGCGGCTATCGGAAGGGGGGGAGGGGGGCTGCGGTGGCGACGATGGGGCGGGGAGGTTAAGGGTGGGATACAGTTTCTAGATGCAGAAGTCAGAAAAAAAAGTGCGAATAGACGGAAATGGTGAACGGGAGCTGGCCTACCACCGCTTTTCCCAGTCCGGGAGGGTGCAGCACAGCTATCGGAATGCATGCCGGCTGCGGGAGAAAGCAAATCATCGGCCCGATTTTTGTCTATTCCTCGAACATGTACATTGCGTACATTGCGTAGGCCTTCCGTCACACCCATCGATCCCTGTCATATGGTGCGAGAGGCATACGACAGTAGACTCCCTTTTCCTTATCGACCGGATTGGGTCTCGTTCAGAAGAAGTTCCCCGACTGCCTCATTGGCGTCTGCCAGCAGCTGCGGGCTCGAAAAGGACTACCCAATCAGGCGACGCGCCAGTTCATCATCCAACACACGACGCGCCACTTGATGAGGGGGGGAGGGGCAGTGTATATGCTGTCCAGAAGCCGAACGTCGGCAGGGGTTGGCAATCGGAGATCTGAGCAGTTTTGCGTCTTCACTGCCTCGCCACTATGCTGGAAATGCGCAGAAGAGAGGTGGGAAGAAACCGACATCGGGAATCGCCTGAGTCCACCGGAGGAGGGACAAGCCTGCTTAACCTGCTGCCACGAAAACGCGCCTTGTCTCTTCGCTCTTCCCACACGCCCCCGGAATATGTTTGCTGCATCTGATGCTCGTTGGGGGACATGCTTCCCATCTCGCAGATGGCCGTCGCTAAGAAAGACTGGAGCATCAGGATGCAACCTCTGTCGTTGCTGCAAGTGGTATTTACGGAAATGGGCTTCCATACCGATTCGACAGCTCACTCTCACCCATGGCGCCTGGTCCTCTCTTGCTCACATTTCCTTGCGCCATGGAGGCTCGCTGCAAAGTACCAAGTACCTTGTTTGAGACTCCACAGACAAAAACGGGCCCTCGAGGCTTTTGGCTAAGAGCATCGACTCTCCTCCCGTTTTTACGCATGGACCAACAATGTCGATGGCACACAGAACAGGAGGCTCTTCCAGTGGACACCGACCGCTGCTTCCGGCAGGAGGCCCTCCGCGGCTAGATACTGAGGGACAAAGCAATCCGCAAGCCGACAGCATCTTAATGCAAGGATCGCGACAGCTTCCCAAGCGGAATAAGGTCACAGCTGTAGCCTGCCAGCCGTGCCAGACACGCAAGAGCAAGGTGCGTCCACAGTCGTTCCGAATTCGCACTTCCAGATACCGAAATAGCTGACGAGAGAATGGGGACAAATAGTGCGATGGTGGAAGGCCAGTCTGTTCGGCATGCGTGAGCAAAGGACGAACCGACTGCGTATACGATACGGCAAGCGACCAGCGGCGAACAGTAGCTCTGAAGCAACGCATTGAAGAGCTCACAACAATCCTGGAGTCCGTGTTAACCCAACCGACTGCCGAAGCTGTCTGGAGGGTGATGCTGGAGGAGTTCAGAACAGAAGGCTTAAAGGACACGTCAACGATGGCACAGAAATGCCGTCAAATGACTCAAATGACTCAAATGCCTCAACTCGGAACCGACATTTACGGCATGGCGGAGTCTCCCGATGTCTATACCCGCACTACTCTCGGCGAGCAGCCCCCGGGCTGGACCGACATTAGTGAGTCCTCCGGTCGGGATTGGTCCACCATGTCCGACGCATTTCCTGCCGATCCTTGGTACCAGACTGCTCCTCAACCTCCTCTTTGATACCCCTCTCGGCATTTGGCATTCGGGTTGAAAGCATGGTTTGCGGGTGTGGGGCTTCGGTTTGGTAAATTGCAGTTTTTTTGCATGGCTAGCGGGTTGGGTAGTGTGCAACGGAAAGGGAGCGCTTTTTGGTTAATTCTTCTTGTGATTTGCATTGGCGCCAGGACAGGCTTTCATTAAATTCGGTGGTAATGTTGGACATTCGCATCGTGTAGTCTCCTTGGGCGTGATGGGTTCGCAAACTGCAGATTGATCAGCGGAGGAGCACCCTTGAAGGATTGTCGATCAGCCAGGTCTCTAACCGAGAGGAATTGCAAGCCAGATCCCCACCATCCGTTGCGCACAGCATGCTTCATGACGCTCGCACCATTGATGATGATAAGGCAGCAAGGGTTCAATGACGAGCCTGGGGAAGCGTGAAGCTGTCGCTACCCGGAATACCGGTACACGCGCCGATGATCGGCGCGCAAGTTACTCGATTCACGTACCCGAAATCGAACCGCTCACCAATGCTCTTACCCATCTTGTGAATAAACTTGCTCCTTGCGCTCCATAATTGGCGAATGCACGATCATAGCCGACGATTCTCGGATGCGACCCATGGCCATGATTGGACAAACTCAGCAAATTAATGAGCGTGGGGGCTAGCGAGCAGATACGTGGATGCCCCACTGCCGGTGACATACAGTCCAACGCCCGCCCGGATGCGGCTCAGTGTGCCACGAGGCATGATTCCAACTCGCCCGGTTTCCTTCCTCCATAAGATGAGCCCTGAGCCAACTCCGGCCGAAGTAATTTGTGACTTACAGTGAGTGATGTAAGACCGCACCAGGAATATTCTGAAAATGTGCTTTTAGAGTCTCCCTTACGTGCTGCAAGGCCATTGGACTGACAGATCGTGTGATTTCTTCAGCATTGCCTCCCCGATGTCGCCTTTCCTGTACAATGGGTTGCGTTTCATGATTTCGAGATCTTGGTAGTATTCCGTGCCTATATCCAGTACCGTGGTGGCGCGTTAACAAGGCTGATGGCCAATGGTTGCTCATGGGGCTAGTTTCCGATGTCCAATTAGAAACTGTAGAGCTTGAGCAGATCGGCGCCCGATGGAAATACGCTACGTTATCCGGTATGCCACTGCCTTCTCCGAAGTCGGTTAGGAGTGCAAAATGTGTGTTGGCATGGCCGAGCCGACTAGTAAACTCTTCAGGACGTTGAGAGTGACGATTTACTGCTGAAATTAAGCAATCTTTCGTCCACGATACCAGGCTGACGTCCGGAAGTTCGATGATAGGTCTACTCCGTATTTATAACCCATCCCATGCAAGTGGATTCTCGCCCGAGGCGAACTCATCCTTCGAACCGGAAACCACCCTTTACAGGGCGGCTGGTGAACAACCGGAAGCAAACCGACTGCATTGCACTTGGACTCATTGTGAGTGGCTTTGGGCGCTTCAAGTGTGACACAACCGCAATGCATGGAAATTTGGGAGCTGATCGTCTCGTAGCCTGCAAAACTCTTAGCCCATGCAGTGGACAACATGTAGACTGGCATCTTCGGGATGAGAGAATACATACATGCCACACTGGGTGTACCCATGGAAACGCAGGCAAGAACCGGCTGGTCATGTACATGCCTGGCAGACTGGTACCCGTTACAGCGGATGACTCAAGACTAAGAAATGTACCATGGAGGTACGCGCGCAATTCAAACTGCAGCTTTTGGGAAGTTTCGAATGAACAAGAAGGACGAAGGAACGTTTCCTGGAAAGGTGACGGAGTGAAGTTCAGGGATCTCTCCGACGCGTTCAGGGTCCGCGGAGGCGCCGCTACAAGGCTGGCTCGGCGTGGATAAACGGATTAGCGAGGCGACGTCTGACGTCCGATTAAGAAGACTCTGGATGGATGTCGTGCGCCACAGTCGCTGTCCGACGTCGGCCACATCGCATTGCCGTTCCACGAAGCTATGTCATGGATCCATAGGGTGGCACATGTCGTATCCCACATGCAATGCGGGATTGACGATGCTGAGCTCTTACGACATGATGGTTCATCGGCATTGGTACACTCGTGCTGGTGTCGCTGTACGAATGAGGACGATTGTGAGTTCGCAGGCATGGACGAGAGAACTGTAAGCGGCCAGAGGAGTAACCTTCGTGTATCACAACATCAAGGTGACTCAACAGTGCAGTGTGCAGACATGAAGCAATCGCTAATGGAAGCAGAGTGCAGGACCGGGAACGCCAACGTTCTTTGTACTGTAGCGCCGCAGCTAGACCAACTCCCGACAGCCAAAAGCTCCAGAGCCCCCGGCAATGCGCAAGCAAAACGGTTGGAACCAGCAAAGTGGTGCAACCTGACCCGGACGGCTGCATGTTACTGACCGCATCCCGCTCCCCCGGTGCATCGTGCTGGATCTCATGAACTTGGCGATTGACAGGCTCAACCAGTTCGTCCTCTGAAGGGATCCAGTCCTTTTCTCGAACCACAAGCCGCCGTTTGCGTCAGTGACGATACTGGCCTCCGGGTGGCCGTCGAAGATTGATACCTCGTGTCCTCGCTGGAATACGGATTGGAAGTGGTTTGGCGTCAAGTTCACGCATAATGGAATCTCAGAACTCGACAGAGCAGTGAAAAGACAATGTGGGCGTGGAATTGGCAACGTATATGGAAGTTTACCGGTGTCCACACCAATTGGGAGGGAACCGCTAAGTTTTGGCAATTTGGTGGTTTGCATCGGACATCGCATATTGACTGCAAGTTATCGACGGAGAGATGGCATGAGCAGATCATAGGTACCCGGCGTAGAGGTAATGGCTTGCTTCGCTTCTGCACTGTCCCCCACTGTCTCCATCCCACCTTCCCACATTGCAAGTAGTCAGGGTCTAATGCTTGGACACGAACCCGCGACGAGCAACTCACCCACCGACCCCATCGAGTTGTCTCATCACCTAATTGGATTTGCCTTTCCCTACGCTCTGTTTGCATCCCTTCGTTCTCTTTTTCTCCCTACGCGGGGGCAGTGAGGCCTACCACTCTCCACCTATCTACCGCTGCGAACGCTGTCACAAGACAGCCTACTTTCTCAATTGGAGCATCCCAACTGGGTACGGTCGTAGCTAGTATGGTGTTCTTTGCAGACTGGTTGCTTTGGCAGCAACTCTGCTTTGTGTGTCTTCCATTGCCCATAAACTACTCGAAGCTGACTTCTGGTGTAGGTGCTGGCGGTGTTAATTGTATGTCATTTCACCATCCGCCTTTCTTCCCCGACTAACATGATAGATCGTCGCTCTCGTTTGCGGCTTCTGGAAGAACATGCTCGGTCGTGCCGAAGCAAGACATTATGCCAATCTCGGGACGCCCCTTGCAGTCTCTCCATCAAGGCTCGAGGATGGCCTAGGAGAAGATATACCTTTTGGGGTACGGGCTTTAGAATGTGGCATGGAGGTTGAGGGGGTGTGGAACTCGCGTCCGGCAACCCCAGCTGGAAGTCTGCTAGGACCTCCCGGAAGCTCATGCTCATCGCAAGGGAGCGAGGACGCAGGATTTCGGCCGAACGACGATACGCCGTCTATAGCCATGCCCAGGCCGAAGAGGCCGAACATTTCACCATATTGGCCAGTCTCGCGCTCACAAAGCAACGTTGAGAAGCGCCCCGTGCCCCCTTGTCGCAGCTCGTCACTGAACTACAGTCCTGGTCTCACGACTCCAAACCGAGCGTATACTTCAACCCTGTTGCGGAACTCCGTCGCGGCAGGCGACTTGGAGGTGGACATAGCAGGCCTCAAAGCCCGCAAAGGTGTCACCTCTTCATGCCATGTCTCCCGTATCCCTAACACTTTATACAGAGTATGAAATTTTCTCAGCTCCTGAACAACTATCCGCTCCACCTTCGCCTTCAACCTTCGCTTCAAGCATAGATAGCGCAAGCTCAAAGAGGCGAGAGATCTTCAATGAGCCGACGGGAGGTTTGTATAATTCACGTGGATCTTGCACGTCCACTTACTTCGTATAGAGCTAGATCTTCTTCAGAGCCATAGACTGTCTCACGTCGCCGAGACGGGCCAGCTCGTACCACGCGCCCCGAGGGGTGCCATACCCTACTACACGGATCCATTTGAGGGCGAGACGATTGCGCTCTCAGGCGTTACCGTGGGATTTTCCCCCTCTGGCGATGAAAGCACCGTCGTCGGATCGGAGCAGACTCAGGAGACCAAGATGAAGGAGCCAAGTGAACCAAAGCAGTCCTTCGAGCACAAGCCGCATGCCTCCAAAGTCTTGCGGAAAGTCAATTCGGACTTTGAGATATTGCATCCTGGTAGTTTGACGGCCGCGGCTCCCGAACACCCCTTGGATGCTTCCAGCGAGCGACCCCGCTCGCGGAAGCTGCAGAAGAAGCGGCCATCTTCTGAGCACGATCGGCCCACCTTCATTGAGGTTATATACGGGGCCGAGGCAACTGGTCGCTAAGAGCTTCACCTGTCGCCGTCCTCATAGCAATTGAAATTTGCATTCATTCGCTCGGTCGTGGCCGGGTGGCGATTTTGAGAGCCTAAGTCTAATGACAGTCCCGGGCAGATACCCCATGAGATATCGTAGCTTTACGGCGTTTGGGGCAGGTGATAGAGACATGCTTATGATGTATATGATATGGCAGCCAGATGTGGAGGATTTGAGGGTTAGCGACAGCATGAGGGTGGTGGGGTCATGAGCTCAGTTCCCACAGGTGCGAAAGACTGGAATTGTACGATTTAACGAGCTGCGATGTACCCGTACCTTGATTGCGCGGCCCGCCGTAAAGCTTCACATTCGGCCCGTCGGCCACTCCGCGACAAGGCCTTGTGAACGCATCTGCAAATTCCCAAAGCGTTGGCCATGAAGGTGACGAAAGACGATGCATTGACAGGCCACATACTGTAGAGATTGGATGAAGGGGTAGGGTTCGGAAATAAAGAGAAGTTTTGAGGCACCGTCATATAGATCCTCAATCGAGCAAGCAATCTGTTGAAATCATTCTGATTTCTCTACTCAGTAAAGCATCGTGACGTTGCGTGATGCTGGGCATTCACGGCACTTGAAGCGTCAGGCAACAGGCAGTAAGGCGTTACGCTAATCCCAAATGGGGGCCGAATAACTGCTAAGTCAACATAGTCAGGTGAGAGCGAGTGGGACCCGCGTCGCTTGAACGCGTCTCCCCAACATCCCCTCCGCCACCTCACAACTGTCTCCCAACTTCGCCACCACTCATACCGCACACACCTCTCTGCAGGCAGCAAATTACATCTTACTTGCCTTTTAATATGGCAGAAGACGCGCAATCTCAATCCGGCTTCGAGGAGGAGACTCCACAACAACACGCACCCGGCGCCCCCACTTCCTTGAGTTCACTGGAGGTAGGCCTTCGTTTCCGACGCGTCGGGTTCATCGACTGACAACAAAAGGGAGTAAATGGCATCACGGCTCGTGATGTCAAGCTTATGACCGAGGGCGGATTCTTCACAATCGAATCTGTAGCATACACGTATGATACCCCGCGCCACAAGTCGATTTGTTCTTGTTGCTAATAAAGCTAGACCCAAGCGGACGATCGAGCAAGTCAAGGGCATTTCAGAGCAGAAGGCGTCAAAATTTCTCGCTGAAGCGGCGAGGCTTGTGCCTATGGGCTTCACCACGGCCACCGAAATGCATCAGCGGCGAAGCGAACTCATCTCCATAACTACGGGCTCCAAGCAGCTCGACACGCTTCTTGCTGGGGGTATCGAGACGGGCTCTATCACAGAAATCTTTGGTGAATTCCGCACGGGAAAGAGCCAAATTTGCCATACTCTGGCTGTGACGTGCCAGCTGCCGTTTGACATGGGTGGCGGTGAGGGCAAATGCCTGTACATTGATACTGAGGGCACCTTTCGGTATGTATGGCTGGCTTTCTGACTGTCACTTCTAACCGATCTAGACCTGTTCGTCTTCTGTCCGTCGCAGCTCGCTATGGTCTCTCCGGTGAGGAAGTCTTGGACAATGTGGCTTATGCGCGAGCCTACAACTCCGACCACCAGCTTCAGCTCCTGAACCAGGCCTCACAGATGATGACGGAAACGCGCTTTTCACTGCTGATTGTCGACTCCGCCACCTCGCTCTACCGCACAGACTTCATGGGCCGTGGGGAGTTATCCAGCCGGCAGACGCATCTCGCCAAGTTTCTGAGAACGCTTCAGCGCCTTGCAGACGAGTTTGGCATCGCCGTTGTAATCACCAACCAAGTTGTTGCTCAGGTTGATGGCGGCCCGAGCGCCATGTTCAACCCTGATCCTAAGAAGCCTATTGGTGGCAACATCATCGCGCATGCGAGCACGACCCGGCTGAGTCTGAAGAAGGGGCGCGGAGAGACTCGGATATGTAAGATCTACGACAGTCCCTGCCTGCCTGAGAGCGATTGCATGTTTGCAATCAACGAGGATGGCATAGGCGACCCCAGCCCCAAGGATCTTGAAAAGGATTGAGGCGTTGGTGTTGTTGCTTTCTGGTAGTGTGACTGGAGTCAATGAAGTGATGCATCAGGAAGCAGCTCTGGTGGGTGCACATATTGCTGGGATGGCGCGTCTGGGGATGATATGAGGGGAACTGTACATTGCACTATACCACGAGGCTGATGGGGTTGAGGTCACGGACTAGAGGTTGGCAAGATTTAGGAGATAGACGACAAGCTCTGATTCAAGAACCCTAATACCCCCTTGTCATTGAGTGATCGTTGGACAAGATGTCGAAAGAGCCTATGCATAGTTTTCATCTCATCGTAGTCTTTATCGGAGTCGTGCTGTCGGCGGGCTCGCGGCGGTTGCGGCGTCAAGCATCCTGCAGGGCTCCAACGCACGGACCTTTTTGTCGCATCGCGAGAACGCGCTTTGCTCGCTCGCTTGCCAACATTCTCCATCTCCAAGCTCTCCCTGTCAACACCATTCCACTTCCGCGACACTTTTGACTGTCGCTCCAAAAGCAGCTCCGCTCAACCCCCCTGGATACTAGTACCACAGTGTCTCTGCCTGGTCGATGATTAAAGCACCAGCATAACCCAGTCGCCCTTCGCAACCCGAGCCCACGTCCCTCCTTCGCCGCGCACCATGGCGAAGAACCTTCGGCAGACTTGCGCCTACCGGGAAGTGCGGTTGCACCTGGACCCGCCCTACACTGGCTTGGTGGTGGAGTTGACATTGCCGCAAACGAGTATCACACCCTTCACAAAAACAACATCCGGCCGCCGCACCGTTCAAAGCGATACACAAATTAGCAGAGACGAGTCGAGCTTTGCGAAGCATCACCTGGCCAGCGATGGGTCGATTTACTTCCGCCGCGATGGGCGTTACCCGCGCAATCTGCTCTGGCGGCTGTTGGATGACCGGACGACGCTAGAAATACGGTCGGTGGACCTGACGCAGGACACGGAGGTCAACCACGAGGCTATCCTGTTGCTGTCGATCAAATTTTCCACTGCCATTAGGCCATTCTCTCTGTCCTTTGCCGAACCGGATGACATTGATGCGGTCAATGTCTTCGCCATCACCACTGGCAACGAACTCTACACTCTCACCATTCCCAAGGACTTCTTCATCAATCTGAAGGCGACGGATTCGACGCGCTTCGAGTGGTGTAAGATTTACGCCCCGTCGCTGCTCAAGCTCCAGACGCCGTACCGCATGTTTGCGACCAGCGCCTACGACCTCTTTGTGAGCTTGGGCGACGGAGGCATCTTGAAGCTGACTAGACACCCGGGTAGCGATGGTAAGTTACGGTATATCGTGCTATTCGCGAAGACTAATCCGAGCAGGATCGTCCTGGCAGGAATCATCCTTCACCGAACGTCATTGGACGTCGTCCTTCGCTCGTTCCATCAAGTGGAAATCACACAACACAGTCCGGTTTGGGAACGTCGACTTGGATCCCACTACTACAGCGTCGCTCTGCATCTCCCCCGATGAAGAACACATTTTGACCGTCTGCTTAAACCACACACTTCGTGCCTGGAACCTGTCCACGGGCAAGATCGCCTTCGAGGTGGATCTCCTGGGCCATGACGAGCAAAGCACCCGCGGACAGGCTCGGCCGCTTATCGGTCCTACGCAGCGCCAGCTTCTCCAGCTGGTGCAGATGCCCGGCCGCAACGAGTACTACGCCGTAACGTATCTTCCGAACCAGCACCGCTTCAAGTTCTGGGCCATAATGGATGCGGACGACGGCTTGGACGGCATCCGCGAGATGCGTGCCGAGTTCAGTTTCACACCTCAACTGGACGACTACATGGACTCGTCAGTGTGGAGTCTGGAGGAATTCAGCCTTCTCCCGAGCCGCGGCAAGAACCTCACCCAACTGTGGATCCGCGCGCGAGCAGGGCCGGTTTCGCGCGTCTTTACGGTTCGTCTGGATCCTTTTGACTTTGATCACTTGAACCACGTTGTTTCCCACCGGGAGTTGAGGAAGCTATGGAATTCATGGGAGACGGTGGACCATGGCCTGCAGTCGGTCGAAGCTCTCAACGCGCTCGCTCCAAGCGATTGGCAGGAGAAAGTCAACGAGTTGGATCAGTGTGACGTTAACGAATCCTGGCTCCAGTTTCTCTTCTATCCCGGCCGATTTACGGCGCCTACCCTGGAGACGGCGCTCCATGTCTATCTCCAAGGCCTTCCTGCTGCCGCTGCCACCGAGTTCTCTCGTCACAGCCGGCTGCCGCTGACGGAGCGGGTCCGTGAAGCGGTTATGGGATCCCTTCCCTCCCGGCTTTCGGGGTACGGCTCTTTTGGTCTCTCGCATTCCTCGACGTACGAGCAAGAGGCGGACCACACGGCCCAGTGGCAAGTCTTCTACGGCCTTGTGCGCGACTTGCACAAGCGGAGAGCTGACGCGCTCTCCTTTGTCATTGATCCTGTTGACCAGCTAGGATGGATTGTGGCGGCTGATTGTGTAGCTCCCATCCGCTCGTTGGGGACTCTAGAGGGCATAGATGCGCGGCATCCGCAGCCCAAAGTGACAGAGGCTGTGGACGACGTGAAGGCTCTTGTTGGAGTTGCGAAGACCTTTTACAGTTTTCTCCCGCCTTCATACCAGAAGTCTTTTGAGGAGACTCTCTCGGTCGAAATCATGGAACAGCCGCTCGTCTCGCCCAAGGACCGCATCCAAGCTTTGCAAGAGCGCTGCGGTATTTCCGGGCAAATTTCGGACGACGATTACACCAAGTTCGAAGCGGCGATCGAGGATGCGGGCGGCTACGGCGTTCTTGACGCAGAGACGTTCCTGGAATGTATTTCTTACACGCGCGAGGACTTCACGAACAACAAAGACAGAGCCGAGGCCCCGAACATGTTTGGCGTGAAGACCGTGGTCCGGGTTGCTGAGGAGCTCATTGTAGTGAACACATCCGTTCTCCTGGGGCTCATGGCACTCTTGCTCTTCGTCGAAGGCGAGTACGACCCAACCGACCTGCAGTCCTCCATGGACGCCTCTCTCTGGGCCTCCGACGGCGTCCGCTGCCACTTCGACGCGCCCGCCGCCTTCACCAAAATCATCGATATGCTCCGCGAGCAAGAAGTCCTGCGCTTCCTCGTCAGCAACACGCGCACGCAGTACCCGAAATCGTCGCGAGGCGGCGACACCCTCTCGCACTCGACCTCCGAAGACCCAACCCGCCAGCCCTACACCGCAACCTTGCTCGAGAGCATGTTCATCGGCGACTGGACCAACATCCGCGTGAGCAACGATTATCCCACCCCCACGGTGCTGCTGCACTGGGGCAGCCAGTGGCTCTACGGCGCGGGTATCATCGACCACTTCGACGACTTCACCTCCCACGTGCTCGCCGACCTGCTCAAGGCCGGCAACCTGTCCCTCGCGCGCGCCTTTCTCCCCGCCGCGCCCCCTACGCCGTGGAACACATACCTGCGCGGCAGGCTGCATCTCGCGCTCGCGGAATTTGACACAGCGGCACGCTTCTTCGCCCGCGCTTCCATGACGCTATGTTCGTACTCTGCGCGCTTCGCGCCGCCTCCTGTTTCGTACTATGCTGACATGCCAGCCCTTAACTCCCTCGCGGACGCAACCCGCATCCCCCCTGACTCTGCCCGCTTGTTCGCCGACACCAACACATCGCAGCTCTTCGGCGCAGGTATCCCGGCGTACTACGCGCACGTCGTGGATCTCTTCGCCAGCGCCTGCGCCCACAGCTTCGTCGTGACCTTCGCACAGCGCGGGCTCCAGGCCTCGTCCTCCCCCGTCGCGAAGTCAGAAGACTCCGCGCGTGTCCCGACCTTCCTGGCCAGTCTCTTCGACGCCGCGATGGCAACCGCGCGCTTCGACGAAGCCTACAGCGCGCTGACGCGGCTGCCCCGCAGTGACGTCCCTGCTGCGCTCGAATCCTTTGTGGCCACGCTCGTTAGCCGCGGGATGACGGAGCGGCTGCTCGGCTTCGCGTGGACGGGGCTGTACAGCCAGGTCGACTCCGTGCTCGCCTCGCTGGCTGCGCGCCGCGGGGACCAGTACTGGAAAGCGGTGTATGCGTGGCGGGTGCGCCGGGGAGATTATAGGGGCGCGGCGCAGGCGGCGTATGAACGACTGGGGGAGGTGAGGGGGGAGGATGTAGTGGGGGCTTACTTGCTTGTTATTAATACGTTGGCGTGTGTGGGGCCGCGGGAGGGGTGGGTTCTCAAGGGCGGGGGTGGGAAGGGGGAGGCGAGGAAGTTGGTTACGTTGGAGGAAGTGCGGAGGGGGTATCAGGAGGAGTTGGATCGGGTGGCTGCTGTTGAGCAGGGACGATTTGCGTTTGGAGGGGAGATGGAGGTTGATGTTTAGTGTTCTCCTGGCGGGGGGTGGAGGGACGGGGGAGTGGAAGATGTAATACCCTAGAGGCAATTGATGGTTGATGGATCATATGCTGCCTTTTTGTGAGAGACTGGGCACTCGTGGTACTCCATGTGGATGACTGAACCTGTTGAAGTGCCTTTTACTTCGGTAGTTCCCACGCAAGCTATCTACTCTGCCATAACTAGAGCATACCGATCTACATCCGCCGATCTGGCATACAAGGGTATATCTACAAATCCAACTTTACATCCGGTGGGCTCCTTACGGTCCATGCATACGGCGGCTCTAAAGCGGCCAATCCGTTGAGAGGGTGTGTGTAGTAGTAGTGTGTAGTGGACCTCTGATGTGGACATGGAAGGAGCATTGATATGTCAGGAAGGCGCATGCTAGTTCTAATGGTCATTGATGTAATGAGGGCATGAGAGAAGGAAGAAGCAAAGGAGGATACTTGGCATCATGTATTTAAGTCTCCAGAGCCACTTCCTCTCTTCCTCTGTTCGTCTTCTACTTCAATCTTCAGTTTACACAGTTGCTGTTGCACGCGTTGGAGTTTTGCTCCCATCAGGGCCGAGCTGTTCTTTCGTGACAAAGGAGCAGTCACAAAAGGACGTCTTGCCCCCAGTAATCCACCACACACTACTACCACATGTATACAAGGCGTATAACAGCAACATAGTGCGGAGAGAGAATACGGGGTGTGATGAAGCGGCAGAGACAGGAGAAGGACGGCGACAAACACGCCTGTAGTAAGGACTTTCGCGGCATGGAGTGGCCGGATATGCGCGCCGGCAGCTCGGCCCGAACGGGATGCGACCCGCTAAGGCGGAAGCGCGGTGAGATGCTACCATCACTGGGGGCCGATGTTAATATGGTGTCCGTAGTTGAGATGGACGAGGCAGAGGCCGAGGACCGGCTGTAATCTCGAGCGGATGCGCACTTGCACCTACCAGCCCAAACGCAACGACATTCCACTCCTATCCGATCAGCCATGACCTCGCAGCGCGATACTTGGCGGCCTCGACTACAGTCGGGCCAAGCCCAAGGACTTAGCGAAGACGAACCCCACTGTTCACCAGACCTTCCCTTGTGGAGTCCCGCGTAAACCTCCAAGCCTTACCTTTACACCCTACGCCCCGTTAGAAGCCAGGCGCATCGCGCGGGGGCACGACCCGGCCCAGTCTGGCTCTTCCTGCCGTGTAACGGAACCCTGGCCCGGCCGGGCCAACCGGGCGGCCAGTACCGGGCGGCCAATACCGGGCATCGGGCTCGAGTGCAGGCTCGATGCGGGCTCGATGCCTGAACGTAAAGGGCTTGTCAGAAGCAGGGCACAGGGCGTTTGGATTTGCCGACTTTCCCAAAAAGCGTGGCGCCTGGGTTTGCCGACTTTCCCCAAAAAGCGTGACGGCTCTGGGAGCCGGCCTTGTGCGCCCGTCAGCTGTCAGCGAGTTTACATAATACCTCGGCTGCCGCCCGGGAACAGTGAGGAACCGGCGAGTTGTAATGCAGGTGCGGCCGGATGGAGAAATGATTGAGGGAACGGAAGCGGTTTGAGGGAACGGAAGCGGTTAGATGGCACGAAGCGGTTAGGCGGTGCCGTGCGGTGCAGCCCTCCATTCGGGGATGTCGGTCTTCGGCTCCGCCGGTACGGAAGATGGCGCCGGATGCTGCGTAATGGACACTGCGTAATGCATTAGCGGATACTCCGTCTTTTCGCACGCAATTTTGGCACCGCGTAGCCATTGGCACGTGAGTCTCAGCTCCTGTAGGCGAGTGCCGTTCGGGAAGAAGATGCCAGTGTCGGATACAAGGCGTCGGCGCGATAAGAGGGACTGATGAGTGATAAGACGAGGTGCGGGGTTGGAGACGTGACTCTGGAGATGGTGACACAGCGTTTAGGAGCTTACTCCAGACAGAGAGAGAATGGCCTACGCTATCTCTAGACTTGGATGCGATGCAAGCCGAAGTCAGGTCAGAAAAGCTGACTCTTGCGCCTTGCAGAGGCTCCAAATCTCGGGACACGGCTCTGTGGGTTTTAGCTGAAGCCAAAACCAAAGCAAGGCGCTCAATCGGGACAGAAGGGAGGTATTAAGCAGGGACAATGGCTGCCTGACATATGTAGGGCAAAGCTCACGACATTTCAACCCGGCAAGAGCCTGGTTGAACCCTCAATCCCACCCCGCTGTTCAGCAGGGGAACGGCCTTGATACAGGTCCCCAGGACGGCTGCGAGCCGAGCCCTTAGCCGCAGTCCCAACCGTCCTTATGGGGTAAGTAAGGAGGCAGATAAAGAGCCCCCCTTCCTTGGGTTCCTTGTGCGTGTATTATGGTAGGCCAGGTTCATGTCGGACGGGCGAGAAGTGCGGGAGTGGCAGGTCTGGCGCGGTAGTGTGAAGTGCTGAGCAACGTTTTGGGCCGAGATTTCAGAAGTGCGGTGCACTGCAGGTCGATCGAGGGCCGGCGTGGCGGTTGGCCGTTGTGAGTTTCGCACGGCGCACGTTGTCGCACGTTGCCGGATGATTGGAGATGCAGACGTCGCTGCGGGCGGTGAGCATTTCTGCTGTTTCCCGCCGCAGTTCGGGTGGGAAAGGCAGTAGCAGTGTCCCCGGTAGTGAGGCACTTTGTAAATTGCAGTTCGTGTTCGGTGGGAGGACTCTGAGTGACGGTGAAGAGTTGTCGTATCGAACCACGGCGAGGAGTCGGCTAACGTGGGTGCGGAGGTAGACAAAGAGTGGACTGGGAGGTGTGTGATAGAGGAAGAGGCGGTCGAGGAAGGGGAGAACTGATGGGGTAATAAGTGAGCTCTCAGGGACGGTTCGGCGTGGTGATTAGCCGTAGAGATAGGTTCCTTTTGGCAAGTGGCAGGTCGATAGTGACATTGATAGCGAGTGCGTGATTTGGTGATGACGAGTGACTTTGGTGGTGGGTGGAGACGATACATCCGTGTGGAGTGGCGGTGCGGTCCTACAAGCTCAGGCTCATTGAGGAGCGGGGGAAAGTGGCGTATCAGCCACAGAGGCTCTATCTCGTGTGTGTGTGCGATCCCAACGTGCAAGGCGATGCGCCCGGTTGATGCGCCCGGTTGTGCTGGCAAAGTTACGTGGAATTTGCGGGGGATGATCGAGGGGGATTCTCCACAGTTTCCCCAGCGTCGTGACCCCTAACTACTGCCCCCCCGTTCCATCATTTTCACCATCGTCATCATCATCCCATCTCCCCTTCTTCCTCTTCTTCTTCTTCTTCTTCCTCTCATAAACAAAAAGTCCAAGATGAGGCGCAGTAAGCTCTCTCCCCAATGACGACAGGTCTGGCTTGGCAGGGAAACTATTGTCGATGGTGGTCTTAGCGAACAAATCGCCTTCTCCACATCCCTTCAACTTCAAACCTTCCACTCCATTCTGCACCAGCAGCACTGCATCCACTTTGCAGACTGCGACCACCGTTCTGCATCACCGCCCACTCCTTCTTTTCTCCTCCCACCCCCTCTCAAACTCTAATTGAGGCCCTTATCCCCCTTATACTTCTCATTCTCCTCCCCCTCCTTCAGCTTCGGATCTTCCTATCCGCCCCTCCTCACTCGCCTTCGGCGGCCACTACTTCCCCCCCATCGTCAGGTCCTTGCTCCGGGATTAACCCTCTCGGTCTATAGCCCGCCCCCCCCCAGCTCACAGCCGAGCTCTTGCAAACGTGGGCAATCCTGCTCTCCGATCCCGCCTTTGTCCGTCAGGGCCCGTTCAGCCCAAAATCCGCCTTCCCGTTCCACCCCCCCCCCCCCGGCACCATCGAGCGCCTTGGTTTCGCGGAGAATTACCATACCACACACCTACGCACACCAACCCCCCATACCCCTAGCATTGACGCTGCGCGAGGAGCACACGTTGGCCCCGAGGCCGCCCGGCGAGCCGACGACGCAAATCGTCCACTCGTGCCGCCACGCCCTCCACGCCGGGACCAATCAGTCCAATGTCGCCTCCATGTCCGCTGTGCCTCCCGGTCCGCATAACATCTCGCCTCCCGCCGTCGTGCGTAGCAAGAGCCTTGTCAAAAAGGCCAGCCATGTTTCTTACCACACGCCTTCGTCTGCTGCCGCGGGCGGGGAGCTAACTCCCAAGCATCTCTCCTACTCTGGCCGGTCCAGGACGGCGCCCAACGCCCTCGATACCCTCTGGACCACGTCAATTGATGCTCCGCAACTGTCGGAGCGCGACACCATCTTCTCTACGAACTACAAGTCACCTCCACAATCTCCTGAGATCATTCCGAAGCGGGAACACGCAAGCCATGAATCACGACAAAGAGACGCTCTGCCTAACCTGGCATCTCCATCTCTTGGACAGGTGACGGAACACGGCACGTTTGCCCGTAAGAAACCTTCGTCTACCGTTGCGTCTCCCTCGACGCCCGCACATAACGCTCCAATCAGTACCATTACCGCAATCGGCATTCCAAAATCTAGCAACGTCCGCAAACCTCAACATAAAGTATCGCAGACCCGACCACCATCACACACGCGGCACGCGGGGCATATGGGTCGGCAGGACAGGCATGGAGTCTCTCTCGCAGAGCATCCAACGCCGTCGGACGCCTACGACTTTGCCACGGACCATGGGCGCGACGTGAACGAGGCCGAAAGGGCCAAATATCGGTCCTGGCGCGAGGGCAAGGCCCAATTCAATGCGGAGTCCAGCACGAGAAGTCACAGCAGCGACCGCACTCATGTCGATAAGAAGATATCGGCCACCATCACCAAAGTCGACGGTCAGTCGAGCGCGGCGCGCAGCCGCAAATCAAGCCAGTACCTTGGATTGTTCAAGGAAATGGACGCCGCCGACGATAAGCGGCGGCGGGAAGAGAAGACGAAGGAACTTGACGAGGATGGCCGGGCGTTGTTGCCGAGAGACGGCGGTCAGAAGAGTGCAGATGTCACCCGGCCAGGTTCGCCGGTGAGGGGGCCGATGATCGGCGAGACGACTGTCGTCCACGAAGAGCCAGGATTTTATCAGGCCCTCGCCCATGGTGGGCCGCAGGGTCACCATTTCGGCAAGGCTTTGGTCAAAAGCGACCCCGAACTCGGCATCCATGGACTCGGCGTCGAAACCGACGCCAAGCAGCACCGGCATTCACAGCACAGGCCGCCTTTGGAGTCCATCGTGGGCCCTGCGCCCAAATCATCCCCTCAACCGTCCACTATCCCACTCACCAGCAAGCTCTCGAGACTCGCCATGAATCCACAACGCGGCGATGAACGGCCTTCGGCCATTGTTCTTCCAACTCGCGAGCTGAGTCCTTCTCGCATTCCGCTACCGAAGGCAAACACACCCTCT
The DNA here is from genome assembly GCA_010356995.1 of Trichodelitschia bisporula. NCBI lineage: Eukaryota > Fungi > Ascomycota > Dothideomycetes > Phaeotrichales > Phaeotrichaceae > Trichodelitschia > Trichodelitschia bisporula. The sequence continues at coordinate 1,164,266 of ML996693.1, forward strand.
ACCGAGCCGTCCGCCTTCATGGATCGCAACGATCGTCAATCGGCCGCGAACGAGGAAGAGGAGGAATCCGAGCGTGAGCACATATCCTCCGCTCTCTACATTCCGCATCGTCAGATCCTCCCTGAAGATGGTCCCATCCTCGAGCGTGTGCATCCTGATGGTCAGCTCGTGACGTCACCATGTCCGCCGACTGAGTGTGTTCCCGCTGGCATTGGTCAACATGGCGACGCTTCAGAGGCCGAGGGTGAAGTAGAGATCTCATTGCAATCCAAAGATGAGAATTTGGTCTGGCATGGAGATCTTTCGACACGCGCCCCCTCCGAAGTCGATGATGAGGACTACTACTACTCGACAGTGTCTGATTCCGAGCGTGACGATTACTCTACCAACGAGTTCGAAACCGATTCCGAGGACGAAGCTGGTACTACACCGACGACCAAACACCACGGTCACCATCGACGTGCTCCCCGCGGCGCGCCAATTGGCGCCGTCGAGCTCAAGCCTTACAATCACCAAGTCGGCGGCCACAGCACCGTGTATCGCTTCTCGCGTCGCGCTGTCTGTAAGCAGCTGAACAACCGCGAAAATGAGTTCTACGAGACGGTCGAATTGTACCACCGCAACCTGCTGGACTTCATGCCGAGGTAAGCATTTCCCCTTGCCCGTCCGGCTGTCAAGCTGAGCCAACCAGCTTCCCAACGTCGCGTTCATTGAATTTCTTGCTGACATGCTGTGCGTAGGTATATTGGTGTTCTGAATGTCACGTACCGCAAGTCCCCGAAGAAGAAGGAAGCCAAGTCCAATGCCAAGGATGAGGGATCTGATGTCAAGGGGCCGGCCACGGAGCTTCAAGAGCCCGTCAAGCAAGGGGAGAGCAACGGTGTGCATGATAACAAGGGCGAAGAAGGGCACGCGAAGCCCGAGAGCCCTCGGCGCGAAGATCAGCCCCGTATCGTCAGCCATTCACAGCAGGAGATGCCCATTCCCCGCGTCATTCTGGAGAACAATCGACACATCATTCCCGAGACTCTGTTCCCGCATCCGCGCCCGGCCTCGCCTCGGCCGCAATCTGCCGGGCCATCGTTGCTCACCCAGATGCATCGTCACAGTGTTAGCCAGCTGGAGCTCACCGATCGAGAAGCCACTGCCACGTCTAGCAGTAGTCCCGTGCGTCCTGCCATGAAGCAGTACTCGAGCTGGGGCTCTACGGTCATCAACACGACGCTCAAGGAGCAGGTCCTGAAGGAAGTTTTCTCTTCCCCGCCCATCCACCGCACTCGTGGCAACCGCCACCGGCGTGACGTTTCGCCTCTTCGTGAGAAGCCCTCCGCAGCAGTCTCTGGTTCGGCTCCTAGCATTCGTCAGACTCGCTCTGATGTCGCCGTCATGCATTCGTCTTTCTCTGAAGGCAGCGACTCCATGCATAAGCAGCTGCTTAAGAGCGAGGCCGAGCGCCGCGGTGGTCGTCTCGCCATCCTGGCCCGTGCCGCCGAGCCCACCCCCCCTGCTAGCCCGTACCTTGCGCCACGTGAGGGTGGCAGCATCGCTGCATCGTCGGACGGTGAGCGCCATTCATCCAAGACGCGCCTTCCGCGTCGGCGCCACTCCGGCGGTGGCCTCCGTCGTCGTCCTTTCGATCTCGAAACCGGCAAGCGGAGCGACCTTGAGTTCCACGAAGAGGACGGGTACGGCGGTGATGGCGAGGATGAAGTCTTTGCCATGGACAGTGACGGCGGCCATCACCCTGCCGGTACCGTTGAAGTGCCGGCGTCGTCGCAGCAGGGCGAGACACGCACTGTTCTGGAGATCAATTCGCCTTCCTCTGGGACGGGTACTATGTTGCCGGCTCCCGTTACCAAGCGCAGCACCGACACGACCGTGACCGTTTACACTTCCGAGCCCTGCAACCCAACCCAAGCCCAGCAGGCCCAGATGCAGAAGGACGAGCGCGTGCAACTGTTCCTGCTCCTCGAGGACCTCACGGCCGGCATGGCGCACCCCTGCGTTCTGGATCTCAAAATGGGCACGCGCCAATACGGCGTCGAAGCTGACGAGAACAAGCAGCGCTCCCAGCGGCGCAAATGCCAAATGACGACGTCCGCCCGGCTGGGCGTGCGCGTGTGCGGGATGCAGGTCTGGAACGCAGCGGAGGGGGGCTACGTGTTCGAGGACAAGTACTTTGGGCGCGACCTCAAGGCCGGCAAGGAGTTCCAGGAGGCGCTGATGCGCTTCTTCTACGACGGCCGCGATTACTCGCTCGCTACGCGCCACATCCCTACCATCCTGGACCAGATCGCGAAGCTGGAGCGCATGATCCGCGGTCTCCCCGGTTATCGCTTCTATGCCTCGAGCTTGCTGCTGCTGTATGACCGCGGTGCGACGGATGCGGCGGACCCGGCTGCTGTTGCGAAGCGTGGCGATATCAAGCTTAAGATTGTGGACTTTGCGAATTGTGTTACGGCGGAGGATGCCCTGCCGCGGGATGCGCGGTGTCCGCCGCATGACCCGCATGGTGTGGATAGGGGGTATTTGCGTGGTTTGCGGACGTTGAGGGTTTATTTCCGGCGGATCTGGAAGGAGGTTAGCAAGACGGAGTATGTGGAAAGGGGGGAGGAGATGCCCCGGCCGTGGGAGGGGGTTGTGTGGGGGGATGAGGGGGTGGAGGAGGAGGAGGAGGGGGAGGTTAGCACTTAGTCTCCGGTCATGGTCATGATGAGGGTATGATGGGGAGGGGAGGGGAGGGGAGGAGAGTGGAGGGGAGGGAATTTGTATGCTCTGTTGTGTCCTCCGTGGGTGGATGCGGGCTTATGGGGGTTCGTATGGGGATATCATAGGGGTTCTTATTAGCGGATGGGGGCGTTTATGGGTTTAAGGGGGCGCTGGGGGTGTGCGCTATGGGGGGGGCTAGCGTGGGTAGACATAGATGGCAATGAGGTACGGCTGGTATTTATGTCTCTGAGTCCAATGTGAAAGTGTGATACCTTAACCGGCAGCAGGAACGGTGGTAAAGTGCCAGATGTTGTGAAGCCTCACGAATCATGAGGCTCGCATCCCCTTTTCAGTCACGCACCAGCACAGCATCACGTCTCAACGCTCAATATCAGTGTACGTCATTCTAACCCATACGGCAAGGCTACAGCCAACAACACGCTCAGCAAATGCCCAAAGCCCATAAGAAACACAGAAAACACCGGTCCGAAAATGCACACACACGCAACGCCCATAGCAGCAGTAGCAAGTGCGGCCTCGCACACACTCCGCCACCAGTGGAGCCAACAGCCTCATGCCCCAGCCTCAGCCTCAGCCTAAGCCTAAGCCTTCAACCTCCTCTCCTCACACCCAGGACAAAACGGCTCCGTCTCCCTCCCCGGCCTCAGGAAGTACCTCCCATCACTGAAAGGACCCTTGCACTCCTATCCCCCCCCACATTAGCAACCACCCATCCCAAATCAATCACGCTCATTACTCACCACACAGCAAAAACACCCCTCATGCCACTCCCTCCCCAACGCCCTAACCACCATCTCCGTGACCGGCTTCCGACACTTCGCACACTTCGCGCTGTACCGATGCGTATGACACCCGACACACCACGCATACCCTTCTTTTTCCACAAACGGCGTCTGCGCATCAAACGGATCCCCGCACTGCGCGCAGAAGAAATGGCCTACGTGCCACTCCGCGCCGCACGCCACGACTACTTCGCCTTCAATCGGCGTCTTGCAGGACTTACATCTCGGACTGAAAAACTCATGAAAGTCCAAATGACAATAAAACCGCAATCCCTCATCTCCATCCTCCCCCTCCTCGCCCGGTACTTCCTCCCCCCGCAGCCGGGCATTTATCCTTGCAATGCGTGCCTCCCGCGCCCCCTCGGGCTCGGGGTAGAAGGCGACGCATTCGAGCCCCTCCCCGCAATGATGGCACCGGAAGCACTCCGGGTGGAAGCGCGCGCCTGCTGCGCCGACGATGCGTCCGCTGATGGGGAGGGCGCAGGCGGCGCAGAGGCCGGGGGAGCGCAGGGCGTGGGGGGTTATGTGGGGCTTGTTGGTTGCGCCCCAGGATTTGCGTGGTCCTGGGGTTGGGAGGGGGCGGGAGGAGTTGGGGGTGTTTGAGGTGGAGGGCGTGACGGCGATGGAGGGCGTAACGGAGATGGAGGGGGTGTCGTTTACGGCGATGGTAGGAATCGGAGGGTTGACGGAGATGGACGGCGCGGCGTTGACAGAGATGGATGGGACGGGGGGGAAACCGAGCGAGGTAGAAGGCACGGGCGGAGCTCCGATTGAGATCGTGGGAACGGGTGGGCGACCGCCAGAGACGGAAGGTGCGTCGTTGACCGCGATCGAGGGGATCGGGACCCGAGTACGATCCTGGTTCGCCGTCGGCACGGTAGACCGGTCCTCGACAGCGATAGTCGGCGGTGCAACAGCCGGCACCGACACAGGACGTGCGGCCGCATTGCCCACCCCGGGAACAGCAGGCAGCGCCCGGCTCGGCGTCGGCGCCCGCGAAACTTCCTCCTTCAACTCCACCTCCCTCGGCCTCCACCCAGGATCAAAGCTCACAATCGGCCGTCCCGGATTATCCGACACCATAACCGGGGTCGGCAACTTCGCACTCCGATCCCTAAGACTCATGCTCGTCGCCTTGCGGATGTCGTCGCTGCGGACCTCCTTCCCGTCTTTCATCTTTACGTCTTCGGGGGGGGCGGGGGCGGGCTCGGTGGGGGAGTTGCGGGTGTAGGCGGGGTTGCGGCTTTGGGTTGGTGGGTTGCGCTGGATTTCGATGCGGTGGAGGGGGGTGCCGCTGGCTGTGGTGGAGGGGGAGGGGCGGATGGATGTGCCTTTTGTGCTGCGCAGGCGGGAGAAGGGGTTGCGGAGGTGGTGGGGGACGGCGTTGGAGGCCATGCGGGCGGCGATGGCGATGTTGGAGACTTTGATTTCCTTGTCCTTGACTTCCTTGTCCTTGATCTCCTTGGTTGTAGTAGTTGCGGTGGTAGAGCCCGACGACGTCGAGGTCATGGAGGTTTTCCGGCTCTCGTCCTTCGCACGCGGGACGTCGGTCGCCGGCTCCGCAAACTGCACTGACCGCTTCCGCTGCTGCTGTCCCTGCCCACCGCTCTTCCCTTGCAGATCGTCCCCGCTCTCCGGGACTTTGAGCGACGAATCACTGGGCACGCGCACGCTGCCCGACGCTGAGGTCGTTTTACTCGCGCCCGACACCGAGCGGCTCGAGCTCGAAGAATCATTCCCACGCACTTTACCCGTACGGTTCTGCAAACCAGCCGGCACAGGCACACGCGCCGTGCTACTAGTCCGCGAATGGGAGTGCGAGTGCGCCCGCACCTGCCCCCGACTTTCCCGGCGCAAGTGCTCGCGGTAATCATATGGCGCGTCCGGGTTCTGGTAAGCGGACGCGGGGTTCTGGTGCTTCCAGACTAGCTCAGAGGCTTCTTGCTGCGCGGCGGTATGCACGCGGTGCTCTGTCTTCTCGTCTACGTCCTGCAGTGCCTGCCGGAGTTTGTGGGCTTCGTGGCGCTCGAGCCAGCGCTCGGGGCGCTCGATGTAGGGGATTGGGATCTCTTCTAGCTCGTAGGCAGCTGCGTCGTCTTCGGTGGCTGTGTCGGTGGGAGCGCGGGCGAGGGGCCGGCCGGCGTGCGGGTCTGATGTGAAGGTGGTGTATTCGGGTCTTGGGGGCGGTTTGCGGAAGCCTTGCGCGCTGGAGCTGCGGGGCAGACTCAGGGCCTCAACGGGATCGACGACCCGGCTGCGGATGGAGGACATGTTTGTCATGCTCTGGCGCTTCGAAGCGAACGTTGCGGGGGGGGGGCGGGCGCCGGTGGGACGAGAGGGACGGTTCGCGCGTAGGTCTTGGAGATAATCGCCTGTATGTGTGAGTTGGGATTGGGAGGGCATGCAGAGGCTTTTCTGACCCATTTGCTCTTTGGACATGAATGTCGGGCCGGGGAGGCTTGCTCGCTCTTTGCTCTTGGAGCGGTGGAGCATTGTGGTGGTGATGCTGTTGCGGAATAATATGTGGAGGAAGCAATGGAGATAGGAGAGGAAGGTGGAGATGAAAGCTGTAGGTGTGGTGGAAAGAAATGGGTGTGGTGGAATGGAGAATGGACGATGGGTTGATGTAAGCGGGCGGAGCTTGGGGTTGTTGTCAAGGATGCGGGGACGTGTGGCTTTTGGTGTTGCTGGCCGGGGTCGGCTGCTTCACCACGGCAACCCACCTCGGGCCATCCTTGCTCCTGGAGCCTTGTATAACCAAGTTCAGACGTGATGTTTGCACCAGGCGTGAAACAACAACAAAGTCTCCAAAAGACCAGCACAGGAAACACTCATCGTCTCGAATATAGCGGATCATAAGTCCCAGCATCTAAATTGTGCTCGTATCTCTATGTATACATTGCCAGATCTGGAAATTTGGGGTAACCACCTGCAGTTCCAACCGTGACAGGAGACGATGGCAAGCCATTTCCACCCCTACAAGCCTCGTTTCCGCGCTTGCGGGGCTATTCCGTTGCCCCTCGAACATGTATCACCATCATCTATCGCATCCCCAACAACAAACAAAGCCGTCTACAGCTTCGGCTTCGACACGCGCTTCGGCATAACCCCGCTCAGCGTGTCCAGCACCTCCTGTGTGAGCGTGTACTTCTCCCGCGGCGGCACTCGGGCCCACGCCTGCCGTATCGTATGCTCGTTCGCCGCCCACCGCTTCAATTCCGAGTCTAGCCACCCGCTGCACAGATCCGCCGTCTCCCCAACCTTCTCCATGGGGATCAAATGCCCCGCGCCGGCCACGACTACATCCCTAACCCGGCCCGCAGGCGCGCCGCCGGACCCGCTCTCGCCCACACCCGTCACAGCCATCTTCTCATCCCGTGTGCTCTTCTCGCTCAGCGGCGAAATCTCGCCGAAAATATACAGCACGCTCGGACGCAGGTGCGGGAGGTTCTTAAACGTCATGAGCGGCTCCGGGCGGTAGAAGGGCTCGTGGGGCCCTTCGGAGGGTACGTCCGGGTGCGTCAGGGCCTTGGGTAGCGAGCCGGGCTTCGCCGGCAGGTTGGGCCGCAGAAAGGTGAACACCTCCTGGTGCTTCGTCGTCGCGAGCGTGACCTCAGGCTCATACCCCGCCGCGGGATCCGGATACACCTTCGTCGGCAAGTCGCGCAAGCCATGTTTAACCCAAAGATCAAACACGCGCTTATCCCAGCTCTGATAGAACTTGCTCCGCAGAAACGCCTCCGCCGCGACCTTCCGCGACGGCCAGCGATCCCGCCTAACCGACGACGCGGACGCGGGGCTAATGTTGCCTTTGCGCGAGGTAAGCCGGGCGATGACCGGGTCGATCAGGATGAGCGTCTCGAACAGGCGCGGGTGCATGAGGGATAGGTTGACGAGGTTGTTCCCGCCCATGCTGTGTCCGATGCCGATGATGGGGCGTGGCATGGATGCGCGGAAGTGGTTCACCATGTGCAGGAGGTCGCGCGGGTGGTCGTACCACGAGGCTGGCAGGGTTAGCGAAGCCCAGCGGGGGAGGGGGCGCAACTCACGATCATTGCCCAGCTTGCTCTCGTTTAGCACGCCGCTTGCGCCCTGGAAGGCGACGTCTGCGATCCAGATGGAGCGGATGCGGAAACCGGCGGCCTTGGAGCGGCGCAGGAGTTCGTCCCACAGCGGCTCGTAGAGCTCCTTCGGGAAGGCATTGGCGTGGGTGCCGATGATGGTTACGTCCCCTGCCTGCGGGCTTGGGTTGTCGAGGGGCGTGTACTGCTTTATGGCGAGGTGGAGGATGTCTTCTTGGGAGTCGATGGTGGCGTGGGGGTATTGTCGAATGTGCTGGCAGGGCAGGATGTGTTCCTGGATGCGAAAGAGGGCGGACGACATGGTGAGGGTTGAGGGGAGGGCGTTGTCGTCCAGTCTACCCGGGCGCGCCGCTGAAGAAGGTAATGGGAGGCGACGCCTGGGTGGAGAGCCGTATAGAGGAGTACATGAGAGCGGAAGGCGACTGCGGCGCTTTGATGATGCGGGTACGGCAGCTTGCATCCAAGGGTTACGCCGAGGTTAGCCCCAGTCGGCGGGCGGCACCCTCGACGTCGAGGAACTGCCGAGCTGGTGAAGCAACATGCACCGTACTCCATCTTCAACAATTACCCGTAACTAGCAAGGATGACACGACTGATATGAGATGGAAACGCAAACAATTGATATTGTCTCGTTCCTGCTCGGGCAAACGCTATCATTTTTGGTGTAATGTCACGTGTCTGATGCAGCTACGCATACGCGTTACGCCAGCCCGACGCGTACACACGATGCTCCCCCTCCACACCTTAGCAATCGAACGACAATCGATGAGCCCCCACAACATCTCCCCCTCCACCGCACCGCGCCTCATCACTGAACAACCAACACCATGGCGGGCCCACGCGACAGCCAAGCTCCGCTCTTCGACGGCATAGTCTTCTGCATCATCCCCTCCCCCGAGCTCCCCAAATGCGAGCAAGACGAGGTCCGCCCCCCCCCCCCCCCCCCCCACATATCCACCCGCTAACACCTCCAGATCACCAAAATCCTCACGCGGCATGGCGCACAACACGTCCCCTACGACGGCGCAGCCGACAAAATCCGCAACTACACGCACGTCATCTCCCCCACCGCCGACTTCCCGCACTACCACGCCGCACTCGACAACTTCATCCACGTCGTCAAGCCGAGCTGGGTGGCTGAGTCGGTCGCCGCGCACCGCGTCAATAACCCGCGGAGCTACAGCCCGGATCCGCACCTCATTATGAGCGGCGTGACGATTGCGTGCGCGGGGCTGCCCGCCGGCGACGTCGAGGCCATTGCGGGAGGGGTGCTCGCCATGGGCGGGACGTTTTCCGAGCCCATGACCGCGCTGGTGACGCATCTGGTTACGCGCAGCTTGGACGATGCGCGGTGTAAGGTCGTGCTTCGGAAGAAGCTAAAGTGTATGATTTTGCTCCCGAATTGGTTCGACGATTGCCTGCGGCTAGGCAAGCGTATCTCCGAGCGGCCGTATCTGCTTCCCGACCCTGCTATCCTGAAATCGCCAGCTGCGTACAGGCCGCAGACGAATCCCGATCTTGCGGGCGCGGTGACGCACTCGCCTACCGATATGCCGAATGACACGCGCAAGCTTACGGTGTTCAAGGACAAGCGCGTCATGCTCGCGCAGGACCTAGGCATCGGCCACGGGCTACGGGACATTCTCGGCGGCATTATCGACAAGAACGGCGGGAAGATCGTGTCCAACGTCGATGAGACGGACATGTACATCTGCTTCTACCGCGACGGCGCCGAGTACATCAAAGCGTCGCAGGTGGGCAAAGACGTCGGCAACCTAAGCTGGCTCTACCACCTCATCACGCACGACCGCTGGACCTCCCCCCTCAAGCGGCTACTCCACTACCCCGTCCCCCGCAGGGGCGTGCCCGGCTTCGAAAACGCCATAATCAGCATGTCGAACTACGCCGGCGACGAACGCATCTACCTCCAAAGCCTAATCAAAGCCTGCGGCGCGACCTACGAAAAGACGCTGAAGAACAGCTGCACGCACCTCGTGGCCGCGCACCAAGGCGGCGAGAAGTGGCTCGCCGCCATCGACTGGAACCAGGACATTGTCAACCACCTCTGGCTCGAGGAGTCGTATGCCAAGCACCAGATGCAGAGCATTTCGCGCCCGGAGTACACCTACTTCCCCAAGGCAACCCATCTAGGCGAAGTCCTCGGGCAGACGCACCTCGACCCCCATCTCCTGGAGACCAAGTTCTACCCCCGCGAGCCGGGTCGTGTGCCGCTTAGCACGTCTCGCTCCCATGTGGCCAACACATCTACGCCCTCGGAGCTGCCTTCCTCGCGCCGCGTCGAGGACTCCGTCTCGACGGAGAAAACCGAAGATAAAGTCCCCTCGTTCAACGACGTCATGGACTGGGATCCAGCGCCCGCGGCCGACGACGCGAGCGTTCTCTCCGACCCGCCCTCCGAGCCCGCGGACCCGGAATCCCACTCCGACGCCGAACTTCCCCCGAAGCGCAAGCCAGAGCCGGCGCCAGCGCCAGCGAAGAAACGCGGCCGGCTACGCAAGGCAGAAGCCAAAGCCACCCCCGTTCCGAAAGCAACCCCTACCGACAAACCCACCCCCGCACCCGCCCGCTCCTCCGCCCGTAGATCCAGCGTCCTCGCCACTCCAACCTTCGGCTGGGAAAACGAGCCTCCAGTGCGCACCAGCGCGCGCTCAGCGAAGGTGAAAGCAGAGGCCAAGCTCGCAGAGGCAATGGAAGACGTACAAGCGTACGAGAAGGAGCGCAAGCGGAAGAGTTTCATCAGGCCTGAGCTCGAGGCCGAAGTGCCGGCGGCCGCGAAGCGCAAGTCTAGCGATGCGGTCGCGTCACGCGGCAAGCGCAAGAGCACTGAGGACGTCCCCCTCGAAGAACCAGCACACAAGGCGAAGAAATCCAAGACGACTGGCAAGCGCGGCATCGAGCAGCGCATGGTGCTCACGGGCTACGAGCGCTGGGCGAATAACCCGCGGCTCGAAAGCGGGGATACGAAAAAACTTCGGCAACTCGGGATCCAGCTTACGGAAGACTGTGCTACGGCTACGCTGCTCTGCGCGCCTAAGCTGCTGCGGACTAAGAAATTCATTTGTGCGCTTGCGGCTGCGCCTACGGCTGTGCATACCGGCTTCGTGGACGCGGCGCTGGCGGCGGATGAGCCGCCTGACCCGGCGGACTTCCCTCTTGAGGATGACGAGGGGGAGAAGAGGTTGGGTTTGAGGTTAGCGGACAGTTTGGCGCGGGCGAAGGCAAATAAGCGCGCCTTGCTCAAGGGGTGGCAAGTTTTCTGCACAGAAGGCGTGCCCGGCGGCGTGGAGAGCATGCGCGCGATCGTGCTCGCCAACGGCGGGCAGCTCGTCGTGTACAAAGGTCGTACGGCAGCGGAGGTCAAGAACCGGCCCAAAGCGGGGAAGGAGACTCAGGGGGAGGAAGAGCAGCTTATCCTTCTTAGTGGGGATAGTAAAGCGGAACGGGCGCTGTGGCCTAAGTTTAAGGAGATGGCGCAGGGGGTGGCGATGAGGCCGGTTGTGTGTAGGAAGGAGTGGTTGCTGGATGTTGCGCTGGGGCAGAGGGTGGGGTGGGCGGAGGGGTGGAGTTGGGAGGGGGAGAGTCAGGTTTCGGTGTAGGGGGTTTGAGGATGGGGATGGAGTTTGGGGGTGGGGTTGGGCATTTGCATGCTTTGGGTGGGGATGTTATGAGATCATGCCTGTCTTGATATCGAGTACTGTAATGGGAGCAAAGGCTCTAACACACGCTAGGGCAACCGTGAAAACTGAATATTGAAGTCAAGACGAAGAGAGGAAGAGAGGAAGAGAGGAAGAGAGGAAGAGAGGAAGAGAGGAGACTCTTAAGAATAGATACGCGATGATGCCAAGTATCCCCCTATGCTCCTTCCTCCCCTCACGCGCACATTACATCATGTTCAACCTATTCCTTCATGACATAACAATGCTCCCTCCTTCCATGTCTACATCATTGACTTGATCTGGGACGTGGATTCACAAGCGGTGCTTGCAAGTACAGATATATTCTACAGACTACACGATTCTACTAATATGTCGGCGGAGCTTCAACCTCATCACCAAAACGTACTCAACCTCCAGAGATAGTACACTTCGGCATAACGCCCCGCCCCCCTCCCGGTGTAAACACGGGGCATCACCTCCTCATGCGTCGTCCCGTCACCGAACCAGACAGCACTTCCCTTGCCGGCGAAATTCTTACTTTTTGCTACAGCATTCGCCGTTGGGTAAAAGTCGGGATGCTCGTGCACTCTGCCCGCGAGTGACGGCAGAGTGGAGACGAGGGAGGTGAGGGAGGTGAGGGAGGTGAGGGAGGTGAGGGAGGTGAGGATGATGTGCGGCCATTGCTTCGAGTGGGCCTCAGCCCATTATTCGTTGTGATATTTGGCGATGTCCATTACTGTGATATGGTGTCGGCCATTAAAGGATAGTGGTCCGTTGTTCGGCGTGCTAACCGTCGAGGCTGAAAGTGACTGTCCGAGTGTGACGTCATCAGCCAGACCTCACATTGCAACTAGAACTATCCCCTCACGTGCAATATCACCCCAAGCAGAAGCACTTCCCAAAAGCAGAACTGCCCTCAATTCCAGTTTCCCTCCGGCTCAGCACTTCACATCACGAACACGCGTCCCCTCCGCGCAATTCCAAAGATCCTCTCGCCCAACCAAATCCTCCCCAAACACAGCCCTCCGAAACCCGACGCCCATAACCAACCAACACCTCCCCAACTCAGTATCCGCCGGCACCACCTGACCCCGAAGCAATCACAGGCCCGCACGTGAACCAAGGCAACCACCATCCCCGCGAATCAACGCCACAGCACCGCCTCACTCGGCCTCCCCACATCGCCTTGCCCCGCACCCCCCCGTGCCCCCACCATACGCCCGCTCCAGCCCTCGTGATTCCCCATACTTCTCAACACCTAGCGGAGCCCGATGCCGGCCTAGGGTCAGCGCGTTTCGTGATGCCTTTCGTGACGGCCTCCCTCGTGCCCAGCAGATAGGCCTCGTCGCCGTCGCACAAAGGCCAGCACGGCCGCTGACGGCGTTGCCCTCGGACAACAGCGAAGGAGTGCAAACGGGGCATCTCATATGCAAATCATGCTCACCCGCCGCGCTGGCCGCAAGGCTGGACCGCTGACTCACTCTGCCAGATATGGTGCCCGCGTCGCAACCCGATGACTTCGGCGGGCTGACCCGCGTGCGCAAGGCAGGCCGGTGAGCGTGCGGGCGACCGGGCGCGCGATGTACCTATACATTACAGGCGTCGTCCATAGACGTCGTCTACGGTATATCGCTGCGCATAGACGTCGGGCGCCATGCACATACCCCAGACGCCAGCCTCGGGTGCCACCGGGCGCGAGAGATTCGTCATCGCGGTGCAGCCTCGCGGAGAAGCAGCCCCGCATAACAACCGAGGCCGGCCTCCGCACGCCCTCCGCAAAACGTGTTACGGAGGGTTTGGAAGGCGGGGCGGAATCCGGGGTCGGGCGCGCACGGCGACGAGGTTGAGGCTGCGTTGGCTGTTGGGGGGCGGATGACGGACAGCGCTGAGGGCGGGATGTCAGCTGGGGAGTGGGCGTGGCCGGCGCAGGGCAGAGGGCACAGTCAGCGGCGGGGAGGCGTGACTTGTGAGTTGTCACCGGCCGAGGCAGGTCGATGTCGTCATCGGCCTGCCCAACATCAGATACGTACCAAACCGCAGCGAGCTTTCTGCCGCGCGCCCAAACGGCCAGTTGCCATGAGCTGGAACGTCGAAGAAAGTTGCTTTCTGCATGATAGATGTCCCGCATCGATGGAACGCCGTTTCCCGATCGGGCGCCCTTGATCGTCGCCGCAGCGCCCCGCGGTGCGCGACGCGCGAGACGCCCCGAAGCCGCGGCCCCATCCAACAGCCGCCAGCCAGCCGAGAGGAAGCGCGCACGCGTGGCCCAAGCAGGATTCCCGCTGCCCGGGTGCGGGGGACACAAAGCGTGGGCGGGCGGCGGGGTTGCTGCCCTGTTCGCTTGCCAAACTTAGCCTTCGCTTGGCCTGGCGACACTCAGCGGCCGTCATACCTGCCCGTTTCGCTCGTTGCGACGCGGCAGCAGCTGACAGCCATGACATGAGGGCCGCGACCGAGTGCGGATACGGCGATATACATAGCACGGCCCGGGCGGGGGGTGGGGGTTGTTTGCGTCAGCCCTACGGCGCGTGGGGTTGCTGCTCGCTGCAGTGAGCATGCGAATGCGGGCAGCGCTGCGGTGCGGGCGGGCCGTGGGTCTGCCTTCCCGAAGGGGGGATATGATACGAAAGGCGAGCTATTGGGGAAGAACGGGGGTAGAGTACCACAGACGGGGCTGACGGGTAGATGACATGGCGGGGACGATGGAGCCTCGGGTTTATGCGTGAAGCGCCCGCACAAGCGCGCCGGGTACGACGCAGACTACTGGCGGTCCGATGCTCCAGCGCAGCAGTACTTGCGTCTTCACCGCAAGGCCGCCGTGTGCCTCCTCAGGCTACGTGGTCGTGCAGTGCAGCGACGGTGCGCGTTGTTGTGGTAGCGGGGCTGCGGGCCGCGGGGCTACTTGAGGGTACCCCGCTCTCTCGACCTCTTAAAGAATTTCCCGAAGAAGCGGTGACGGCACGGCTGTTATTGGCTGCGGGGGTGACAGCGAACATCACTTCTCACCCCGTCCCTTCGCATTTTAGCTGCCGAAGCCGGCGGGTATGAAGGGAAAACTCGGAAGCGAGAGCCAGGGAGGCCGCCGCCGTTGTAAGTTTACCAGTACGCTGCGAACCTCGCTCCTCCAGAACGGCGTACTACGGTAGTGCTTTGGAAGCAGGCGACTGGCCTGAAGGTAGAAGTGCCTCGTGGTAAGCTCCGGCTAATTCTACAATCATATACCCGTACACAACCAATAACTGCTCACGAACATGCGCCTTCTCGCTGGAACCTCCAGCGGTCCCACCAGCTCTCGGACGACCTGATAGGAGCATGGCTCAGGCACGTACATCCGTACAGCTGCAATGAGTCCGGAGTGAAAGCGTTGATAGAAGACAAAAACCAGAAGAGAGCAAGAGTGGTGGGGCCGCTTATATCTAATAGAACCATAGGTTTGACAGGCGCGCTATGACTACGGTGTTAAATGAAGAGTCCATCAAAGACGAATAGAAGAAGAGAGAGTCGGAGACGCTCGAGAGTAAATGCACGATGTGGCAAATGTCCTCCCATGTTTCCTTTCTTCTATCATGAGCACATTGCATCATGTTCTTTCCGAGAGTGCGGCCGCTCCTTCCAAGAGTATAGATGCTCCTTCCCTTTCACTACATCACGACCAAGTTCTAGGCAACCTAGTCAGAGAATATGTCGTAGAGGCATTCCTGTTGATATTGCTCGGATTCTTTCGAGGCCTGGTTCTGTCTAGCACATACGGGTACCCTCCGGAGGCGTCAGACCAATATCAAAGCCTCCATATCCGTTGTTGGGACTGGTCACAACATGTTCGTTGCCGGTTGCCAGTTCTCGGGCTGTAGTATGGTCGGTGGTTGCTGTTGCTGCGCAGAGTTCTCCGAGAGGTACTGTAGAAGCCATACTTCTTGCATATCATGTCAGTTCCATTCCAGCCCCTACCTTTCAAAATGCTGCTCAGCTCGTGAGCTAACAAAGGCAGCGAGAGTCCTCCGTTGATATGCCGTCGTCAGTGAATATATCAGTAAATCCCCACGCAAACATCTCGCTTTCTCGCACGAAAGCCCTCCGCCTCAGGGAGAACATCTCCCGCCCGACCAACCAGACGGTTTTCCGGGCCTCTTGGCCAGAAAAATCTGAGAAAGCCCAATAGCAGCCCCCCTCAGCCGCGCCCCTGGGAAGCTAGGCCCACAACCCGCAGCCCGAACGCGCCCGCTAGCACCAGCGACGGCGAGCTTCCAATGATCGCCCAACCAGCCCCCTGGTACCCGGGCCCCCCACGCACGGCACGCGTGGCGCATGGTCCGTGGGCGGATGCACCCCAGAGTTTCCGCTAGGCGGGATTGTGGCGTTTGGGGCGTTGCGGCTGGGAAGGCGGGCGGGAGAGGTGGGGGAACCCCCACTGGGGGGGACGGGATTGCGGTGTTGTATGGTGGGGGATTGTGAGGGAGGGAGATGGTGTTGGTGATGTTACTGTTGGGTTTAGTTATGGGGGGATGGAAAAGCAGTGGGTGTGTTGCGGGCGGTATGTTGGATGTCACTTTAGGGGAAATGGTGACTGATGAGTTGTTTGATGAAGTGGGAGCAAATTTCGTCGCATTAACAACCATCATTTTGCGATGAGATGAGGTCGCAAAAATCGAACTTACCTCGGCCGCGCCCAAAACACCGACAATCATGAACCGGAAATTATGGAGCATCGCCGCCGGGTTGGAACAGGCCCAGCCATGCAGCCCTACTGTGTCCAACCCGGTTGATGCTCAAGTTCATGCGATGTTCATCTACCGCCCACGTTGCAGACAGCCGCCAGAACAGCGTCGTAGATCCGGGGAAACGCTACCATCGAACCTCGGTGTCTACATACCGCACCGTCGAGTTCACGTTCAGCATCCAACATGCCATTCAAACATGCCATCATATACATGATGTCACCACAGCACTATTCTGATATATTCCGGTTACACCACAGCGGCGCGGCTATGAGACATGCGCGCCGCGTCAAGCCTCACCAATAGGAACACAAGCACCTCATCCGTGGGCGCTGCATCGCAGACGCCGTCCCACAACTCTGGAATACCGCCGCGGCCCCTCTCCCCTACATCCGCAAAACGAAAAAAAACCCAACTTACTGTTACTCAATCGCCAAGTATCGCAATTCGCAATCTCCCACCGCCTCCCTCCCTCCCGACATTCCGCGCCCCACTCCGCGCGTCCCAGAAATCGCCCATTAACCGTGCCCAAAGCCGTCATTTCCCGGCCCTCAGAATACAGTTGCGCCGCCAACGTACCGACGCCGCTTGCCGTTCTTAGGGATAGCTATATTTCCTTTAGCACCGTAACTCCCGACGACCCGACGCCGAGGTGCGAGGTGCGTGCACTCTACCGCGCTCGCCCCTGGCAGCGCGGGCAGCTTCCTCGGCTGATCCCCGGCACACGCTCCGCCGGCGCGCGCTGCCGGTCGTTTTCCCGTTTACCTACCGCTGCAGTGCGCGAGTCGTGGGAATTGCTTCAACCTTCTAGCCCGTCTCTTTGCGAGTCGTGAGGAGTGTTTGTGGTCCTTCTAGCCCGGTTCTTTACGAGTCAGGCCTGAGTCGCGGAAGGTAAGTTGTTCGAGAAGGTGAAACACGCGACTGGAGCGCGTTTCTGGAAGGAGTTCCGCCGGTCTAGCGACGCGACTATTGGGTATGGCGCGGAAAGGCGCACCGGCGGGAGGAACGCGCCGCGCGGTTACCTGGGAGTTGGTATTTATCGATTGGCTTCATAATTTACCGGTCTGGTTTACCCTCCTGTTGGGTTTGTCGCGATGGGGCTGCTTGGGCTTGGCTTCGTTGCCGGCTTGATCGTCGGTATTGGGCAGTGTTCCTTCTTTTACTCGGAGGTGGTGTTTGGGACGGGACGAAGGTGCTCAGTATCAGTCGGTGACCGATACCGCATCACCAGCCAGCCTCGCGGTCCTCAGCTTCCAACCTCACATCCAGCTGCACATCTTCGCCGAAGAGAGCGCAAGGCTGAACCTGCTATCCATTACCGCAGACACCAACCAAGGCAGCCAACAACGCGGATCCCCCGCAACCGATACCGCCAAATCACGTGCAATTCCCCATCCTCAGCCAATCCGCACCCCAAGTCTCCGGCCTCGCATCTCATTCCCTCAGCTCCCAGCCGTCGCAGCTCCCCCACTCACGCCCTCCCCGTACATCCCCCCACCGCTACACGCGCACCGCGCACCCTATCGCGTCCCCCGCCCGCCCCTCCGCGCGCTCACAGGCCGCCCATCGGGGCTGGAGACGAGGCTGGGGCACTCGCTCGCAGGCACCCAGCTTGGGCACTCTTCGCCGAACTCTGCTGTAGAGTCGCGATTCGTAGGCTCTCTCACCGACAACGCGTCGCTCTCGTTCTCACGCCGTTGACTCGTTGTTTTCTCCCCCGCGTTGCTCCTCACGTTATTTTCAGCCCGCTACCCCATCCGTGCCCGCCCCCGCACGCCACGCCCCCCTGCTGTCTCTGGTGCACTTCGCAGTCCCGCGCCGCCGGACCAGGCAGTTGTGGGCGCGCGGTGGAAATGAGCGCGCGACTCCTACCCCCACGGCACACCCGCGCGGGTGACATCTCACTCACCCAAACCCCCCCGCCCGGGGTGTGAAAAACAGAATGTCATCTGCGCTGCCACATTTTTGCATCGTTACAACGTTATTAGGATGCGGGGTTGAGTGCGATCTGGAAGCACGCAATGTTGCGAGGTCGGATGCGTGGACTTGTCGAGTCATTATTTCACACTGCGTGTGGTTAGTGGGGACGCGCGCTGCGCTCGAGGCCCGCTGGCTGGACTGCTCTGGAGCGGCGGGGGCTGCTTTCGGCGCGCTGATCCCGCGGCCCAGATGCTGGGCCGTGTGGGCGCTACGGAGGGGAGGATGGTACCGTATTTTACGGTACTACGTACGGCCTGGCCCGCGGGGTGCGCGCCGGGATCCGTCGCCGTTTGAGGAGGAGAGCGAGTCGTGGGGGTTTGCGTGGAGGCGGGGGATGTGCGGGACGAAACGGCGAGTTGTGGAGGTAAGATGCGAGTCGAAGGGATAACTGTGGGCGTTTTGCGAATTTTCGAGGCGTTTGTGTGCGCATAGCCGGGTGCAGTATATGTTGTTGTTGTAGTTGTTGCTGTTGTTGTTGTTGTTGTTGTTTGGTTGTGTGTGAGGATTCGTCCTTGCGACAGCTCAGCAAGCGGCCATCTTGCTTTGAGTACCATAGTTGCATGAATCCGGCCAACGACTCACTGCAGCAGCTGCGCGATCGATCAGCGGCCGCCTGTCGGGCAACAACCAAACCAGGGCGGTTGCGGGGCGGCGCTTCCGCATGGGGAAACCCCTTACACGCGCCCGCCGTCACATTCCCTATCGAGATGGCGCGCGGCCCCCAGAAGTGTGTGACGATAATAGACCGTGTGTGTGTGTGTGCGCGGCACGGTGTGTTTAGGGGGGGCGAGGAAGGGAGGCGCGGGACGATGTACCGGTACGTCCCACGTCGCAAGCGCCACTTCACAATCCACCTCCCATTTCCCCGACCTCCTCCCTTCCCCCCCCGCTCCCTCCGGACCGCAATCCCTAACCCGTAATCCTCCATTTTTGTTGCCCTTCCCCCACACTCAAAAGATTTTCCACCGGCCGCGGCCCGGGGTAAATCGCCTGTGCGCACAGCGGAGTGGCACAGTCATACGCGTACTGCTCTCAGCTAATCCCCCGTAATCCGCATGCGCCGCGGCAGGCAGACAGGCAGGCAAATGCAAGTCAAGCAACAATACAACAACAAGCAACAAAGCGAGTCACCACAGCGTCATAACCCATCGACCAACCTGTTTTGCCCTCCGCTTTCCAACGCAAACAGGATAACCAACAGCGCAGGCGGCAACACGCTCCCACTCTTCCGAAAGCGCACTTTCTCTCCCCCCATCCCCCCATCCCCCCACCGCCGCCAACGGCCTCAACGCCCCAATCCCACGCCTCGCTCCCTCACAAGGCGGTGAAAACACACGAAGCGCCAACCCGGTCTTCCGGCCGCGGCAACAGGCCCGCCGCACGCCCGGCCGCAGGGGTGTCGGGGGGAAAGTGAGAAGGCGGTGCGCACGGGCAGCCAGTCAGACGGCGCGGAAGACCAAGTAGCGGTGTTGGGCTTTGGGCGCCGTCCCTTCGTTTTCTTTTCTTACGGCGCTTTTGCGGGCTTTTTGTCGGGTGTACTAGCGGGTGTTCGGGACGGGGGGGGGAAAGACGGAGAAGGGGGGAAAAGGTCGCGCGCAATAGCCCAGATCGTTGAATGCCGGTCCTGATTCTGGGGGCGTGTGGGATGTCTCATGGTATATCAGCGCTGGCGTCGCGCGCGCACTGGGCTGGCGCCCCCGTTTTCATCGTTGCTATCCACCCACCAACCCACCCACGCGCATACGTCTGTTTGGCTCGTTGCCTTTTCTTTCCACCCCCATCAAAGAACAGAATATGCCAATGTGATTGTTGTCACATTTTTCACCCCCTACCCCGGTAAACGCCTGCATCCGCTTTACCTCCCACGCTGTCTTGCAGCCTCCTTGTTGGCCAACGCCCACACCGCAACCCCTTGCGCCTCCATACTTATACTCTTCCACCCCCCCACCCCTTCCTCCCTCAACCATCGCATCTCGCAACCAACACCACCACCCTCACACCTCACCACCTACGGTCCGCAACCGACCTCACAACCATGACCACCACAGCAGTATCCTACACGCACATCACAATAATGGACTTCACCACCTCGCCTCCCTCATCCACCTCCTCAACACCCACAACCTCCATCGGCTGGCCCTCCCCCACCTCGTCCCTCTCCAGCAGTCCCCGGAGCATCTCCTCAAGCCAACCGCACAACCTAATCTGCGCCTTTCCCTCCTGGCCCACCGGCCCCAGCCTGCACCGCACACCCTTCACATCCTCCGCCCCCAGCGCCTTCATCTCCGACGCCGACCTCTTCCCCGATGAGCTCCTCGACGAGTCCTTCGCCGGCCCCCTCCTGCGCGAAGCTCCCGCCCCACCCCGCGCCATCCCGCTCGCCGCCCTCCCGCTGGCGCCGCTGTACGCCCAGGCCAAGCCGAAGAAGCAGCGCCCGGCCGGCCAAGCGCAGGAGCCGAAGCAGCGCCGTGGGAGCAGGAAGGCGCGCCGCACGAGCAAGCCCATGACGCCGATTTCGGAGAGCCCGGAGGCGCCGAGTGAGTGAGCGGATCGGATCAGTGGCGCGGTTTGCCTCTTGTGAGTTTGCACACAGCCTGTTGCGTCACGTGCGAGGCTAATCATGTGATAGTGTATGAGTCACTCTGTCCCTATCTTTGTTCGAGAAGGATTTCGGACACGACTCGGATTCGAAGGCTCTATTCGCATGACTCGAGCGCGATATGTCTTCGGCGCACGTGCGCTATGCCGCGCCACGTCTTTGTTCGTTGACCGCGACACTCCCGCCACATACGCGTCATGAGTCGGACTTCACCCCGGCCGTGCGCGACGCGACGCGACACCAGCCTGATGGCAACAACGGAGTTTGATGACGCGTGGGCTCTCGTCTGCGACACGAGTCCAGTTGGTGGAACGAAAGAGGAGGACGAAAGGCGCGTGCGTGGCTGCGGCGCAGCCAATGCCCATCGGTGGCGTGTGGTGGGGCTGTGTGCATGGTGTGTGGCTGGGTCGTCACTTCTTCGGAGGGGCGATGGGATTTGCATTTGGGTTTGCGTTTTGATATGGCGAGGCGTTTGGCTTGTCGCATTTCTGATATCCCTGGGTTGGGTTGGGTTTGCTTTGTGTTTTGTTCGTTCAGCACGGCGTTTGCAGCATGGCGGTGATACCACATTTCGCAATCATCGCATCAGCATCGAATCGTCGGGCGGGACGAGGGAGGGGAGTTCATTGTTTATTCGCGCATATCGCGCTGGCCAGCTAGTCTGGCCCTCATCGCTTCGCATCATCAAGCATTAGGTAGTCCACAAGCAATCACAAACGAAGCAATACACTATCACAGCCTAGCTCTCCGTGATTTTTGTGAAGTGGGATTGGGATGCTCCTGGTGGTGCGTGCTGATTTGCCCAACCCCGCGCCTTCGATGTGCGCAGAACGTGCTGAACCACACCGCTGGGCCGGCGACGCGGCACGAGCTGGTGTGGCGTTGAGAGAGCGCGGGGGAGGGGGTATCTGTTACGATATGGGGTGATAGGCTGCGCGGGGGTTGCGGGGATGAGGGAGGATGTGATTGATGTCGTGATTTGGACAGGATGTCTATTGTTGAGGTTTGAAGGAATGGCTAGAACTTATGTTGCGATTTTCAAGGTCTCAAGAACAGCCACGATCGGAAGGGCTCGACTGGACTCCGCTTCGACAAACCCAGACCGATGCGGTTTCGCACAGTGCAACCACAGGCGAATCGCACCCTGCGCCCAAGGCCCCGATGCCTGCATCGTGTTCCTGGACCGGGATCCCGAATCTGCGCTGCGAGTGAGTGCTGGGGTGAGGCCAGGCCATACTTCCCAATTCTTCACTTCTCGTCGCTGGTTGGAGTCATATGAGCAGCGCTCGCTGCGGCGGGGGTTGGAGGAGGATCCAATCGCACGTTCAGATGGGCATTTTCAAGGGCTGTTCTATATTCCCCGAAGCCAGGCTCTGGGAGGGGGGGGGGTGTGTGGAGGGGCGGTACGTACCCCCATCGTCCTCACCTCACGATGTACGAAGTACGTCCTTCCAACTCTCGTCGTCGGCTCCACGTTGTAGAACCACAACCACGCCCGCATCGAGGCTTCCTTGCGCGCGCTGTGCGGCCGCGCACGTCGCCGCCTCGATATGCGAGGCCAGCGCAGGCACACGTTCATCATGGCAAAAGCACGCTATGCGGTGGAACATCACCCCCCTCCCCGCTCTTCCCCTCCGGGACCCCCAGCGCCACGGTTACCCTGCCCGTCCGGGCCCAGGCCTCACAGCATGCGACCCGGGCATCACAGCATCGGTTCCTGAGTCTGCAGTGCCACGGCTGGGTGCATTGGAGACCGCATTGGAGACCGCATCGGCCGGCCAGGCCAGAGTACGGCATCAGGACGCTGAGTACGGGACCTGCGATGTGCGGGACACGGGCATGCAATAGCGGCGCCGATATGCGCGGATTGCGATAAGCGGGCGGCAGTGCGCCGTGCGGCCGTGCGGCCTGCGGCCTGCGGCACGGCGGGAGGGAGAGAGGGCCGTGCCGATGGGCGCGCGCTAGGGCGGCGGGACGGCGAGTGTGCGATGGTTGCGGAAGAAAAAGTCGTAGGATGGATAGATAGACGCATATAACGGGTGCAAGTGAGAGGACTGGTTGGAATGGGGTGTGTGCGGAGTGGGTACCGCAGGCTGCGTACCGCAGACCGCGCAGACCGCTGCGGCCGCATTGGTTGTGCACCTCGAGCTGGGGACGGAAATAGGTGAGGGTGCATGGGGCTCGGATGCTGTCGGTGGCTTCCAACGACTCTCAATATTTGTTCCTCGTCGATGTCTTCCCCTCAGCCTTACATGATATTGCATTCTCAAACGTCGCCAATACGTGCAACTACCGTAGCAGTTGCCATATTCTCACTCCACGTCCTCCTCCTGCTCCTTTTCCATCTCTTTTGCTCACTCATCTCGCCCCATCCCGTGCCTGTCTGCCAGGCATTTTGTTCGGCAGCACACGACGCCCAAAACGCCGCGCTCCATGCAGCACATCCCGGCCTGCGCACGCCCATTGGCCTGTGAGCGGCCGCGCCAGCGCTTTGGATCTCGTTGCCTCTCTCCACACAATCCACACCCTTTCGCTGTTCTCTCTTCTCTCCTTCTCACGCTCTGCTCAAGCTT
Source organism: Trichodelitschia bisporula (assembly GCA_010356995.1). NCBI lineage: Eukaryota > Fungi > Ascomycota > Dothideomycetes > Phaeotrichales > Phaeotrichaceae > Trichodelitschia > Trichodelitschia bisporula. The sequence goes on from ML996693.1 coordinate 1,187,404, forward strand.
CTTCCTCCGTCATTCTGCGAGCCATCCATTGACTGGTGTGCAACTGGACCTCACCAGACCGGGTGAGACTCCCAACGTACCACTTCAGCACCGGAGCCGTGCCATTTGCCCCTCTTTTTCATCCCTCGAGTCCAACGGCTCGAGTCTCGTGTTCACCCGTACCCAAGTTCCAGTCGGCGCAGACCTGTCGTGATCTGTTCCTGTCCCTGAAGCCGGGACTAGTTCTAGCAAGGTCAGCCAGTTGAGTCCGTGAGTCCTGGAGGCGTGATCTCGGGCGTGATCTCTTTTGTCAAATCCAAATCCAGCCCTTGCTTATCCTCTCTTGCGACTCGCTGCCCAGGCCTCTTCTTTCCCTTCCCGCAATATGGGCTTCGGGCTTCGATAGTACGAGTTTGATGGAGCCCTTCGTCCCATGCCATCTCCATCCCGTCCCTTAACTGCTCGCGACACTTGAGCCCTTGAGCGACTCATAGTTAGCGACTCATAGTTAGCAACGGCTATATGCGGACGAACCATTTGCAAATTGCTGGGCCAATCCTTCGACCTGCACGCTGCAAGACCGCAAAGGCCTGCGGGCGGTGAATTGATGCTGATGGCCCGACCCACAGCGGCGGTGTTGCGGTGATTGAGGCTTGTTCGCTTCTTTCCTTTGCTGCCCTGTACTGCCCTTCTTGTTCTTGTCATCTCTCGTCTCTGTTACCACAGTCTCTCACGAGTCGCAAATGGGGTGGGAAGCACAACAACAACAACGACAGCCTCAAGCCTCAACAAGGCTAGCCTAAAGCTCCAAAAAGATTCACGACCACAAAACTCACAACCCAATCCCATCAACCCCTCCACCATCCCTCGTAACCCATGTGGCCCATTGTTGCCCATTGTGTGCATTGTACGGAGTACCCGTTAGGCGTTGTGCCCCGAGCCAGCCAACGCTCGTTCTTTTCACCGCAGGAGGAAGCGCAGAGCACATCTCGTCGTCGAATAGTTGGTCGTCCATTTAAGCGCCCACCTGTGATTCGGTCTCCACCATCAAGGCCCTGCGCGAACAGTGAAGAAGCTCTCGGGACCCCTCCCCTCAATCCCCTCTCCACACAACATCCACACACACCCCCCCCCCCCCCCCCAACCCTCCAACCCTCTCTCACCTCTCTCTCTCACGCCTCTCACGCCTCTTACGCCTCTTCTCTCACCCCATCATCCTGAACCCCAACCACCCCCTCCATTCGATCAAACTCGCACGCTTTCTTACCCATCCCCATCACTTCTTCACATCCGCGCCGCCCGCCCATCACCTCGCCTCTCTCCCTCCTCCCCCGCCTCCCCCAATTCAGCCCTTGCTCTTTTCTCTCAACTCTCTCACACTACTCTGTCCCTCTCACTCTCACTCTCACTCTCACTCTCTCCGCCAGTCCTAGAAGAGCATTTTGTGCATGCATGTGCCGTGCCCCAAGTCTCCTAAGCACTGACGCTACTTCCTCTCATACTGCCTTGTGTAGCCGCCCAGCTGCCACACTACTTTCTCTTCCTCACTCTCTTCCCTCTCTTCTGCAAACATCTGCACATTGGCAATTGTACACGCAGCTGCCGAACTTCTATCAAACTCTTCCATCCCATTCTTTTCCTCCCCTAAACCAACCCCATCCCCGGCAAGGCAATAGGCCCCCCGCTCGCCCCCCCCCTCCCCCCCTCCACCCCACAGGAACCGTGGCGGCTATATGCATTTCTGAACCGCCGCGCTGAACCGCCGCACGCACATGGTAGACGCCTGCCCTCACAGGCCTCATCCCTCTCTAAGCGCATAGAAACGCTCTGCTGGGTAGTAGTGGTTGGCCCTACTAGCAAGAAATTCTCCTGTTGCAGGATCGCATAGGGTCAGTCTCCCCCCTCGTCGGCCTCGCAATTTATTTCCCTGCAACACCATTCCCTCCCGTGTTTGTGAACCTTTGGCGCGGGGTTGTCAAATCCAGCCGAAGCGAAAGAGCAACCTCCAAGCAAACCCCATCCGCACCCCCCCCCCCCGCGACAACCCGTCCACCGGAAGTATTGCTTTGGAGCAATCCGTGTTCGAGCATCGCTTCGCGGAGGAACCGCCTCTAACCATCGCCCGCCAAACTCGCGATAAAATTGCGCCGAGTGCTCGTCAATTGCGCCCGCGAGTCGGCTGACGCTGACCTCTTCCCCTCACAGTGAGAGCGCAGGGCGACGCTCATCATGTCCATTGCATCGCGGTCGTCGCACGCCTCGCGCGGCTCGCGCCACAGCAGTCGATCGAACCGGTCGCTGCCCCCGCCGGCCCCGAGTCTGACGCCGTCCAGCGACGCCGTGTTCGAGGCGTGCGCGGCGACGGCGTCCTTCTTCCTCTACGCACAGCGCAACGTCATCATCTGCCTGCATGTCGACACGCTGGCCATCGAGCGGCGCTTCGAGCGGCATCGCGACAACGTGCTGTGGATTACGGTCGACAATGTCAGCGACAAGGGCAACGGCCGTTTGGTGGTGAGTTACGATGCTAGCCAGACGACTATCGTGTGGGATCTGTTCTCTGGCGACGAGGTGGCGCGGTTTGCTTCGTATGAGGAGCTGCGCGTGGCGGTGTGGATGAAGAACTCGAATCTTGCGTTTGGCAACTCGCAGGGAAATGTCATCCTCTTCGAGCCTACGACGTCGGAACACATATCTGCGCGCACCATCTTTGATCCCATAACCGCCTTGGCGCCGTCAACAGATTGCCGAACGTTCGCTATCGGGTAAGTGGTGGAGGAGTGAAGATGCGCCGCGGAATGCTGACATGCCACAAGCTACATGAACGGATCCATACTCATCGCCCATATTCAGCCGCAATTCACCATCCTCCACACTCTCAGCACTAATCGATCACCCTCGCCCATCAACAAGCTTGCCTGGCATGGCTCGTCTTCAAAGCAAAAGTCCGACATGCTGGCTGTGCAGACGCAAGACGGCGATCTGCGCGTCTGGAGCATCCCCAAGGTACCTAACGGCGACCAGCCGACCATCATCCGTGTGCTATCACGCCATGAAACGGACCGCCTATCAGGACCGTGTTGGTTCGGATGGTCGAAGATGGGGCGCATCGTGCAGTATTCCGAAGGGTGAGTGGCGAAACTTGCAGCCTGTGAAAATGCGAGGCTAACCGCCCGCAGAATGACCTTCGTCTGGGACGTCCGCACAAAACGCGTGACTTACGAATCCGTCCCTACGATTGATGGCATCGTCGGCGTCGCCAACTTCGGTCCGACCGCCACTCTCTTCACTATGGGCCGCAACCACACGGTCCAACAGTACGATCTTAATCCTAGCTCACGCCCGACGCTGGTCCAAAACGTGCAGCACGTGCCATCGAAGCTCCCGCCATCACCACCGATATCAGACGGCGATCAGCGCAAAGTCAGCCGCTACGTCACAGCCGACCACTCTATCGGCGCGCAAGGCGCGCTTCCATCTAGTCTGCCGCTCTACCTCGAGGTCGAGAGCAGCGAGGGCGAAGCTACCATGTCGCCGTTGCAGCGCATCGCCCGCGAAATGGACCAGCTCGACGAAAGCCGCGACACCGTCGGCCCCCTGAGCCCGAGTAATTCGTCCAAGGCCTCCACCACGTCCCGCTCGTCCCGTGGCGGCGGCCAGCGTCACCGCCTTCCCCAGGCGTCGCCCAAGCCGCTGCTCACCTCCAAGGACCGTCCCGCGTCGCCGCTGTCTAACAGTGCCAACAGCGCAAGTACAGCCACCACCTTCTCTTTGGGCTCGACACAGCCCGCCCTCCCAGGCGCCAACCGCGCCGCCGCCCGCGAGAGCATTTCCACGCGCTCGTTGCTGTCGACGTCGACGTCTAAGTCCAAGGGCTCACGCCTGCGGCAGGAAGTCATGCGCAGTCCCGAGTCGCCGCACCTACCAACCATCGTCGACCTCTTCCCGTACACGCGGGCCCGTCTCAGCGAAGTCCCCTTCCGCCCGCCACAGTACGACGAGCGGCGGCAAACGCCGGACCAGCTGCGGGCGCAGATGCTCGAGGTGGTGTTTGGGTGGTCCAACGACATCGAGGCGCTGATTCGCGACGAGCTGGAGCGCTTCCCGCCTGGGTCGACGGGCTCGGTGCTGCTGTGCAAGTGGCTCGGCGATCTGTCGTCTGAGATGGTGGCGTCAATGATCAGCAACCAGAGCCCGACGTCGTCTAACTGGATGCTGCTTGCGCTGAGCTCCATGGGCCAGGGGTCGCAGAAGAAAGTCGGCGATGCGTTTGTCTCGCGCCTGCTTGAGTCAGGCGACATCCACCCGGCCGCTGCTATTCTCATCGGCCTCGGCGAGTACAACGATGCGGTCGAGGTGTATGTCTCGCGCAAATACTACATGGAGGCCGTGCTGCTTGCTTGTTTGGTCTTCCCGCAAGACTACCAGCGCCACTCGCACCTCCTGCGCAAGTGGGGCGAAGTCGCCATCCAGAAACACCAGCCCGAACTCGCCGTGCGCTGTTTCTCATGCACAGGTCTCGAATCTACGGAACCCTGGTTCTCGCCTGCCGCCCAGGACGCCGTGTACGTCGCACAGCAGCGTGCGCTTGCTCCGGATCAAAGCCAGCCGTCGCCCCGTCTCGCCCGCCTGCACCCCTCGGCCGCGGGCCTGAAACTCGTCACCGATTTTACTAAGCCGGCAATTGAACCGAAGTCGGCGCTCGACGATAAGACGCCAATGGTGTACGGCATTACGCCGATCGACACTGCCCTCTCCCCCAGCGGCGTGCAGCACCTGCGGCCCTTCCGCCGCGGTGATCCCGAGTCTGCAAGCCGCACCGCCACGCCGGGTGGGTTTGCGCGCAGGCGCCTCCCGTCGCAGTCGGCTATCGATCGTATCCGCGGCGGCACGGAGCTCAATACGCCTATTGCTGAGGATGTGGATGTGAATGAGCCCATGACCGCTGTCAAGGAGAAGGTGTGGCACGACCGGGATAACTTCCGGATGCGCAGCACGTCCGTCGGCCAGGGGAGCCAGATCTCGAGTAGCACGCTGAGCGCGACGCTGAGCGCGACTTCGTACCGCCGCACGGGAGGCGGTTTGCCTTCGCCGAACCCGCAGCTCATCCAGCGGTTGGCAGATAGTCACCACCGCAACGGGTCGCGCGAGCGCAAGCCTGAGGGCTTGTATCTGCACATGGACGACGTGGTGACAGTCGACAGCACCCTGCCCAGCGCATCCACAGTATCTTATTCTGGCCTCCGCGGCGCCAGCCCAACCAGCATCAGCGTCACCCGCGACCAAGCCATAAGCCCCATGTCCGACCGCCGCGCCGCCAGCGCAATGAAGAGCAGCAAAGCCAAGAGCATCGACCAGTACATCAGCAGCCTGGAGGAAGCAAACTACCACCAGAAAACCAAGCGCTCAGCCTCCAAGACCCGCGAGCCCAGCCGCGAGGGCCGCACTACGAGCCGTACCTCCCACCGCGCCCCCTCCGCCGGCCGCGCCCAGGGCACCCGCTACGTCAAGCCGGCCAAGCGCTCCCCTTCCTCGCCGGTGAGCATGTCCCCCGACGACCCCGCGCTGCAGACTAGCTCCACCTTCGACGACGAGCGCTACTACCGCCTCGCCAGCCCCGTCGAGCCGCTCTCCGCCCATCCGCGCGAGCGTGAGCCCCTGAGCGCCCGGCCTCACGACTCGCACGCCAAGGACCTCGCCTCAGTTACCAGCCGCAAGAGCTCGAAGACGCGCCGCGGCGAATCGGCCGATCGTGCCGGGCGTATGCGCTCTAAGAGCCGGCCTGGGGGCGAGCGCGCGCCGTCCCGGCCCCGCTCGCCGGACGAGGATATCCGCTCTGAGCGGAGAGGCCGCAGCAAGGCGCGGCAGGAGGGCGAGCGCGAGCCTAGTCCCGTTAAGCGCGTGCTCACTATCGATACCTCGACCAGTGTGCCCGTGCGCCCGCGCGAGCGCAGCGAGAACCGCGTTAGGAGTCGTAGTCGTGATCGGAGTCGTAGCGCAAGGCGGCCTGTTCGGGACCCGTCGCCTGCGGACTCGCACGTCACGTCCGGGAGCAGGCGCAAGGCGAGCCGCAGCCGCATGCCGAAGCTGCAGACGAACTTCTCCGATCCGACGATTATGACGAAAAAGGCGCTTGCGGCGAAGGAGTTAGAGGAGCGGAGGTTGTCGCTCGCGCGTCGCCCCTCGGCTCCTGCGATTATCCATCCGGATGAGCTTAGCGTGCCCCGTTCTGCGATTGACCGCTTGCCTACTTCGCCTGGTGGGTTTGCTGCTTCGCCTATGGGCGGCATGCCGAGCGAGGCGGAGCAAATCCGCGGGAATCCGAATGATCTGCGCAAGCTGGCGACTGCGCAATCGGGTGCTATCCCGAAGGCCGCGCCCATGGGCCTGCCCGCCACGCCCCGTGCGATGCGCCACCCGACATACACCTTCGACGTCACCGCTGCCACGCCGGACGTCCCCTCCGTGCCGCCCATCCCCGAGACCTCGATCCGGCACAGCACGGAGCACTTCCAGAGCCCGGTCGTGCAGGGCGAGACGGACGATAACTTCATGCTCCCCGCCGTGACCTTCGTTCCGCGGTCTGCGTCGGCGCCGCCGGAGAAGACTGTTCCAAGGAAGGCGACGGATGGGAAGGCCCATGGCCATGGCCGGAAGTTGAGTAGTAGTGTCACGGTTATCCTCCCCCAGGCCGGCGCGTCGGTCCTGCCGATGAGCATCGACGAGGCGCTGCACGGCAGCGGTGCGAATGTAATCCACGTCGCGAGCCCGGGGGGCAACGCGCAGCCGCTCCCCGCCGTGGTCCCGGAGCTGCAACACCTGAACATGCCCCCGCCGCCGCCGCCGCCGCCCCCACCGCCGTCTAACCTCTCAGCACATCTCTCCGTTATCGACCCCGAAAACGCCCCTCCGACGGATACGAGCCGCACCGTCTCCCCCACCGCCGAAATGCCGTCCCTGAGCAGTTCGCCCTCCCAGAATCGTCGTGGGCGGAACAGCATGAGCGAGAACGTAGGGCTTAAGCTGCGCAGCGTGCGCGACCGCATCCGCGACCGCAGCGCGTCCCGCAACAGGACGATGAATATCTCCCCGCCGATCCCATCCTACACGCCCAGCGCGCCCTACGAGTCGCTCGTCGGCGTCCAGGAGGCAAGTCAGGGCGGCGCAGCACCGCCCCCTCCCCCGCCCCCTCCGGTGCCGTATGAGTCCCTCGCGCAACCGGGCATCGAGCCCCTGCCGCAGACCACGTTCGGCGGGTACAAGAAGGAGACGCGCGCGCAGGCGCTCGCGCACGGGGAGACGCTTGCGGCGGAGCGGTACACGCCTGCTCCCTCATCCAGCAGTGCGAGTCCGGCGCCGTACGAAAGTATGGCGTCGCTTGGGGGGGTGGGGTATGGTGGGCCCAGTCCGCAGCCACAGCAACAGGTGGGGGGTGTGCCAAGGGACACGACCTACGCTGGCTATCGGACGCCGAAGGAAATTGCGGCGCAGATGGCGGCGGCCGCCGAGAGGCAGCAGCAGGTTGAGGAGCAGATCCAGCTTGCGAAGGCGGGGTTTGCGGGGTATAGGCATCCGAAGGAGGTTAGGGCTAATATGCCGCCAGAGAGCTATGGGGCGGGGAGGGGGGGGGAGGGGGAGATGTTTTAGGTGGTGAATGGGGGTTGATGAGGGGGTGAGAAGTGGTGAGAGGTGAAGATGGTTTGAGAGTGATGGTCCGTTTTCTTGCTTCTTGGATACCGATACGGTTTTCCGCTGGCGACGGCGGAGGCCTTTTTGCTTTGACTGCCAAAAGTAAGGATCTGGCATGATTAAACGACGTTTATTTTCTTTCTTGTGGCATTTTTTTCAGGCTGGGCTTGCTGGAGAAGAGATATACCTTGTTTGTTGTACACTTTCAGCGGGGTTTCGACTCCCTGGCTGCTTCGGTTGGTCTGGGTTCGTTCTTCTCAGGCATATTTTTGACATTTCGATTCGATGGCCTCTGGGGTTTGGAAGACGGGCTTTTTTTGGGGTTGATAAGATTTGGGGTTTGATGTGATGTTTTGGGTGGGGTTTGAGCGCGGTGCATTTGGGTTTTCATCTTCGAGTTTGCTTCGAGGGGTGAGCATTGGGTGTGTAAGGTTTGGGGTTGCATTTGGTGCTTATGGCTTCGTGTGGCATCCTCCGAGGGAGGTGGGAGGGGAGGAAGGGGGGAGGAGGATTGAGAGGTGAGGCTGGCATGTGGACTACGAAGAATGAGGGGTGGGATGTATGTAGGACATCGGATAATTGATACTGCTGTGGTGTGCTAGAACATTTTTATGCCGTGAAGTGGAAGTGAGGTCCTCATCTGTTTTACACGTGATACAAGTGGGCCCTTTGTTTATTCCACGTCAGGTCAGCGTCATCGTGAGGTCAGGGGGGGTGGTGTGTGGATGGGGTGTGTGGGTTAGGTATTGCTTTGAAATTCAGGTTGCGGTAGTGGCCCCGGGCCGGCCCGTGGTTGGCGGCGGAGGCGGGCCGATATCGATAGAGTATCGATAGGATCGCTGCACAGCCAAGGAGAAGGGGGAAGGGGTTGGGGATCGTGGCTCTCGGCACGGCGAAAAAAGGGTGGATTCGGTGCCTGGGTGCGCGGGACGGACGAGGCTGGACTGACAGGAGACAGGAATGATATAGCAGCGGGCCGAGGGGGGTTGCGTGGAGTATGATCTCCGCCTCCGCCTCAATCCCCGAGATATTCCCCGTCCTTGAAGAAGTTCAGACAACAAATATGCCATGCTCACAAAGCGTAGTTGCCCCGTCCAATTGACTCAATATGTTCGGACAGAATATCTCACCGAAGCTTACGACGGCTCGCGTCCAATCACAACCTTTCCCTGCACGATACTCGTATGCATGCGGGGTGCCGGCATCGCATCCGTGATACGGGGCGTGACTCAGCGGCGGGGATATATCCCCTCCCTCCTTCCACTTCCTCTATCTCAACTACCTCTCGTCAATTTTCGCTTCACAAGAACCAATTGACC
>ML996693.1:1196575-1261896 GCA_010356995.1 Trichodelitschia bisporula
CCGCCCCAGGCCACCCCTCCCGCACCCTCCGCATCCTCACGCCCACCTCAGTAGCCTATCTCGACTCCACAGGCAGCGGCTGCGAAACCATAGCGCACAGCTACGAAAACGGCCGCGTAACGCTTATGTTCTGCTCCTTCGGCCCCGCGCCCCGGATCATGCGTCTATTCTGCACGGGCCGGGTCGTGGAGAAGGGCGCGCCGGGATGGGCCGCTGCTATGGCCCTGTTTCGCACCGAGAAGCAGGCGGGGGATGAGGAAGCCGTTCTCTGGCCGTCCGGGAAGCGCGCGGAGGGGGAGTGGCAATCTGACGCCATCGCCCGCGCCAGCCGCGCGGTGATTTACCTGGATGTGTTCAAGGTGCAGACGAGCTGTGGGTATGGCGTCCCGCTGCTCGCGCCGTCGGGTGTAGGGGAGAGCGAGGATCCGTCCGACCCCACTGGGGGAATGATGAAGATGGAGGCCAAGGGGGACGGGGGGTTGTGGGTTGATCGGGATGTGTTACCGGGTTGGGGGGCTAAGAAGACGGAGAGTAGTTTGAGGGGGTATTGGGTGGATAATAACTTGAGGAGTTTGGATGGACTGCCTGGACTGCGGGCGGCGGGGGCGGGAGGGTGGAGGGTGAGTGTGGGGGGTGGGTGGGTGGGTGCTGCGGTTGTGTGGGTTTTGGTGGTTACGTCGAGGATTTTTGGGGTGGATGTGGTTGGGCTTACGGTGGGGGTGTTGCTGCAATGGGTGGAGGGGGTGAGGGGTTTGGTGAGTTGAGGTGATGAGAGAGAGGCGGAGGGTTTCTACTATCAGCCGAGTCTAATACGAGTCACGATACACCATCACGTAACCATAATTCACGTTTCAACGAGCACACTGTTGACATCAATTGTGCGTGTGTATTGTTTCGTTCGGTCAGCAGGGCTAATCAGAAGCTTAGCCCAGCCTCCGGCCACACTGTGAGGAATGACCATCCCACCTAACAGCGCGGAGCAAACCGTAGAACTAAACAACGCTGTACCGCCCACTCGCCGGCGCGCGACTCTCGCTCTCGACAGCCGCCATCGTCCCCTCGCGCAAGAGGCGCATGAGCTCGCGCATCGCCGTAGTCTAGTGTCATTAGCCAACTCATTCATCAAAAACCGGGGGGGGTGTCAAAACTCACCACCACAACCTCCGTATCGCCCTCAACAAGGATATACAACTTCGGCTGGCTCCCCTCCGGCACACTCGCATTCGCCGGATAGAAGTTCCCCTTCGTCGTAATGCTGACGCCAGTCGCATCCAGGATCTTCGCCACATTCGTGCGATTCGTGACCGCCCACCGAGCTTTCTGCGGGTAGTCGTTGATCTCGAGCGTTGCATGGAAGGCACCAGCGTCAGGACCCTTGTTATCGATAGGCTGTCCCGGGCGAAGGCGGTTCGTCTGCGTAAGGCGCTGGTTGATGAAGCTAGTCACGCCCTTGACCTTGTCGAGCGGGTTGCCGTCCGCCTTGGGGGCCTCGGTGCGGTGCACCACAATCTCCGCATCAATCGCAATCTCCTTCGGCACACGCGAAGCCGAAGCCGAAGACGAAGAAACCACCTCGCTAGGCCCATTGAGCAGCACATCCTTGTCCTTCTTCCCGTTCTCCTTGTCATCCTCATCCGGCTCATCGCCCGTCTTGAACGCCTTGCGCTGCAGCGAGCGCACTGCGTCACGGTCCTGGTCTAGCTTCTCCAAGCCCTTGCCGCCGAAACCGCCGCGCGCGGCTTTTTCCTTGCCGGTCTTGACCTTTTCCATGAAGGAGTCGGACATCTTTTGCAGGGCCTCTGGGATCTCTTGACCGGAGTATTTGAGCGCTTTGATTATGTCGATCGAGTAGCGCTCCTGCTCTTCAGTGATGAACGTAACCGCCGTGCCCTTGTTGCCGGCCCGACCCGTGCGCCCCGCACGATGAACGTAGTCCTCGAGATGGTTGGGTGGATCATAATTGACCACTAACTTGAGTTGCTTGACATCCAACCCACGGGCGGCGACAGACGTGGCGATCATAATCGGAATCGCACCGTGTTTGAAGTCGTCAATCGTAGAATCGCGGTCGTACTGATCCTTGCCGCCGTGAATCGACCCGCACGGGTACCCCTTGTGCAGCAACTCATTGAGCAAGCCATCCGCCGCCTCCTGGCGGTCCACGAAGATCAACGTACGCGCATCCTCGTCCGTGTCGTACAGCTCGCCGAGCAACTCCAGCAGGCGCACAAACTTGGTGTTCTCGGGCCGAACCTCGACAATCTGTGTAATCTCCGGCGCGACGACGCTGCGACCGCCGACGATGATCTGCACCGGGTCCTTGAGCGCCTTGCGCGCGAGCGACTCCATGATGCGCGGGAATGTCGCTGAGAAGAGCACCTTCTGCGCGTCAGGCCGAATGTTCGACATGATTTTAGACACCTGGCTCTCGAAACCCATGTCAAACATGCGGTCCGCCTCGTCGAGCACGAGATACGTGATGCGCCGCAGATTAGTCACACGGCCCGAGTTGGCGGCTAGAAGATCAATCATCCGACCCGGCGTGCACACGATGACATGGCATCCCTTCTTGAGCGAAGCAATCTGGTCGCTGATCGGCGCGCCGCCATAGGCACACACGGCTTGCAGGTTGAGGGCCTTGAGAAACGGACGGCACTCCTTGTGGATCTGGGTGGCCAGTTCGCGCGTCGGCGCCAGAATCAAGCTGATCGGTCCGTCGAGTTTATCGAGCGCGCGCTGCGCAAGGATATGCCGGCACATCGGGAGGATGAAGGCAATTGTCTTGCCAGACCCGGTCTTCGCCACGCCGATAACGTCACGGCCGGACATGATGGCAGGAATCGCCTGTGACTGGATGGAGGTCGGCTTGTAATAGCCCAGACTGCGAATGACGTCCAGAGTCTGCACGCCGAGACCGCATTGCGCCCACTTGAGGACTGGTTTGGGAACGTTCTTGCCGTCGATCTTGATGCCGTCGAGCTCTAAGCGCAGGCTGGCGACCTCATCCTCTGACAACGCGGCCATCTCAGTCGACTCAGTGAAGAAATTCTTGCGGAACGGCTCGTAGGCGATCTTGGAGTGGTCCACAGTGGGCAGGTCCTTCTTCTTGCGCTTACTAGCGGCCATGGCCAGAATGTCGTCGGCCTCGAGTTCGACGGGATCGCGCTCCTCCTCATCTCCGTAGATAGCCTCGGCCTGGGGAAGCTTGCGCTTCCGATTTTTGGGACTCTCCTTGCCCAGGGTGGCCATGAAGGCATCCAGCGGGTCGATATCGTCCTCCGAGGCGCCATTAGATTCGGCAGCGGGGGTTTGAATGGCAGGTGCATCGGTCATGGTGGCATCCCCAGCGGCAGCTGCCTGAACGCGCTGCTCGTGCTTTTCGGCCGCCGCGCGCGCAGCAGCGGCAACCTCCTCTTCAGTGCCGGTATCGTGCAAATCGGTTCCATCCTCGTCTTCTGGGACAGCAACGGCATTATCGAGGTCAGGGGGCGGGGGGGTTGGCAGCTTCTCGAGCTTCTTACGTGTAGCGACTTCATCCCCAAAGTCCAAACCCTTTTTTTTCTCCGCCTCCTGACCGGCCTTGTTCATGAAGCCGAATGCGCTGACGTTAGCGGCTTTCTTCGCGCGGCTCGAGGTGGCTGCGCCTGTCAGTACTGCTGGACAACCGAGGGAGCGAGACTGACCAGATTGTGTCCCGACTTTGGGCGGAAGCGTCGGCATCGTTTTAGCCGTCACAGGAAGCGGGACGTCGCTTCCAAGGGCCTTCGCAGCTCCAGTAACCTTTTTAGGCATCGTCTGTGAATCAAACGTTCCTTGAAAGGGGGTGGGTGATTGGTGACCATTTGCGTCGCCAATGATCGTTGCAGGTGAGGCAATGCTAGCCGGTGTCGAGTCTTTCTTATCCATTTCCTGCAGAAGTGTGCGCGTAGTGACCGCAGGCGTAGTTGCTTCTTTCTGCTGCTTCTCGAGCTCGGCGGCAGCCTTTGCCTGTGCCTGCTTGGCCTTCCATGCCTCTAACTTGGCCAGACGCTCCGCTTTCTTCTTGTCTTCGTCAGTCTGTTTGGCCACAGCGGGCTTCGCGGGCTGCAAATCAGTAAACGTTCTCGTAAAACCACAAGCTTGTTCACGACAGCGACATACCTCGGCGGGTTTCTGCACGGCCTTGTCATCCTTGCGCTTCGAGTCAGTAGAATTATCGCGTCGACGCCGCGTACGGTCTCGGGAGTCGTCTCGCCTGTCCCGGATATCCCTATCCCTGCTGCGGTTCCTCCTGTCGCGCCCAGGGGACCGAGAGTGGCGGCGCTCGCGCGAGCGATCATGGCGGACTGGGCGGTACGTGTCTTCGGCTCTACGGTCTACCGAGCGGTCACGACGCCGGTGCGAGTCGCGGTCACGGTAGCGGCGCTGTAGGGTGATAACAATCAGTAAGTGCTTCAAAGGCAACCAGCGAGAGGGGAGGACTTACATCAGCGCTGCGAGAACGGCTCCGCCGGCCATGATGGCTCCATGCTGGATCCCGCCGGTCCCGAGGGAAGCGGTCCTCATCGCGACGAGAGCGCCGGCTGGCCGAGTACGAGCTTCCTGTGGGTGATGGTGAGCGCGTCTCCCGGCGGGGCATCTTGATGCACCCGATTGGTGGTGAGCGTTACACTCGTGTATTTCCAGTCAGCAGCGAGATTTGGTGAGTCGTGGAGTTTGTGAGGTGAGGGGGGTTCGACACTGTTATGGTAGGTTGTGTGCGACCGATAAGGGGAATACGCAAGTGGTTGATGGTTGTGTGGTGGGAGAAAGTTGGAGAGCAGTTCGGGGCGCCGCAGATGATCCGCTCGTTCACTGCCTGGACTCGGTGCTTGGCTGTGGCGCAACATGGTTGATTGAGTGTGGCTTGAGGGTCGGAGGTGGATTAGCTTTAGGCCGGCCCCTCGAAAAAGTTCCTCCACCGGCGTCTCACTTTTGCTGCTGAACGCTGAGCTTCGTGTTCGAAGAACCACAAAGCAATCCGCCATGTCTACCACAAATCTGAGCAGGAAGCGCAAAGCTTCTACGAGCAATGCTCTTCCCGAGCCTGAAATCGACTCCGACGCCGAATTTGCCTCTGATCTGCTCGACGGCGCCTTGTCGCAAAGCGAGGACGAATCTTTTCACAGCGGGTCCGAGAGCGAGGTAGAGGAAGAGATCGAGGAGGACGAGGAGGACGAGGAAGACGAAGAGGATGAGGGAGACGAAGATGAGGCAGACGAAGAGTCCGAAGACGACGACGATGGCATTCGCGAGCAGCTCCGCAACCTCTCCACCTCCGAATCACGATCACGGCCCACCGTTAATGGCAAAGAACCCCCGGTACAAGAGAAGGAGGAGGTACGGATAGGTGCGCACATGGAGGACCTCGAAACGAATTATACGGTCACGACGGATGCCAATGGCAACGTGCGTTACGTTTACCAGGAGATCGACCCCGTGTACGACTCCGACGACTCCGACGCCGGAGAGCAGACCAACACCATCGGCAATATCCCTCTCTCCTTCTACGACTCATACCCACACATTGGCTACGACATCAATGGCAAGAAGATCATGCGGCCCGCCGAGGGCAAGGCGCTCGACGCCCTGCTCGACAGCATCGAGCTCCCCAAGGGCTGGACTGGCCTCACAGACCCCATGACCGGCAAGCCCTTGAAGCTCAGCCGCTACGAACTCGAGATCCTCAAGAAGATCACGCGTAACGAGGTGCCCGCCGACGGCTACGACCCCTATCCCGACATGGTCGAATACTTCACCAACACCGAGGAAATCATGCCGCTGAGCGCGGCCCCCGAGCCCAAGCGTCGCTTCATCCCCTCCAAGCACGAGGCCAAGCGCGTCATGAAGCTCGTCAAGGCCATCCGCGAGGGCCGTATCAAACCGCACCGCGAGGAAGCCCCCGAAGAGGAACAAAACGTCGTCAACTACGACATCTGGGCCGACGAGCAGCCGCGCCCAGACAACACGATGCACATGCCAGCGCCCAAGCTGCCGCCGCCCGGCTATGAAGACAGCTACCACCCCCCGCCAGAGTACCTCCCCTCGGCCAAGGAAAAAGCCGCCTGGGAGGCCACGGACCCAGAAGACCGCGACCGGCCCTACCTGCCCACCGACCACGCGGCCCTGCGCAAGGTGCCCGGCTGGGACAACGTAAAAATGACCTTCGAGCGCTGCCTCGACCTCTATCTCGCTCCGCGCATCCGCCGCTCAAAACTCAACATCGACCCCGAGTCCCTCCTTCCCAAACTCCCCTCCCCCGATGAACTCCGCCCCTTCCCCTCCACCTGCCACACCATCTTTTCCGGCCACACGGGCCGCGTGCGCGCCGTCGCCGTCGACCCAACCGGCACCGTCGTCGCGTCGGGCGGCGATGACGGCACCCTCCGCGTCTGGGACATTCTCACGGGAAGGCAAATCTGGTCCCGTCGGTTGAGTCGCGAGGACGCCGTCGACGTGCTCGCCTGGCGTCCCGGCACCGACGCGTTCATTCTTACAGCCGCCGTCGCCGAAACACTCTACTTCATCCTTCCCCACGCGCTGCCCAGCGTCACACCTGCGATCGGCCGCGCCAGCCTCGCGCTCCTCGACGCGGGCTTCGGCTACGCGGCTAAGCCCACAAGCTCCACGGACCATGGCCTCAAGAAGGAGCCTTCCGCGACGTGGTCGCGCCCTTCGGCTGCCCTCGCGGACGACGGTGTGCTGCTGCAGGCCGTGCTGCGCGCGCCGATTAAGGCGATCACCTGGCATCGCCGCGGGGATTACCTCGCGACCGTCGCGCCGCGGGGCCAGTCCCACGCCGTGGCCATCCACACGCTCAGCCGGCACGCGACGCAGCTGCCCTTCCGCAAGCTGAAGGGCCTGCCACAAACGGCTGCGTTCCATCCTTCCAAGCCTATATTCTTCGTCGCTACGCAACGGAGCGTGCGGAGCTACGATCTCGCGGCCCAACAACTACTGCGTATTTTGCAGCCCGGCGCGCGGTGGATCTCGAGCATCGATGTCCACCCGGGGGGCGATAATGTGCTGGTCGGGACGTACGATAGGCGGCTGCTGTGGCATGACCTGGACTTGAGCACGAAGCCGTATAAGACGCTAAGGTATCATGAGAAGGCGATAAGGGCGGTGAAGTTTCACAAGGGGGGGCTCCCGCTGTTTGCGGATGCGAGTGATGATGGGACGGTGCAGGTTTTCCATGGGAAGGTGGTGGGGGATTTGATGGAGAATGCGACGATTGTGCCGCTTAAGGTCCTACGGGGACATGCGGTTACGGGGGCGCTGGGGGTTTTGGGGTTGGATTGGCATCCGGTGCAGCCGTGGGTTGTTAGTGCGGGGGCGGATGGGACGTGTAGGGTTTGGTGTTAGTGGGGAGGCAGGAGATCGATGGGGATGTTGGGAGCATATATCGTGGAAGTGGAGTGGTAGTGAGATGTAGAGAGCTGAATATGGCATCAGGCAAGACTAATCATCTTCCCCACCCCCATCCCACTGTCAGACTCCAGCAAACACGTCCTGCATTATACGGATCCTATTATCAGTGCCCAAATGGAGATTGTAGGGACCGAGGTGATCGATTCACAGTCATGAGGAAACGTACCCAGCTCCCACAGCTAGGCTTGACTCTCTTCTTTTCTTCTTCTCTTCGTCTTTGTCAAGTCTTCACTTCACACCGTAGCCATTTCTACCTGTCAAACCTATGCTTCCATTAGAGCGTTAGGACAAGATGCTGGTGTGCAACAGAGTTAGGGAGGTGAGGCTCTTGACTTGTGGGGATTCACGGCATCTGATCCTGGCGTTCATCCAAGTTTCACGTTGTGAACATGACATACATGGTTTAATGGCTTCAGATCCTCAATCCTTTGGGAAGCGGATCATCGTTTCAACGGTTGGACCTTCCATGCAAGTGCCTTTTTTTTTTAAGAGAAAACCTAGCACTCACGTCCTTCGCAGATGTCATCGACGCGGTAAACCTGTGCAATTCCAAACCCGACGTCGAGCATCGGTCCAGGCTCGCGGCGGCAAGCGTCAGCCTTGCCGGCCCTCTCTCATACAGTAGCAGCAAATGAGCACGAGCCTCACCTTATCGCCAGTTCAATATACTGCAGAAGATTGGATGCGGCTCTTCTCGTCCCCACATGGCTGATTCGTCCAGGTCTAGGTCTCATTGTTTATCACACCTGCTATCCCTCCCCACCTCACCCAGCGCCATGGACCAAATCCACTCACCTCCTCTCCCTCAATTTCCAGGTGGCTGTGGTGCTACATATATCTCCTGACCCTCGATCTTCAATCTATCGTCCCGGCATCCACCCGTTCCCAGCACCCACGCCCGGATTACGGGGCGGGGTCACGATCGCTCCCGGGATCGATATTGACCGCTAACCTCACGAGCAGGGTAGGCCGGCCAGCAGCGCGGCTGTGCTGCCGGACACGAGATGTCCTT
Source organism: Trichodelitschia bisporula (assembly GCA_010356995.1). Taxonomy (NCBI): domain Eukaryota; kingdom Fungi; phylum Ascomycota; class Dothideomycetes; order Phaeotrichales; family Phaeotrichaceae; genus Trichodelitschia; species Trichodelitschia bisporula. The sequence continues at coordinate 1,205,037 of ML996693.1, forward strand.
TTTTGCAACAGGACATTCGCAAAATGGGGATATAGGAATATGGTGGGATGCCAGCACTTGGTATTGCCTCGTCGACGCCGATATGTCCTGAAACTGGATGAGTGCAACAACAGCCGACAAGGCTGAACCCAGCCTTTCACTGTACCACATACCCCCACCCCCCAGCCTGGCCCACGCAGTATCATCGCCAGCACCCCGGCCCACCCGCATCATCGCCATCACATCCCTCGTATCGTCCGTATCATCGGCCCAATCAGCCCAGCCTCGCCACGACTCGAAATAGATCCTCCAGTATTATCACCCGCAGGGCTGAGTACCCCCCACCCACATGCAGCCTCAATTCAACGGTCAAGCTGCAAGACCGTTAGCTGCATTGCTGACTCCCCATCCCCAGCGCCGAACATACCAGCGCAGACAGCTTCCTGCGGCCAGCGGTCTGCATCCGCTCCACCGTCACCGTCAGGCCACCGACAAACGCCCACGTTGCGCGGTGATGCCGTGATTGCGCCCCGCGGGGTGCTGCAGGAGGGCTGGGATGCGGCCCGTCGTGCTGCAGGGCGCGGTGGAAGGGAGCTGCAGGGAGCGGATACGAAATACATAAGGTTGCACTGCTGCATCCTGCATCGCGAGACCCACACCACGCCCGCCCTCCCACACTCGCTCACGCACACTCGCTAGCATGTCCACCCACACTCTCCTCCCAGTCGGGCTCTGGCTCACTACGCTCGCTTCCCTCGTCCTCGCTGTCCCCTTCGCCAACACCACCACCTGCACCTCCTACGGCGTCGACTTCAAGGATGGTGGGAGCTACTTCATCAACAGCGCCAGCAGCGAGCCGTTCACCGCCATCAGCCAGTTCAGCGGCTGCTCCGGCGACCCGGCGTCCATACTCCTCGTCCTCCCCAACAGCGATGAGCTAGACTGCGGCACCGTGCCCACGTCGCCCGACTTCACGAACGAACTCGCCACCTGCCCGGTGACGAAGGGCGGGTTGGTGAGCGGGGAGTACCTCCTCCTCCTCCTCGGCAACAACGGCGCAGACGCACCCTTTGCCTACCAGCGCCAATTCAGCCTAGACGTCGGGCCACAAGCAACCGCCACCTCCACCCAGACCATCTCCCTCACCTCCATCACCACCCCCGTCGTAACCTCCACCAGCACATCCACATCCACCCTCCTCACCACCCTCCCCGCCAATTCCACAGTCACAGTCCCCAACTCCTCCGCCGCCGGGACGAAGACCCTAACCCCCTGGCCCAAATACACCGTCGCCACGCACACCGCGACCTGGACGCGCACGAGATGGGTGTTTGCGAAGCGGTCCACAGTTAGCACGACCGTGACTGCGACGTGCACTCTCCCGCCGCGGGCGCAGCAGCCGGATCCGATGCTGCAGTTTAAGCCGCGGCATGCGCTGCCGTACGGGTTCAAGCTGCCGCGAGGGGCGGAGAAGCGAGACTCCCTGCCCTCTGGGCTCGCGGGGCTCGCGAAGCGCGCGCCCGATGCGCCGACCGTGACGGTGACGGCGAGTGATGCGGTGTACACCACCATCACAGTAACAGGCGCGCCGAGCACGAACGTGCTCAGCACCGTCGTCACAGCCACGGCGACGATAACCCCGCCACCGGAGACGGTCGTTGCGGCGCCGACGACGGTGACGGTTACGCTGCCTCCTAAGACCAGGACTATTTTGCGGTATACCTGGACGGTGTCAGCGACGACGAGGACGATTGCCGCGACGTAAGTTATCTGCATTCTTGGTTTGGGGGTGAGTACTAACTGGATAGACGGACGATAACGACGACTGTGACGCCGAGCTCGGTGAAGGAGGAGTGTAAGAGGAATGGGGGCCATTTTTGGGGACGGTGGTAGGAGATGGGGATGTGATGAGATTGGATTGGATGTAACTGCATAACTGGCATATGGCGCGTAATAGCTGCATAGATAGCGTAATGTACACACAATGAACTCACCCTTCATCCTCTCCGCTCTGCCCTCCCCGCCCTCGCCGCCGCATCAACCGGACGCCCAGCTCCCATGCCTTACGGCTCAGCGGCTTGTACAGCAGACTACTCTCGTTCGTGCCCGTCGTCATACTGAAGATGGACAGCGCAACAATCGACGCAGCGAACACACCCGCGAACCATTCCCAAAAGGCCTTGACCTGGAAGCTCTGATCCGTGAACTGGCACGAGAAATACGCGCACACGACGCTGATCGGCATGAAGAGGATCGTAACCTTAGCCAGCAAGATCGTAATCCGGGACAGCCGCTCAACCGAATACGACTCCTTGATAGCGATAAGATTGAAGTTCTTGTCCCGCCCGTTAGCCTTATCCCACGTTTCAGAGCACTACACTACTCACCATCATAACCATCGAATCCTTCTGCTCAAGACACTCCTCAATCTCCGCCACAGCATACAACTTAATCCGATGCTTCAACCTCTCAAACCTCATCCGCGCCGCACTACTCAGCGCCACCCCCAGTAAATCCCGTCCCGCATCCACCAACCCCGGGTGCGAACTGCTCATACTCGCGACTCCGCTGCCAGCCGCTAAGAGATGCGAGTTCTTAAGGCTAGCAAGCGACTGCTCTTGCTTTTCGAGTACTTGCTCGATGAGCAAATTGTACCCTTCGTAGAGACGTTTGAGAACGCCGAGTTGCCGGCCTATGTGGTGCAGCCGGTCCACGTGCCCGAGATCCGCGCGCGTGAGCATTTCGACGCGGAGATTGTTGAGGAGCGCGGCGTATTGGTGCTCGCGCCGCGCGATGAGGCTGTAGGTTGTGTACCAGTCGTCGAACAGGTAGTAAAACAACAAACCCGGTACATCAGTCGGTCGATGCGCGGTCTCCTCCTCTGACGACCCGACGCGCGCGCGGATGGGGAGTTGTTGTGAATTGGACTCGCTCACGCGGGCCTTGGAGCATTGCGCGAAGACGGTGGAGAGGTTGCGCCGGATTATGGATAGGTGTTGTTGTTCGCGTAATGAGAGGGTGCCGTTGCGGTAGGGGAAGGGGTCTTCTTGGATTGTGATCACCGTTTTGTCTTCGCAGAGGGCGAGCCAGGACCACACCCTTTTGCCGGACGGGAGGTTTTGGTGCACGGGGTCGGAGGGGGTGCCAGGGAGGGGACCGGTGCAGTGCAGGGTGTTGAAGCCGAGGCAGAGGTCTGCGATGTTAGTTAGAGAGAGAGGATGGGAGAGGTGGGGAGTGAGACGTACAGCGGCGCCCGGAGTCGACGGTTGAGTAGTGCCAGATTTCGTTGGCGAGGACGTATTGGTTCAGCGTGTCGTTGTAGTTTGGATCTGCGAGCTTTAGTTCGTCGAGTCCGATACGCTCTTCGAGATCGAGGGAGGGGTCGAGGGAGGAGGATGTTGGGCTTGGTTTGTGGGATTCGTGGTCGGAGCGGTCTGGGGCGCGGCGGCGGCTGCTGGATGTGGAGGAGATGTTGCTTTTGGAGGTGTAGGCTGAGCGTGAGTATTTGAGGGGGCTGGAGCACATGAAGCCTAGGAGGCGGGGACTGAAGTCCCAGTGTTTGGCGAATTCCTGGGGCGTGAGCGGGTATACGGATGGAAGGACGGAAAGAGGGACATACAGTGAGCACATCGCGTTGCTCGTGGGGGATCCAGATATTGCTGCTTCGTTAGCTAGATCATATTGCCACAACGAACTTACATCCACCTCGTGTTCAGCGAGGGTGGCCGCTGGGAATGTTAGCATTTTGGCTGTATCGAGCCGAGATGTTCATGTACAGGCGATTTCAGCAGTTTTGCAAAAGAGTCGGCTTGCAAATCGAACCCGCCCCACGCTTCATCATCGCTGAAGTCTATAAGGAAGTTACGGCTCTTCGGGTTCGCCGCAGCACGCATAAAGGCATCCATGTTGGCAGGAACATCGAAATTGCGGATGGCTTCATTCAGGTCGGCGCTACGGAGCAGGCGGTAGTAGTCTGGGAGCTGCGGGTCCATGGGTGGTATTCGCTCCATATTGAGGTCTTGAACTGAGGTTTGAAGTGTAAAGCATAGTGAAGAATACCGAGAGCACAGCGGTTATATCTTATGAGGCTCAGGCTCGTCACACGGGGCTGAAGGGTGGTGCCTGATCAGGATCACGGCCAGGTCTCAGTTGCTCACGGGATGCAGTGCGAGTGACTCTATATGGCGGGGTCAGCGACATCATATTGGGAAGACAAAGTTTAGCAGCAGGTGATAGCAGGATGTAGATAGATTCTCTTAAAGGCTTGACTCAAGTTGGTGAGGGGTGGTGATGAGATGATGAAGAAGGAGGAGAGACGAAGTTGGAGATGTTGTCCAGACCGCCGTGCACGGACCACCTCGATCTGCAGGTACAGAGAGCTCAACAAGCAATAAGCAGCCAACACAGCCAGCACAGCTTGTCTCCACTTGACTCATTTGCCAGCGCAGCAGCGGCGAGCTGAACATCAAAACTATGCCGCTTCTCAAACCCACCCCTCCTCTGCTCCGCGCCGTCGTTGTCATCGACGCCTCCATAGCAAAGTCACCGCCATAGCAACTCACCCTCAGCTACACCCCACACCCCGCCCTCCTCATCCAGCACCAGCATAAAGCGGCAAGCCCCCAACCTGCAGGTCCAAATGAGTGAGCCATCGCACGCACCCGCACTCGCCTTACGCGCGCTGATGTCCACCCCACAGCACGGCGTCCCTGCCGCACCTTCGCCCTGCCGCGGCAGTGCGCCTCGGCGCCCGCCTGGACCGCGCTTATAGACAAGTTCAGAGCCTTCCGGTTGGAGGCTTTACGCACCTCGCCCACTGCTTTCACGTCGAGCCTCGAGCGGGAGCAGGCCTTCGGGCGCGACGTATGGGAGGAAAGGCTGCGCAACCCGGGTGCTACGATAGTTGTTGCGGTCGAGGAGGGCGTGGAGACGGATGCGGTTGATGCGGCGCTGCAGAGCGAGTGGCTTGGTATGGCGGCACTTATTGCGGCGCAGGATGGGGCGGCCGCGTGGCTGAATGGCGTTTTTGTTACGCCTGCTGCGAGACATCGTGGGGTGGGGAGTGCGCTGCTCAAGGGTTGTTTGAGGGAGGGGAGTGCGCTGAGAGCCGGCTTGCTGTATCAGGTCATGGTTTCGGCGGATAATGTTGCGGCTATCAAGCTGTACGAGAAGGCTGGGTTTGTGATTTGTGACGATGAGAGCGAGAGCTTGCGTATGGAGCGGGTTGCGGAGTGCTAGTGCGGTGAGATGGTTAGCGTCGGGGAGCTTGTGTACGGCATCGCAGTTTGCTGCTGGGGATGGGGGACAGGTTGTTCATGCAGTCGTTTTCGTCTCGCGTGCGATGGATCCAAAGTTCTAGTTTTCATGTTTCCTTGATCAGCGGAAGGTTCAACGGATGGCGGCATCTTTTGGTCAGACTGAAATAGGCTCAGGCCGTGATGGTATCGCCATGCTTAGACGTTTAGAGAAAACAAGTCGGCTGCTGATCTTGCTCGTGCGTGCTCTGTCTGGCAGTGAGTTGTTGTTTACTTGTACGACATACGTCGCTTCGGCATCGCGTACAGAGTACATGCTGTTCTCGCCTTCAGCCTCGTTGTCCGGTGGTGGTGGAAGAGGAGTCTTTCCGTGCGGAATAGTGATCGCCGGCCTAGCGCATGGCAACGTCACTGCCAAACTGCAACCTGGGTATCCTTCTCCCGAAGCGCCCTTGATGATCGGTTTCAACGGACGGGTGCCGGAATGTTTCGTTGGGGCCGGCGATGTGGGGAGTGGCAATCCTTTCTCCAATGTACGTCATTCGAGAAGGATTTGCTCCGGTAGTGTATGATCGGGCATCTCGCGACTACTGGTGATAGTGCTACGAGACTATGGATTATTCCTGCCCATCCTCTGCCTCACATAATAACCGGGCCTATGGACGGCGATCTGTTTGTTTGATAGAGTGCTGAAAAACGACATGCAATGTACAACTCTCACCTCATTGGCTTCCATCCCACCAGCCACAGCACGCAAGCCACCGGGAGGCACCGTCCCCGCCAAGACGTTTCAGCGCTTGCCCCAAAAAAGGCCGTTCCTGGCCACAACCCCTGCCTCGCGCGCCTCCCGGAATCTCGGCGTTCTGGCCCCTGGCTGGGAGAGAACAAGAGGAAGCGCTTCAAAGCCTCTCCCTCTTCCATCAAACATCCAACAAAAAGCCTTCAAGCGCACCTTCTTTGCTTTTCCTTGACCACAGTCTCTCCTTTCTCGGCGCTTTAAAACACCTTCTCTCGCTCGTCACGAGCATCGTTTTCTACCCATCCACACACCGCATTCTTCCACACCCATCATGCATTTCTCCCTCCTCGCCGCCGCTCTCGCCGTCGCCCCGGCTCTCGTCTCCGCAAAGGGCACGCTGGGCTTCGCCCTCGGCACCAAGAACGCAGACGGCACCTGCAAGGCCCAGTCCGACTACGAAGCCGACTTCGACGCCATTGCCGACGCATCGGGCTCGAAGTTGGTGCGCGGCTACTCGGCCTCGGACTGCAACGCCGCGCAGTACATTCTGCCGGCCGCGAAGTCCAAGGGCTTCCAGGTTGTGCTTGGGATCTGGTGAGTTGTGACAGTGAGGAGCAATTGAGTGGGTTGGCTGATTTGGGGAATGCAGGCCGGACGTGCAAAAGTCGTTCGACGACGACCGCAACATCATCGCCAAGTACGCGCCGCAGTACAAGGACCAAGTCTACGCCATCACGGTCGGGTCCGAGACGCTGTACCGCGGCAACTTCACGGGCGACCAGCTCGTGGACAAGATCAATATTGTCAAGAAGGCGGTTCCCGGGTTCAAGGTTGGCACTGCGGACAGCTGGAACAAGTACGACGATGGCACGGCCGATGCCCTCATCCGCTCGAAGCCGGATATCCTCTTCGTCAACGCGTTTGGTTTCTGGCAGGGGCAGAAGATTGAGAATGCTACGCACCAGTACTTTGATGATTTGAACCGCGCGTATCAGCATATTGAGAATGTTGCCGGTGCTGATCACGGTATTGAGCTTTGGAACGGCGAGACGGGCTGGCCGACTGATGGTATGTCTATTAAGGTGGTCTAGAGTGATGAATGCTAACGATGATAGGCGGTTCAGACTTCAAGGACGCCAAGGCGGGCACCGACAACGCGAAGGCCTACTACGCCGGCGTGTGCTCCCTGATTGACTGGGGCTACAACGCCTTCTACTTCGAGGCCTTTGACGAGCCCTGGAAGCCGGCGAGCATTGGTGATGGTGGTCTCGCGGCTGACGAGACTCACTGGGGCGCCATGACCGCGGACCGCAAGACCAAGTTCTCGCTTCAGTGCTAGAGGGTGAAGGGGACTAATTGGACATTGTAAAATGGGAGACCTTTTCATTCGGTTGCAGCAGATGGCATAGAAACGGCGTTTTTTTTTCTGTGGATGCTTGTGATGGTGTGCCGTGATTGATATTGACCCCTTCATTTGCCCGCCTCTCGGACCCGAACATCGCCACCTGCCATCTCGCCGGGCCGCCGCGTCAACCACGAATGGAGCGAATGGAGCGAATGGTGCGGATAGACCGACTAGCTTCCGTGCATCAAAAGTGCTTCGTCCAATGTCTCCCACTGAGTTCCCCGTGGGCCACGAGGAGCTCAGTGGGAGAGGACATTGGACGAAGCACTTTTGATGTACGGGAACCAGATGGGCCATATACCCGTATGGAGTATTACCAATCTGCATACGTGGTTGATTCAGTGGCAGCCCGTTGAAATGACAGGCAATGTTCGAGTCATAGACCCCGTTACCCCTCCATCACTCATTACTCGGATACCCAACCTCGTACGTCCCCACAAACTCCTCCTTGATCGCGCGCACGCTGACGAAGCGGCCGAGCAGATTGATACTCCCCGCTTTGCTACTCATTGTCAGCCTCATCCCCAACCCAGAATCACCCAAAGGGAAGCACTTACTCATTCGTCCCACTCGCCCTCCCCCCCCCAAACGGCTGCTGCCCAACCACAGCTCCCGTACTCTTACAATTAACATAAAAATTCCCCGCCGCATCGCGCAGCCTCTCCTCCGCCTCCCTGATCGCGCTTCTGTCACTCGCGAACACCGCCCCGGTGAGCGCGTACTCGCTCGTCCCATCGATGGTCTTGCAAATCTCGCTCCAAGCGTCTGGCGTGCTGTCGTCGTACACGTACACCGCGAGCACCGGGCCGAAAATCTCGCGGCTGAGCAGCGGGTGCTCCGGGTTCGTAGTCCGGTAAATAGTCGGCCGGACGAAGTACCCCGTACTCCCATCATACGTCCCCCCCGCCAAAAGCTCAAGCTCAGAATCACCCTTCGCCTCCTCAATAACCCCCTTAACCCTCTCAAACGCCTCCTTATGCACCAACGGCCCCACAAAAGCCCCCCACTCCCTCGGACTCCCAACCTTTAACCCCTCCGTTTCCTCCACCAGGCCCTTCTTGAAATCCTCCCACGTTGATGCAGGGCAGTAGACCCGGGACGTGGCGCTGCATTTCTGCCCCTGGAACTCGAATGCGCCGCGCACGGTCTGCACTACCGCGTTACGCAGTTCGGCGGAGGAGTGCAGGAGATGGAAGTTTTTACCCCCCGTCTCGCCCACCAGGCGCGGGTACCCCGCGTACCGGCCCTCGGCCACGCCCCGCCCTATCTCTCCGTATAGAGAACGGAAGACGGCGGTCGAGCCCGTGAAGTGCAGCGCCGCAAACTGCCTATGCGCAAGCACAGCCTTCGTAACCGTCCCCGCATCCCCAGGCAAAAAACACATCACCCCCTCCGGCAACCCCGCCTCCGCAAAAACATCCGCAACAACCATATTAGCAGCCAACGCATGCGGACTCGGCTTCCAAACCACCACATTCCCCATCAGCGCCGGGGCGGCCACCAAATTTCCCCCTATTGCAGTAAAGTTAAACGGGGACACCGCATACACGAACCCTTCCAAGGGCCTGTATTCCAATCGGTTCCACACCCCCGCGCTGTGGTGCGTGGGTTGTTGGGAGTACAAGGTCTCCGCGTAGGTGACGTTGAAGCGCAGGAAATCGGCTAGTTCGGCGGCGGCGTCGATTTCGGCTTGCCAGGCTGACTTGCCTTGCCCCAACATGGTGGCGGCGAGGAGGCGGGCGCGGTAGGGACCGGCGATTAGGGCGGCGGCGCGGAGGAAGATGGCAGCACGGTCGGCGAAGGGTGTGTGCGACCAGGTTTCTTTGGCGGCGAGGGCGCGGGAGATGGCGCGGTTGACGTCGGCGGTTGAGGCGGAGTCGGCTTTTGCTACGATTTGGGCGTGGTTTGAGGGGTTGCGCTGGATTTGTGGCGAGGGGTCGGGGGAGGCATCTGGTAGGCGGAGGGGGATGTGCAGCGGGAGGGAGGACGAGAAGTCATCGACGGCAGAGGTGAGGGCTGCGCGGGAGGGATGGTCGCGGGCGTAGGTTTGCTGGGTTTGTTAGCGGGTGATAAGCAGAGGGATGGAGGCGCACGTTGGGCTCGTTGGTGACGGAGGGCGTTTTGAAGGTTGCGAGCGTGGCGATGGGTCTGTAGTGGAGGGGTCTTGCTCGTGGGATAAGGCGGAGGCCCGCGAGGCGGCGAGTGGAGGTTGGGACGCGCATGGTGATGTGGAGGTGGAGATGGAGTTGGGAGGGCGGTGATGTGGGGTTGGAGCACAAGGCGGGGAAGTGTCGATCACCCCCTCAATGCCCAACAGCAGCAGCGCAGCGTACCGTACAAGCGTGCAACTCAATGCTAACAGGCGAGATCAACGACACAGAGTACAGGAGAAATGAGGTGTACAGCAAAAGAGCAGCTCAATTGCCCTTTAAAACCCTCCCCGCACATCATCACCTGCCCCATGCACGTCCCGACGCGCAGACGGTTGTTCGCGGCTTTGGCGCTGTGGCGGGGTGGGGCTAAAGGCTGGGTTGCGTCGGCTGGGTTGCGTCGGCTGGGGATCGGGAGGCGGGAGCTAAGCCGAGTCGGGGGACTTGGTGATGCGGAAAACTAGACGACCACAGATAACACACGGCACACAGCAAGCAGACGGTAATGCAGCCACCGGCACAATGTCAGAGCAAAGGGAAGCACCGTCTCACCGCCTCTATCACATCCATCACATCCATCACCGCGTCAAAGAGAGGAATAGAGCCGCAAAGCCGGATATATCGTTGCAAAAGGAAAGTCTGGCACAAAAGCACCACATCCTACAACCACTGCCTCCCATTACCCACAACGATTGTCCTTCATCCCCAATCCACCATTCATCCATCCATCCATCCTCCCCATGCCAAAGCCACCCTCCAACCTTTTGACTTCTAAGCCGCCCCCCCCCGTGTAAGACCCGATCCCTCACAACCCAAAACTCTTCTACGCAAAATCGGCGCAGTATGAGAAGCCGCGGAACTCCTCTTGCATTGCTTGGGAGAGTACTACATTCATTAGCACTTGCTCGGTTATTATAGAGAAGTAGAACTTACCCGACTGCACCGGCGTCAGCACCGGCGTCACGCTCGTGAACTCCGAGTCGAAATTGCTCGTGTCCGTCGCGCTCGTAATCTGTGGCATAAACGGCGGTTGAATCCGCTTGTGGTACACATCATCCCAGTTGATGTTGCGGAAGAAAGGTTGGCTCATAATCTCCTGTGCGTCAGTCGGCCCGCTGCCCAGCCGCAGCTCCGGCTCGCGTGTCAGCAGCTTCTGCAAGATGGAAACGCTATCGCGAGGCATGTGGATCGGATACAGCGGCTCATCCGCCAGGATGGCGTCGTAGATTTCGTCTTCGTCATCGCCGCGGAAGGGCGACTGCTGCAGCAGCATTTGGTAGATGAGGACGCCAAACGCCCACCAATCAACGGCACGTCCGTACTTCTTGTCGAGCAGAATCTAGGGATGTCAGCAAGGCCTTAACCGCAGGGAGTTAAACTACCTCCGGAGCCATGAACTCTGGTGTGCCGCAGAATGTGCTCGTAGTCGAACCATACCACATGTCCTCCTTGCACAAGCCGTAATCGGCAATCTTGATGTGGCCATCGAGCGTCAGCAAGATGTTGTCAAGCTTCAGATCGCGGTAGATGACACCGTTCTCGTGGAAGTACTTGAGTGCGAGGCAGACCTCAGCAGCGTAGAACCTGACCGTTAGTTGACGTCCATACCGGGGACCTGAAACATACTGTGCGCGTTTCGACCCAAACTGTCCGCGCTGGATATGCAGCATCAAATCGCCGCCGCTGATATACTCCATGACAAAGTAAATGCGGGTCTCCGTCTGGAAGCAGGCGTGCAAGTTGAGCAAAAACGGATGCCGCTCCTTGTTAGCGATCAAGAACACGCGCTTCTCCGACCGCGTGCTCTCCACTTCGTCATTCTCGATGATGAACTCCTTCTTCAACACCTTGATGGCGTACAGCTTCTTCGTCGCCTTCGTTTCCGCCAGCATGACCTTACCAAAGTTACCCTTACCGAGCACGGCGAGGAAATTGAAGTGGTCCAGCCCGATACGACGTCCCGTGCCTTGTGCATTTGCCGGAGGTGCTGCGGGTGCCTTGCCCACCGCCTGCGACGGTGGGAGCGGTTTCGCGGCGGCCGGCGGTGCTTCGGGCGGCGGCTGTTGAATGACGGGTAACGGGTGCGGCTGCCCATACGGTTGCTGCTGCTGCGGTTGTGGAGGAGCCTGCCCATAACCGGCCTGCACGGGTGCCGGCTGCTGGCCGTAAGGCTGAGTGCCATACCCGCTGACGGTCGCGTAGTCGGCGGGATTGTAGGCGGGCTTCGCCGGAGGTGGCGGCCCCTGCTCGTACGGATCGTGCGGATCCATGGCCCCATAGCCGGCACTGGATCCGCGGGGCGGCAGGCCCTGAGAATAATCGGTCGAAGCGCGCTGGTATGAAGGCTGTTTGGTTGGCGACGGTGCCGTCTTCCCGGCGAGAGCTGCAACGGCCGCAGTGGCAGCGGCGGACTGCGAGGACTGTGTGCGGTGGCCTTGCGGTGGGGGCCGAGTCCGGGTCGGCGACGGAGGTCCGCCATATGATATGCGTGCGGCCTCAACTGAGGTTCCCGACGGCGCATACGACTGCTGTCGGCCCTCGCCATAAGAGTAGCGAGGATCGCCGCCTTGTTCCTGGCCTGGCGGCGCGGGGTAGCTGCCTTGACCTGGGGTGGCGTTCGGGCGGCCGCTGGTCGAAGGGCGCAGGGTGCGCGAGCTCATGGACGTCGATGTGCCTTGCCGCTTCTTGGTGTTTCGGATTTCCATGAGCATCAGGTTGGCCTTCTCCATGGGCATGCCACAGAAGTCGGGGACAAAATGGATGCACTGGGTATGGCACGTGAGATCGCATTCTGACACGTCAGCACAGCTCGAATGACAGCGCGCGCAGCCTTACCGGAGCACTTTCGCGACTGCTTCTTGCCAAATGGCAGCATGTAGCCGCAGTGGCAGCACCAGTTCGCACCCATGTTGGAAAAGGCGTCCCATCGATGTGGGATGCGGTGGTTAATCTTCCCCTCGTCTGGATCCGTCTCGGCGTTGGACTGCGTGATGCACTTGGTCACCACCTTGGGATAACACTTCTTGTGGCAGGTGAACTTGCAGTCGGCACACTGCATCCCCGCCGCATACTTGAGAAACTCACCGCAGAGTGCGCAGCGCATGATGTTGTAGAACTGCTGCTGCATGAACTTGTGGCCATATTGCTCGTGAATCTCTTCCTTTTTCTGGCGAATGGCGCCCTTGCGGCCGAGGCCGAGATCGAGCGTTTTCTTGTCTTTCGTTTGCTTGACTGCAGACGTTAGTAGCTGGAGGGAGAAACGGCTGAGGGCAGCAATAGCACGACTCACCAAAGCTGATCGACAGGTAGATACGTCCGACCGGCTCAAGCGCAAACCATGACTCGATGAAGATCGGTCCGGTCTGCGGCACCGGCCCTGCACCTGGCTGAGCTCCCGCCGGGCCGTGCATCACCATAGCCGGTTGGTTCGGAGGTGGCTGGAAGTGGATGTCTGGACGAATGCCGCTGTCACCCATCTTTTCTGCGGATACCCAGCCTGAGCTGTTGAACTCGGTTTCGATACGCTTACGGCGCATCTCCTCGGCGATGTCAGAGATTCGGATCCAGAGCATGCCGATAGGCATTGGGTGGTCGCCTGCGCGGTCATATACCGTTAGCTCAATCTCGTTGGCACGGTCAATATCGATCTCGTGCAGCTCATCGGTCCATTTGTCATTGCGCGTCGTCTTCGTCCGCCCCTTGAATGTGTCCTCGACTTTGAATATGACGAAGGTATCCGGGCCGCGGGAGAAACGGCCGGTGGAAGCGTGGTCGACATCGGCCACCCCGTGGATACGGATAGAGAGGTGACCGGTGAGGGGTTTGCGCTGGCTCGGGATGTTGAGCGAGTCATCTGTTAATGTTAGTGAGTGTTACACAGCTAAGCGCGATAAGAACGGAGTGCCTTACCATCATGCCCCCCGTCTCCATCTATTTCGACGTGCAAGTCCTCATACCGCTTAAGCGCCTGCTTCAGAAGTTGGATCTTCTGGTTGCTCTCGATGCGGCGCGCCTCGGCATCGGATTTGCTCTTGCGGTCACCCTCGATCTGGTACAAGCGCACCATCTTTTCTATACCATCCTTGTACTGCTTCTCAACACTAAGCTTAAACTCGAGCTGCGACAGCATGAGCTGGATACGGGGTCCAAGATGGGGAGTATCCCATTTGATCAGATCTAGTGCGTCAGCCTATGAGCATCATAACGACGATGAACTTACCGAGCTTGCTGTAGTTCGGCCGCGCCCGCGGCACTCCTGACCCGGGGCCTGGCCGCGCAAAAGGCGCGGTTGGCGGCATCATCATGTTCCCACCGCTCAGCTGGCTGTAGTCCTGGCCTGGGTCACCATACTCGCCCGGTGGTGCGTATGGTGCCCTGCCTGCTCCTCCCGGGCCAGATCCGTAACCAGAAGAGCCGGCATCCATGTGCATGCCTTCGACGCCAGCCGTCATCTTCTTCATCTCGAGCTCCTTGAGCCGGCTCTCGAGGTACTCGATGTTGCGCTGACCATCGCGGATTTTGGTCGCCAGCTGTGACATGACAGCCGGATTGTTGGTCGACTGGCGCATCGCATTGGCGGCATTGATGAGCGCCTTCTCGCGGTCGATCTTGCGGATGATCTCCTTGGACACATCTTCTTCGTTCATGATGGGCAGTGGGGGGGAGGGGTTGCGCCGTCAGCCGGCCGGCGCGTCAAGCGCAAACTTGGTGGGCTTTCGCAGATAAAGGCAAACTGTAGTGTGTGCGCGGGCAGAGGCGATGTCTGGGTGTGCAAGTGGGTGCGAGTAGGTGTTGAGGAAGCCCTCGATTTTCAGGGCGACGGCGAATGGCGAACGGGGCGACTTGCGAGTTTGATGGGCGGGGGTGTAAGGCTGCTGCTAAGCCACGGGCTGAGTAGAGCTGCTAGGGTTGGAATGGGGAGGAGTCGCTCGGGGGGGCGAGATTCCGAAAAGTGTGATGGTAAATGGGTACGCAGTAGGGCTTTGAAGAGCGATGTCGCGGGTGGTGGTGAGTGGATAATGGAGGGGTGTTGTTGGGGTGGAGGTCACGTTCGGTTGGCGTTGGAGGGGTAGAGAAGGAAGCTGAAAGACAGCGCGGGAGAGTGAGGGGAGAGAGAGAGAGAGTCAAAGCTCTGCAGGCTCGGAGGCGGATATTATGCGGAGGTGCAGACGATTACTATGGAGAGAGAACTGCAGACTATCAGTAGCCTTGGCTTATGAATTTAAGCATACACTTTGCATGGCTAAGGCATGTATCATCATATTTAGCTGTGTGTTTATCTCTGCTGTACAGTGGCATGCAGAGTGTTGACTCTCTTCTCCAGCACTCTATGTATCGAAGCATTCAGTTATCGAAGCATTCAGTTATCCGTCTAGCTTCCTGTCCTTGTGAATTCGCTCATTGTACTTTATCGATCTCCAGTGTGTCCCAAAGACTTCTAGCTCGCACATGCCTTGCCGAATCCCAGCATCCTCGGGCAATGACAATTATCACGTTAACTCATCCAGCTCTCGTATTTTCACCTCACCACCAAACGCTTGTAGCCTCAGGGAAGAAAAGCCATAGCCAGCAACCCCACGAACTCCCATTCGCAGTCAGCTAGGGGTAATAGTCACCGCACTACGGATTCGACTCCGATGAGTACTATACATCCTTACGCATCTACTAGTTCTAGTTCTAGCTCGCTCAATCTCACAGCAACGGGCCGTCACGAAGCACAAGCAACTCGGTGAAACATTACACTTAAAGTAAGGTACGGACATCAGCCACTACAAGGGAACATTCAAAGCATTAAGCGGTCTTTCTTTTTCTCAGTGCCTTTGATTCTATACCAGGAAGTTGCTTTGAATCCTCAGCGCCTTTTGGGGGCTGATGTTGTTGTGGTGGAAGGTACATCGGTCATGATATATGTGGTCAGTTCTTGCGATATCTCAGTCTATTCTTCTTCTCACGCATTCATCTCATGTTTTACAGATCAAGTACCCATCTCATATCTTCCATCTCGAGCTGCCTTCCCATGACTTCCACCTCAAGCTTCAACGACGCAATTGACATGACATACTGCAGTGCGGTGAACCCAGAGTGTACGAAACCTGTGAAGTCATGGGCGATTCATTATGGCGTCCGACGACTACACCTTTTCCTACAAGCAGGATTTTCTGGATATGTTGGAACCGGTAGTCGTGGCTTGTGATTCCGAGTAGGACTTCGAAGCCGAAACCTTCGAGCCAAAGATGATGCAGCCACTGGGCTTACAGCCGGCAAGCCAGTTCTTTCAAAGGACGTCTTCCACAAGCAAGCCTATGTCGTTGATCTGCAGCACCGCGAGGAACTCAACGAGCTCGGCGTCTTCAAGATCTTAAAACCCTCTGAAAAGGTAAACAACTGGATAGCGGTGATTAAGTGGATGACAGACACTAGAACGGGTCATCGGCGCTCCGCACCCAAGACGCTCGGCGTGGTCGGCGAGTTCGCCTTCGACGAGGACTGTCCAGCCCGCTGTTTCTGCCGGGCAGAGGCGTGCGGGGGAACCCGGCATTCCAAGTCGGACCAGTTGCGGATAACGGAGAGGATGACGTCGCTGGCCGCAAGTGCTGGGTGCGATAGGCTTTACTGTGGTTCTTTCTGATGATAGTCGTCCACCCGCCGCGTAGTCCTCGGGGCTGGTCCGATCTCGGGATGCCGCTGTGTGCCCGCGGGGGCGTGGAATAGCTGGGAGCCGAGGGAGCCCCACTATCGGTGCGCTGCTGACCTTGGGTCTGCAGTTCCTGCCGATGGCCGCAGTCGTTGGGCTTTAGGCCAGGAGCTTGGCAACCGTAGAGCACACATTTTGAGGCTCTTGTCGAGTCGGAGTAGTGTAGCAGTCTACTGCCTGTACGAAGGGCCATCTGCCTCCACTTCTGAGGAGAGAGAGCTAACACGAAGCGGTCTACAAGAAGCATAAGCACTAACAAAATATGAGAAAGAAGCGAGGGAGCTGCATGCTAAGAACGCGAATACCTATCCCACGCTCGGCAGCGACCTGGTCGGTTCAAATTTGTCGATGATATGACATGCCCATCGCCACCAAACAATGTACTGCTCAACAAATCGATGAAGCACGCTGCAGAAGTCGACAGGAGACATTTGCCGTAGTAGAGGATGCTATGATGGTGAGGTTCAGATGTTTGGTGAGAGTTGGCGGCTCGGCTAAATGCGAGGACAAGTTCCTCGTCGATGACATGTTTGGTAATGTGGATAAAGACCTATGTTCTAGGACTGGACTATCCATATGGGATGGTCCAAAGCCCATGCGAAGAAGTTGTTGCACTCCTCAAAAAACTTGTAGCCGCATCTTGCCGGGATCTTTGCCGAAAAGAGGCAAAGACTATCGGGGAGGGTGCCATGACTTTGTCACCTGGCCCTTGCGTGTGAAGGTACGTGGTTGATGGGCTACCCGGAAAAGTCGTGGCCGCCCCCTCCCGATGAACTGTCTGTATTACTCAGTGAAAGCCGGGGCCGGAGGGCGGCCCCGACTTTTTCGGGTAGCCCTTTGTACCACGTACCGTGAAAGGTGTCGGGAAGCTGCGCGCCGTATCCTTGGCCGAACAACAGTACTGGCACGTTAGACGCGTCAAAAGGATAGAGATGGTAGTATTACACAGTATATGAGTCAAGCGTGCTCTGTCCAATAGGTAAGGGAGGAAAGGTAAAAGACAAGCGTACCAGAAACTCAACATCCACCCGCATCATCCACCCAAGAAATGCCGACCGGAACCCGGCTCGCATCCCCCACCACCTGCTCCCAAGACGGTGGACGTAACGCGCGGCGCGCCCGGGTTCGGCGGCTCGGCCTCATTCCAGATTAGGCGCGCTGCTTCCTGCTGCGAAGCGAGCCGTCCTTCTAGGGCAGTCGGCCGGGGACGTGGAGTGAGAGGATAATAGATGTCGAGATAAAAGGGAGCAAGAATGAGGATGCGGAGGAATAAGGTGGCATCGTCAGCGGCAGACTCCGCAACTCCGTGTCCCCCGAAGGATAATTTCCTGAGCCGTGGGAGCAAGGTCAAGGTACTGGTGTTGTGTACTCTCTTCAGACGGAGCGTCAAGGGCACAAACGCGCCAGACACACCCACCACTTCGCTTGTCACACCTCCCACGCAATCGGCTTCTCCCACCTTGCCATCCATCCCGAGGCCGCGCGGCGCTTCTCGCCAGACAGATTGAGGCCGTCGTCTGTGCAGTCTACTTGGGGAAGCTGTGTACCCCATGCGGTTTCGCGATCCTCGGTCCCCTCAACTCGCATCCCTCTTGCCGCGTCGCTTCATGTGGCTTGACCATCTTCTTTTATGCTCATTCGTCATCCTGTCCCGAGATCCCGCAGCGCTTCCTCTCATCAACGGTACCGTATTCAGCTTCAAGCCCTTCCGACGCCATACCCTACATGCCGTGCAGAGCTGTAATGCCGTCGCCCCGATCACAGCGACTTTACGACCCCCTCTCCGTATCTTCGCTTCAGAGCAGAGCAGATGTACCCCCATGCCATGCCCTGCATCGTATCCCCCCATCCATATCCTCACCCACCGGCAACCATCCGCTGCACCCCTCCTCACACACTGTACTGCTGCATCGACGACCCCGGTAAAAAGTGACAAGCCCTTTTTTCCTGGTGTATCCGCGTGCGGCGGCGGCGGCGGCGGCGTACCGCACGGCACCCACACCCTTCTAATCTTTCCCCCCCCATCCCCGCGCTCCAATCCAGCTTGCGCCGCCTCCGAACGGCCTAGCCGGCACCACGGGTCATTGCCCTTGGTCGGCGCCCATTCCCCTTCGGCTGTGGAATTCTAGTCTTGCTCCCGCCTTCTTCAGCTCCCACCGTCTTTTCCTTTTCAGCCTACCAGGGAACTGAGTAGGTAGCTACGTACTATTTACATGAGCCGACTCTCGGGCTCTTTTCTCGGCTTTCTTCTTCCTTGAGTTTAAAAAGGGCCCATTTCTCGGACAGCCGTCAACCTTACGCGTATTCGGCTTCCCTGGCAATTATTTTTGATCTGGCCTATTCTGTTCTACGGTTGTAAAGCCGGGCCTAGCTCTCTCTCCCATTGCCAATCCCGACCCGGTCGGTCAGCTGCATTGCCGCGCCGCCGTGCCTGACCTTTCTTAAGACTGCCTAAAAGCCTACAGCCTGGGCGTGAAAGAGCTCTCGGAACCCTTTGGGAGTGGCAGCCAAACCTCTTTATCCAACCCCCCCCCCAAAAAAGGGTTAAATAGGTTTGACTCGGTCCCTCTTGAGGTCATACCGAGTTATCTACCTGTCGCTGTCGTCATCACAACGTGTCGTCGGGCAAAGAAACCGAGAAAGAGAGGGAGACTATCGCCATTCTCTTCCGACAAAAGGGCACCCGCGCACCGCCGCCGTGCACACCCGCCGCCCCGTCTCGCCGCCCGCCGCGGCTGCGCAGCAACAACCCAGCTCCTCTACCCCATCCCTTCCATCCCCCGTCCATCTCCGGCCTCCAAGCTCTCTCTCATCCTCTGTGCATTTCGCTTCTTTCCCCCTCCCTTTCACACGCTCCTCTCGGAAATCCGTCCACTCGCGCTTGTCAACAACTCCTTCCCGCCTGTCCCGCCGACCGGCCTCTTTTCCACCACCTAACCTCCGTGGCTCCCCCCCCTCCCAAAGTCCACAGTTGTTCTTGACTCTTGATCTCTTTCCTCTCAACCTCACCATCTTCCACTTCCTCTTCCATTATTTCCTTCATCCTTTCCATCACAAACAAACTCACGTCCAAAAACCGACGAAAGCCATCTCAAGCACCCCTACCCCCCGTGCCTTTCCAAGCCCGGGTGCACGCACCACAACATCCGACCGTGTCAGCTCTTTCCCACTCTTACGCTCTCAGCACCCGTTCCTGCCGTTCCCGCATCTACTTCAACCCGCCTCCCCCCCCCCGCTCCGCTCCCGTAACCGATTCTCTCCACCACCCCAAAACATCCGTGTCCCGTTTCCCAGCCCCCTCCCAAACACTTTTGCCATCCGCGTCCACAGCCGCATCCCGCCATCAACCACGCAACCGCCCTCGGTCTTCGTTGAACTGCACTACAATACCGTTACAACCAGATCTCAACTCGACATTGCCTGAATAATTTCTGCCTTCGTGCACAAATTGTTCACGGAACCTGCAGTACCCGCGGCGCGTGTGTCGTGCCGTTCCCGCTGCTCCCGGTTCCGCTCTTTCACCCACCACTCAGAACATAACCCCCACCAGTTGCGACCGTGGAATCCCCACCCAATTCCACCATCACGGCCGGAACGGCGCCTTTCAACGGCGCAGCCTCGGAACCCTCCCCCACGCCTCCTGGTGCGGTTCAGAGCGCTGCGCGTCGTCTCCTAGCCGCGGCGTCGGGCGAGGGCGCTGGCCCGGGCGAGTCGCCCAGTGCACCGTCGACTATCTCGGTATCCCACCCAGCGAACGCACACTCCAAGACGGCGAACTCTGCCGGGGCTGGTCCGCGACCCACGTCGGCAACGTCGCCGCGAGCGGACCAGCCGGCGAGGATGCGCTCGTCCATCGCGTGCGCGCGCTGCCGCCGCTCCAAGGTCAAGTGCGTCAACAATGGTGTAAACACGACGTGTCGCGCCTGCGAGACGAGTGGTCGCGAGTGTACCTACCCGCAGCCCGCTGTCACTGGCGCGTCCATGGCGGCGGCACGCGAAGCTGCGCGTCGTGAGATCAGTGGCGGTCCCGATACCTCCGAGGTTCGTTTCTTGTCTCTTCCCATTGCGATCCATCATGATCACGTGTTAATATCTTCCAGGCTCACCACCCACCCAAGCGCCAACGCGTCAAGCGCATCTTGCCCTCGGGGCACACTGGTACCAAGGATGTGTCGACCAAGGAGAGCATGCGGGCCATCGTGGATGCGCTGGACCCCACTCTCTTGAAGCCGCACGTATGGGTCGAGCTGGTGAGTACTCCGATCTCTCATCTGTGCCTCTCCCGTCTGACCCTTATAGTTTGACATCTGGAACCTGCACTACTCGACCGATTTGCCGTTCATTCACCATCCAACGTTCCTTAAGCAGCTCCGCCAGCTTACGCCGGCCGGTGAAGTTGTGGATTTCAACTCACCCCGTCCCGACCGCGGGTCCACAATGCCGCCGGCTCCCGACTTCTGGCTGCTTGGCTTCCTAGCGCTGACGGCCAAGTTCCATCTGCTGCTCGTCACCCATCACTCGCCGCGCTCGGCCACGCGTCCGAGCAACCCGTTGATTGCTTCACATTACTACGCGTCGGCTTGCCGTGTGCGCCTTGCGATGGCCGCCAGCGAGGACGCCCCGCCAGACTTGCATCGTATTCAAGCGCTGCAGATGCTAGCTTTTCACGATTGGATGTCTGACCAAGGCCTCAAGGCGTGGTCCGGCACGGGGACCGCTCTACGCTATGCCCAGTCGCTTGGCCTGCACATTGAAGCGTCCCTTGACGATGAACCTGATGCGCGTTGCGTCCCACTGCACTACGACCCACCCGACTTCGGTGGCGAGAGCCGTCGTTCCAGCTCTGTGACGTCAATCGCGTTCATCGAGAGCGAGGTTGCGCGCCGCACCTTCTGGAGTGTATTCATCTTCGACCGAGCTTTGAGCAACAGCAAGTACCGGCCGTCTGTTGTGCACCCGGTGGACGTGCATGTGCAGTTGCCGAGCAGCGAACAGACCTTCACCTTTGGGCGTGCTGTGCGCACGGCCTGCATCGTTGACAAGCGAGGCGGGCATGGTACTAACGGCAGCGCCAAGGTGGAGGGTGAGCCCGGGCACAGTCGCAGCAAAAGCCTCAGCCACGAGCCGACCGACGAGGGTGGTGTGCCATGGGAGCAGGGGCCAAATGAGGGTGTTGTTAGCCGCTACGTCAAGGCCATCGATTTGTATGGCAAGATTCTGCTATATGCAGATTGGGGTGGACGGAAGTAAGTTTTGATCCTTAGAGTGTGGTACGCCCACTTAATTCGTCACTGACATTCCAGACGCGAGGTCTACCCTCCGTACAGTCCGCACTCCAGCTGGGCCGGGCTGCACGCACAGCTCTCGGCCTTCCGTACGTCGCTGCCGCGTGAACTTACACTCAACCCGGACAACATCTCGGCACACATCACGTCGCGCACGTCGACGTCGTACATTGCGTTGCACTCCGTGCTGTTGCTGTGCGGGGTGATGCTTAACCGCGACCTGGTGTCTTTCTTGCCGTTGCGCACCGGGCCAGCTGATGGTCCTACTGATCAAGTGCATTCCTCGACCGAGGACGCCAAGGAGCAGAAATTATTCTGGGAGACCGGTGCGCGTGAGCTCTTCCGATCGGCCCGGGACTTGGTTGATCTGCAGCGCATCTGTCAGCAAGAGTGGAACATCGCGGTAGAGACGCCGATTGTGGGCTTCTCGGTGTACTTGGCCGCACTGATTGGTATGTTCTGGTGTTCATTTGCTCGTTCGCAAGCTAACTAGTCCAGGTGTCTACGCTATCAACTTTCCCTGGATGGACCCCAACGGTTACATGTCGCAGACCCTGCAGACTCCAAATCCTCCACCGCTCGATAAGGCCTCAACGGGACTCGAAGCTGCGCGTTTCGCCATGGAAGTCCTCTCTCACCTTCGCGCCCGCCTCCCCAAGGCATCGGGTTGGCTGCATACTCTCGCCGCTACGCATCGCTACTTCATGCGCACGCGCCGCGACTTCAAGCGGGCCTTCTGTGTCTATGGCGATAAGACAATGCCCGGCCTAGCGGAGGGCCGCGACGACTCGCGCGGCATCGAGATCGCGCTGCGCGACGTCTTGCCCCAGACCGACGCCGACGATGTGCTCGATGATGAAATGCCCGATGCGCCAGACGGCGAGTCCTTCGAGGAGGAGGACCCCGAGGACAAGCCCATCACTGTCGCACCACCTCCCGAGGGTAGGCAGGACAAGTGGAATGCCATCAATGCATCAGCCCCTGCCGCGCCCCCGCCTCCGCACGCGCCGGCTCATCAGAGCACGAATGGCGCGCATGGGCATGGGTCCTTTCCGCGCCGCGATGCTCCGCTCCCGGTACGCGAGAGTGTGGGCGGGCCGCCGGCTAGCCGTGAGCAGGCGGAGGCGTGGTTCGATGGGTTGCCCATGTATTGGGGTGCCGATGACTGGGTTGCGTTTGCGGATGGGGGCGAGATTAAGGAATGGCTTGCGCGGGTGCAGGAGAGGGGCCGGGCTGGGTGGCTTGGGACTGTGTTTGAGGGACGCTAGGTGAGGTTGAGGGAGGTTGTACGCATTTTCGTTGTGATGATGGACGGGTGGGAAAATGGGAAAATGTACGATACCCTTTTTATGTGTTGTTTTCCGGTTCTTTTTATGAGTTTGTGGGATGGGGGGCGATTATGGGTGGGTTTGCAGGGTGTTTCGTGCCGTATTGATGTTATGAGAGTGCGATGGGTAATTCATGGTTGTATTGCTGCTCTATGGATTTGACTCTACTGGACGTTCGTGATGTGGTATGGGAATGGGGTTGGTGATGCCCTTCTCGAGATGGGTTCTTGCTCTGAACAACTCCTGCGAGCTCTCCGTCTTCGCATAGCAGGCATCGGGGGAAGGGTGACGTAAAAATATGGAAAGACCATTCGTACTATTGGAAAGAGCATACTTGCCCGGGGAAGTGGGCGAGGGAGATAATGGAAGGAGCGCTGGAAGATACGGACGACAGTGTATCGTAATATGAGCGGCCCCGTCACTCACCTTTCTGTTTTGTGCATCGTCCTTCTACACACCTTTAATCTGCTTTCGTTGTTTGTGAGTTCTCTTCCTCTTCTCGACTGAAGATGTGCGTATCCGGAATAGTCACGACAAGTTCTACATGCTTACTGGAAGGTATTCGATCGCGACGATATCAGTGGTGCTGGTTTGAAGACGAAGTGAGTCTGTCTACAAGAATCCCGTCTAGAACTAGAAGCTAAGATTGATCTTCGCCTGCGTCCGGCCCCGAAATCTGGGACGATTAATCTCGAGCATCAGCATTCAACGTCCTGCGCAACCTTTGAATATTCCGCCGGGCGAGGGGAAGAATGTGGAACAGTATCGGAATCCCCCCGACCAGTCATCCCGAGCCGCATCTCTTCAGCAAACACAGAGCTAGGCCGGTCACTGTATTGACCACATGAACCTTCGTCCCCCTGGTCCAGCGCTCGGCGGCTTACAAGTTGGCAGCTGGCGCGCTCCGTTCGGCCGTACCCTCGGCATCGGCTGTGTTGCCAAAGCATCATTTGCGCGAGCCCGAAGATTCTGATACTGAACCGGCAGACGGCAAATGGCGAACGGCTACATTCTAGCCAAGTAGCCGCTAGGCCAACGAGTCCATCTTCCTACGGACAAGGCGCGGAAATGGGAAAATCCTCCGAGGGGACTGGACGCGGTACACACCAGCCTTGTCCAAAAAGGTTCTGGTGTGGAGCGGCACTCCATGCGCGTGCAGCCATGCAGGGAAGCCGACGATCATCACGGTTCTCGCTGTCACGAGGTGACGTACGTTGTACTCGGAAATACAAGACCATGCAGCCCAAAAGCTTGACATCAACATCAGTGTCAAGTCAAGCGCGTCTCACGACAAAGAAAGCACGCTTCTAGCACCCAAATCTCAGCCACATCTCCATAATTACTACGCTACTGGTTTTTCTAGTCCTGTTCCGGTGCAAATACAGCCGAGGAGCAAGCTCCGGCGGACAGGGCCGTGGTGAGCATGATTTCCGCGTTGACAGTCACAATGAATGCCTGTTAGCTTTGGACACCATATTGACAGTGGTACGACGGATGGCGTGTCTATGGCAGGTAGGGACACACTGAGGTGGACGGGGCCGTCGTGAGAATGGCCAGTAGGTGAGGTGAGGAGGTGAGGTCTGAATAGCAGTGACGGATGTGGCTGCCAAGCTCGGCCACCCGCGACGGCACGCGCCCGCAGACTGCGAGTTTGCCGCTCGTCCTTCATCCATGCACCCCGGACCCCAGAATCATCATGCGAACCGAGGAGACGGGAGCGAAACTCTCCAAAGAAGGCAGCGACCGGTGAAGATGGCGGGGCGAAATGCGGGGATGGGATGCGGAGAAGTGGAGAAGTGGGGTTGCGCTCGTCCTCCCAAATTCCCACGATGCAACCTCGTAGTCCCGCCATGCGCTGCGACGGGCTCGCGACTCTGACATTCAAGGTTCTCCCACGTCCACTGGGCTCCCTTGATCCGCTCGGCCCCCCTGCCATGGCTTTCTTCCAGAGCTTCCAGCCACTGCCGTCCCCGGCATTGCTTAATTGTCGGCCTAACGCTGTGATCTCCCGGCCTATGATGTCCCGAGCGCGGACGTTGAGCTTGGTCCCGCTGGCGGGGATAATGCCGTGACACTTCGTAACCGGCGAATATGCGGCAAATGGGTATAGATTGGGAGCACATATAACCGGACGGATCGACCCGTGCCCGTCAAATGTGTTTTTGCGTTTTCTGATCGCGAAGATTTTGTCCAGGACACTTCACACAGACTCCAAGGCGAAAGATAGAGGCGATCACGATGGGTTTCCCTAAGGTGTACAACACCTACTTTCTGGCCATAGTTTCGACTATCGGCGGCATGCTGTACGTTCTTGTCAGCGGTACCTTGTCTTATCTAACCATTTAGCTTTGGCTTTGACATCTCGTCCATGGCGGCCATTGTCGGGACGGATCAGTACATCTGGTACTTCAACAACCCGCACGGTGTTACGCAAGGTGAGTCGAGTTCGTTATGTCTGATTCAAGTCTAACTTTTCAGGTGCAATTGGCTCCGCGCTGGCCGCCGGGTCCGTCATCGGTGCCCTCATGGCGGGCCCAATCTCCGACAAATACGGTCGCCGGGACAGTATTGCCTTTGCTTGCATCTGGTGGCTGATCGGGACGGCGGTCCAAGTCTCGACAAAGGGCGTTGGACAACTGATCGCTGGGCGCATCCTCAATGGCGTGTGCGTCGGCATCACGTCGTCGCAGGTGCCGGTCTACCTCGCTGAGATTGCGAAGAAGGACAAGCGTGGCAGCATCGTCGTGATTCAGCAACTCGCCATCGAGTTTGGTATCCTGGTCATGTACTTCGTCGGCTACGGCTGCTCCTTCATCGGCTCGCCGAAATCTACCACCAGCTTCCGCACTGCCTGGGGCATCCAGTTTGTCCCTGCTGCGCTGCTTCTTATGGGTCTGCCGTTCCTGCCCCGCTCGCCACGCTGGCTCGCCAAGGTCGGCCGCAAGGAGGAGGCTATTGATGTTCTGTCGAAAATTCAGGCTGGGGGCAACCGAGCCGACCCGCTCGTCGTTGCCGAGCTGCAGGAGATTGAGACTGTGCTTATTGCTGAGCGCGCTGGGGCAAAGGGGTGGCGTCGGTTTATCGACAATGGCATGTGGCGCCGCACGTTTGCGGGAATGAGCGTACAGGCGTGGCAGCAGCTGTCGGGCGCGAACGTGATGGTGTACTACATGGTGAGTGAGGCGACCGTTTTTCCGGCACCGCTAACAGCGCAGGTTTACGTGTTCTCCATGGCTGGCCTGCACGGCAACATCAACCTGATCAGTTCCGGGATCCAGTACGCCCTGTTCATCATCTTCACAGTTTTCACCTTCTTCTTCATCGACCGGACCGGGCGGCGACCGCTCCTCATCTACGGCGCAATCGGCATGGGCGTGTGCCACTTCGTCGTCGGCGGCATTCTGGGCACGCACGGGAAGTACACGCCCGGCGGTGTGGACGGCAACCTCAACGTCGTTATCTCACTCGACCCAGGCGCCGCGTCGCACACCGTTATTGCCTTCTCCTACCTGCTCATCATCATCTACGCGCTGACCCTCGCGCCCGTAGCCTGGGTCTACGCGGCGGAGGTGTGGTCGCTGGAGACGCGCGCGTACGGCATGGCGCTCGCGAGTATCGCAAATTGGCTGTTTAACTTCGCGCTGGGCCTGTTTGTGCCCCCCGCTTTCCGCAATATCTCGTGGAAGACGTTTATTATTTTTGGGGTGTTGTGCTTTGGCGCGGCGGCGCAAGCGTTCGTTTCGTATCCTGAAACTGCCGGGAAGAGTCTGGAGGAGATTGAGGAGATGTTTAGGCCTGGTGGCCCCAAGCCGTGGAAGACGAGGGTTGGGGATTCGCATCTTGAGGCGAAGGTGGAGGAGGTAAGGGAGCAGCAGGAGAAGGCGGGTGTGGTTGAGAAGACGACATATGTCTAGTGCGGGGAAAATGATCAGTTTGGTCTGGCAGGGGTTAGAGATACCTATGCAAGCAATTGGAAGACGATGTTTTGTCCTGCCTGTGTACCGAAGTGTGTACAAGCTTCCAGTAAAAGTGTCCGTCGAACGACAAGGCTGGATAAAACGCCACATGCGAGGCTGATCCCAACCCGATACGGCTAAAGCTGCACCTCCGCTAGCCCGAATCAAGCTGGGCCATGACGGCATCTACTCTGAGAGAAGGAGCACTTACAAGGGAAGAAAGTTGCCACAACCGCGGTTTGCATGAGACCTGGACCTTCGGGACGACAGTTGCGATTTGATGTTATCGAGGGGTGGACCCCCGAGCGGGAGTTAACGTCATACCTACGTAGTTATAAGAAGCAGCAATCGGTGCTGTTTGCCAGTTCTCCAACCGCCTCACGCGAACAAGAAGCTTAAAAAGATTCCGCAACTGAACTCTCCTCCTACACTACCTCCTCAATTACGTTCCCACCTAATCCTCACACATCACCACAATGTCTGCCATCAAGCTCAACACCGGCGCCAGCCTGCCCGCCATCGGCCTGGGCACCTGGCAAGATCCCGACGCGCAGCAAGATGCCGTAGCCGCGGCTCTCAAGGCGGGCTACCGCCACATCGACACAGCAACCGTGTACGGCACCGAGAAGGCCGTTGGCGAGGGCCTCAAGAAGTCTGGCGTGCCACGCAGCGAGGTCTTCATCACAACGAAGCTGTGGAACAACAAGCACCACCCCAATGACGTCGAGAAGGCGCTCGACCAGTCGCTGGCCGACCTCGGGACCGACTATGTCGACCTCTGGTTGATTCACTGGCCCGTTGCATTTGGTCGCGGAGAGGACAAGTTCCCCAAGACCAGTGACGGCAAGCCGATTACTGAGAACATTGACTTCGTCGATACCTACAAGGCTATGGAGAAGTGCTTCAAGGCTGGCAAGGCCAAGGCTATTGGTGTCTCCAACTTCAGTCATGCCGAGATGGAGCGTCTACTGAAGGAGACGAGCGTGGTATGTTGCTATTACTATCATTGTTATTGAACGCCGCTAACAAACCAGGTCCCCGCCGTGCACCAGATTGAGCGCCATCCGTGGTTGCAGCAAAACAAGTTTGTCAAGTGGCTCCACGAGAAGGACATCGCCGTCGTCGCGTACAGCCCGTTCGGCAACGCCAACCCCATCTACGAGGGCACCAAGGAGCTTGGGCTGCTGATCCAAGATCCGACGCTCGTGGAGATTGGCAAGAAGTATGGCAAGTCGGGCGCGCAGACGGCGCTGGCGTGGGGTATTTCGACGGGGTGTGCGGTGATTCCCAAGAGCAAGTCCCAAGAACGTGTCAAGCAGAACCTGGAGGGTGACTTCAAGCTGTCCGAGGAAGACGTCAAGAAGATTGAGGCGATTGACAAGAAGGCGCGGTTTAACGACTCGTCGGCGGACTTCGGGTACGACTTTTTCATGGATTTGGATGGAAAGAAGAAGTAGGGCGGTAGATGGTGAGCTAGCTTCACCCAAAACGAACTGTATGAACTGTAGTTTGCATGCGTATGGCGCTCAGAAATCAAGTTGTTTTCTAGGAAGTGAGCATGACCGATGAGCGTGATGCCGTTCTTGTGTTAACGGAGCAGCGGGAAGCAGAAAGCTAGTCACTGCTTCAGCTTTCGAAGCTGTACACAATGCAGTCCTGTGCACATGTGCTACTTGTTAATGGCGGGCCACCTTCGGGCAGAACTGGTGGAGCTCGGGGATTGGGATGAAGCTCGGATCACTTCCGTGTCTTTTTTTCGGAGCGGAAAAACTTTACACCGAAAAAGGTTAGGTATTTCTTTCGCGACGCATCCCCGAAACCGAAACTTCTTCAACCACCAGCTTGCAGCTTTGCAGCTCCCACCCCACAGCCAGCGCTGGCCGCTGGCGACTGATTGTATCTGTCGCATCGAGGTAAGCAGATCGACTCTTCCTTTCACTACAATGATGAGGAGCAAAAACACGAACAATCCAACTCCTATCAATCGTGAGGATCATAAGCTCTACAATCTCTCTGAACTGTCACGGCCCTCGATTTGTTCGTCACCCGCTGTGTTCCCCAGCTAACAGTGTACAGAAATTTCTCACTGTAGCACTGCGACGTGCCGACAAGACGCTGACCGCAGCGCCCTGCTGCAACTGCGCTCCCACAATCTCAAAAGGTACACATTGCAATTTCTTTTCTCTCTGGGATGATGATAATGTGACATCGGAAAGGCATTCCTCGATCTGAATTCAATGTGGATCACGTCTTTAAAGTTTCAGCCTTGTCTGACCTCTGTCATTCTGCTTATCTTTGCACGTTCTTTGCGACCGTAGCTAACCACAAGCAGGTACATTTGCTCCTCTCCATCTCTCCAATATGACGAAACTTGACGAACGGGCGGTCATACTGCGTTCTCCTCGGCCGCGTCCGCCAAACAGGACGTACAATCCTGGGGCGTGGGCTGGGGAAGAACTTGCTGAGAACTCGTCAGCTGAACATTGGACACACCGCCATGGTGCTTGAACTATTGTGGGCAAAGCTGACCGGTTCAGGTACATGTGCTCGTCTTTTTCTTGGTTCCCATCAATATGATGATCAACATTCACACTGTGTGATTGGACTGGCGTGTAAACGACGTCAGCTCCAAATGATCTTACAACACTGAAAATTCTGATTTAAT
This sequence comes from Trichodelitschia bisporula, assembly GCA_010356995.1. Lineage (NCBI taxonomy): Eukaryota > Fungi > Ascomycota > Dothideomycetes > Phaeotrichales > Phaeotrichaceae > Trichodelitschia > Trichodelitschia bisporula. The sequence continues at coordinate 1,234,493 of ML996693.1, forward strand.
GAGGTATGTTCGACCCCCAAGTCCAGGCCCGGGAATGACGCTAACTGTCGCAGCCTGATTTGATGGCTTTTGCCTTTTGCTGCTTCAATGTGTGGAGGCTAGCCGCTGACTATGTCGCATTCTAGGCAAGTTCGTCAGGTTGTGGGAGTTGTGCTTGAGAGCCTGTGGTAAGCCGCCCCTCTCCTTTTCCCCTCTAGCCTGATGAGATACACGAGACGCTGCGTTCTTCCTGAGTGCGCCGATGAAGAGACAACTCACCTTGGAGACCTGAATGCTACTGCTCCACTTGCTTTAAAAATCCGGTCGAGGCCCCGCTGACTGGTGACAGGACTCTGAAAATCGGCTCGGCCGATGTAGATAGCAATGTATACCCATGCAACCCGATTCTCTGAATGTGCGTGCTCCGACCATTAGTGACTACTATATCCAGTAATTATCCCAATTGAACTTGAGTGCCTCGTTTCCCCACGAGCACCAGCCGGCGACGAGATGGCGTGCATAAATTTCCCATGCATTATACCAGATGGGGCCCTCGCGCTCCGCGTACCCTGGCAGCAGTGGCTCGAGCAGCTCCTTGAGGCAGGGCTTGCGCGAGTGCAGGTCCGGCACACCAGCAATGACCCTTCGCGCCGGCTCCTCGCATGCTGGCGCGCCCTTGCGCCCGACAAGCAGCATCTCCCACGGGCATCTCCACGCGCCGTCGAGCGGCGTGACAGGCTCACCAGCTTCGGTTATCTTCACCCAAATCCACTCCTCGACCAATGTCACGCCCCAGGCATCGAATATGCCGTTCCGGCCGAGCACGGAGTTACGCACAGCAGCCTTGTTCGTGATCCACACCGCCACTATCCCGTCTTTGACAGTAGACCATTGATAGGCCTGCGCCAGACCGACGAGTTCAGCGGTAAGGACATCAAGGGTGCGGGTTGTAGGGTAGGCGCTGCTGCGACCAGCGGACTTATTCGGCCAGGGCGGATCGAGGAGGAAGAGGCTGACTGATGCGCGATTGAGGTGCGGTGGATGTGATGGGATCGTGTGTAGCGTATGGGTTGTGAAGGGGGGAAGATGGAAGTTTATATGCTGGGGTCGCCACGTCGGGGTTGGGATGGAGATGTGCAGGGTGAGGGATTGCGGAGCGCTGGTCGCGTTGCTGTATGAGCCGGGGTAGTTGGAGCAGAAGAATGGAGGCGCGGGAGGCGCAGTGATGGTGTATGTACGCGCTGGGACCGGGTTAATGGCACCGAACAGGAGGGCCGGGAGGCTGGCTTCTGTCTCGGTATCGGCTGGCTGGTTTGTCCGGCGGGGATGGCACCATGGCCCCGTGTGTTGGGAGCTGATGTCAGGCAGGGCCGCGCGGATTAGCGCGATGTAGATGTCCCGCTTTGGGCCGGAGTTTTGTGATGAGAGGCGCTCGCGCGCTGCTTCGCTTTTGGGTTCGGGAGTGGTGTAGGGTGCGGTTGGCGGGGGGCGGGAGAGGAGGTGCCGGGTTGCGGGGGCGTAGGGTGTGCCTTGTGCGTGGGCGATTGATGTCGGGATGTCGATGAGGGTGATTGTGTGGGAGGGGTTTTGGTAGAGGATTGGCGGAGGGAGAGGCATGGTGATATTGAAGGGGAGGTAGGGAGAGGGTAGGTTTTGGGAGGTTGAGTTTACGATCTGGATGGTGTGGGAGAATTGCGTTTGGTGATTGTGAGTGTTGAGTGTCGTGGAGGGGTGTGGTTTGGGGATCTGAGGTGGTTGTCTGCTGGTGACGCAGATGCGGATTGAGGCTCGATCCCGGGTTTCCCAATTCGGCTGCATGCTAATTTGGATCGAGATAGAGAGCCCGGACTAGCAGAAAGAAGCTTTGCCATTCACATGACGGACATTTTACTCCGTCAGTGTGGAGTATTAGCTTGTCCGATGCTACCCGCCGTCAGGTGCCGAGGGGAAAGGTGAGGGGATCGCTGGTGGGGATTTACGGGCCGGGACGAAAAGGCGAAGCAGAGAAGCCGAAAGCGGAGAACAATAAAGAAGAAAGCGAAGATGGATGAATCTCGTGAACGATACTTTATCAGGCAAACCGTCGTTGGTGTTGAGCATCCGGCTAGATCATTGTTCACTAGATCATCGTCGTTGTGTAGAAGATCTCATGCCTATCTCCGTCTCACGTTCTCCATCTCCGTTCTCGGCAACCCGGCCGGCCTTTTCCAAGGGGTGAAGTCACTCGTCACTCCGCCCCCCCCGGCTCCCCCGACCCCCCGAGGTCAGTGCGCTGACGCAACCGTTCTCAACTCTTTTTCGCCATCCATCCGCAGCGCCAACCCGCTGCCAACCCTTCTCCACACGCTGCTTCTCCACTCCACCCAAACCTAGCGACTACATACCAAACATACTTCATGGCCAGCCCCAGTATCTCATTGCTGGCTTCCTTCGCGCTGAGGTAGTCTCCCCTGCGCCTCTTATCCGAGCGAGCGCGGGATGCAAGACCGCCTCGCAGGGCATGAGCAGCACCTCCAGCCTCCGCCCTCCTCGACTCCTTCTCCTCAAATGTCCCACCTTGCCACAGGCACGGCGCCCGCCCAGGCAATTCCTCGCGAGCGCCGCACTCCCCGCGACCATGCCGTTTGTCCAACGGACGACGAGGCCATCGTGCCCAAGCAGCAACCCGCCGAGCGCAAGACGCTAAGCAAACAGAGCCCGGAATACATATGGAAGAGCGGAGTCGCGGGCGGGTTGGCGGGATGTGTGGTGAGTTGCCACGTGCGAGACGCGCGATTGCCATGCTGATGACGCAGGCCAAAACCGTGGTCGGTCCCCTTGACCGCGTCAAGATCCTTTTCCAGACTTCCAATCCCGAATTCGCGAAGTACACGGGCAAATGGTCTGGCGTGGCTGTTGCCATGCGCAGTATCTACGGCCAGGATGGTTTGCGCGGCTTGTTTCGCGGGCATTCGGCGACGCTGCTGCGTATTTTCCCCTATGCGGGCATCAAGTTCCTCGCCTACGAGCAGATCCGCGGCGTCATTATTCCGCAGCACGAGTACGAGACACATATCCGCCGATTTGCCTCTGGCTCCCTTGCCGGTTGCGTTTCTGTATTCTTCACCTATCCTCTTGAGGTCATCCGCGTGCGCCTGGCCTTCGAAACGAGCCATGAGGGTCGCAGTACCCTCCCTGGAATTTGCCGTAAAATTTACAACGAGCGTCCGCGGTTACCGGCCACGGGACCGACTAGCATCGATACATCGTCCGTTGGGCGTGCTGCAGTTTCCTCACTAACCGCTTCAGCCAATGCCGCCGTCGGCGCTGCGCCGCAGTGGGGCCTGATGAACTTCTTCCGCGGCTTCACGCCTACACTGCTGGGCATGTTGCCCTATGCTGGATCCTCCTTCTTCGCCCACGACCTCGTCGGCGACATCCTCCGCATGCCGCTGCTCGCACCCTCTACCACCTTGCCCGGTACGGCGGGGAGCAAGTCAGACCCACACAAGCCGGCGCAACTACGCTACTGGGCCGAGCTGATGGCGGGCGGCTTTGCGGGCTTCTTCAGTCAGACAGTGAGCTACCCACTCGAAGTCATTCGGCGGCGGATGCAAGTAGGCGGTGTGGTAGGCGACGGTCACCGACTACGGATTGGGGAGGTTGTATCAAGGATATGGGCGGAGAGGGGGTGGAGGGGCTTTTTCGTTGGCTTGGGCATTGGGTATGTCAAGGTGGTTCCGCTGGCTGCGACGAGCTTTTTCGTATATGAGCGCGCGAAGTGGATGCTTGGGATTTAGCGCTGCGTTGGGCTTGGGGCTTGGATGTGGGATAGACGGATGACCTGCGGAGGTGCTTGGCGTTTGGTTTGGGTGAGCTATTGCTAGTTGTAGATACCTCAGTGCATTTGAATTGAGATGTTGCATTCATTCGTACTCATCTCACGATCTTCTCGCGTTCGGCTGATGTCGACCAAGCAGGAGCATTGATATGGGAAGAAGGGGCATACTACTCTCGGGAAGGAACATGATGCAATGTGCGCATAAGGGGAGGCAGGAGCATATGATGATACTTGGCATCATGTATACAGTCTTGGGCGGCTCTCGACTCTCTTCTTTGACTCCATCAAACCCTTCACTTCATACCGTAGCCATCGCACTTGTCAAGCCTATGTTCCATTAAGAGTGCATAACGACCAACGCCAACGCCAGTTACGTCACACATTGGGCGAGTAGAATACCCTAATTTACAGCGACCGTCCCAGCCCAGCCAACCTCCCATCAACAAACGCCTGTCGAAGCGGGGCGGGGGCTCCAATCCAACCCGAAGCGGGGGGGTATCGTACAAGTACAGCCAAGAAAGCAAAGAGCGCCCTGTATATATCCGCCCATAGCCAAAAACCAGCACACCGATTACCGCATTATCCCATTGTCACTGTCGTTCCCGTTTTTGCGTCGCGTTTTCTGATCTTCTTCAACTTGGCTTCGAGTTCGCGTTCTCAAAACCCTCCATCATCACCCCAGCCGCGCTCCAGTCGGGCATCGCATCTAGCATGGCGCTCCAGTTTTGCTCCATCCCTTCTCCGCCCATCTGCCAGTTTGCATCGAAGACCTGCGTCTGCGCCGCAGCGCCTAGGACCGGCGCGCCGAAGGCTCCGCCCTGCGTCGTCACGAAGGTCGAGAACTCCGCCTCGGAAACACCATAGCTACCTTCCCCTACGCTGCTGAGGCTCGCGCGGCCCGTCGTCTGGGAGTTGTAGCCTACGAATCCGGTGGTATTAAACGACCCCGCATCTTCGCTCGGCGGTGTGAAGCTCGCGGACTGGCTCGTGCCGCTGCGACTTGACGCGCTCCCCATGTTCGGACTGCGGTCCGCGTCGCTCATCGGGCTGTTACTATCCGACAGCGGAACGACGCGAGCACCACTGCTCCCCGCGCGGTACAGGTTCGGAGGACCAGCGGATTTCCCCCGGCTAGGCAGGGCGTAGGGATCAGCGAGGTAGGCCAGGGAGCTGGGGTCGATGTCGAGGTTTATATTCGCGCGGGCGGTGTGGAAGGGCGGGCCGGGGGAGTCGGTGGGCGGGGTTGGGAAGCCGTGGGGTGAAGTGGCGGTGGGGGTAGGCGCGTCGGTTGTGTCGCGGATGTTGACTAGGGGGGAGCATTTTGAGGGGTCGAGGGGCTGGATGGGTGGTTAGTTTAGGGATGGGGAGGTGTGGGGAGGGGGGGACGCACGAGGCTGGTTTTGGTCATGTACCGCACGGACTCTCCGAAGCCTGATACTTCGAGGTCGACGTCTAGCTGCGCAATGAAGGATTCGGAGAGGGGATTGCGTCGTTTGAGGGCGTTCATGGCGGCGAGGAGGAACTGCAACGAGGACATCATTTGCCCGTCGTTGGGGCGGAATTTGAGATACTGGATGAAGACGCGGTTGGCGACGTAGAGGGAGAAGGTCATGAAGGGGTGCATCTGGGCTGTGTTAGCTTCGATCTTTGTTTAATATATCGGAGCCTACTTACATTCCCGAGATCGAGGTGGCTGATCATGCGCATTATGCGCGCTATCTCTGCTGCTGCTGTCACACATCGTACACGGCTTTCCGACGCTACGTTCGCTGGCAACCGGTGCTTGTCGGCCTTGAAGATGGCGGCCTGGTGCAGGCAAATGGCTGATGTGTGCATTAGCATGTTAGTGAAGATAGTGCTCGGGTTCGGCAACCCTGCGGGCAGGCGCATGGAGTCGGGCATGGACAAGGCCGTGTGCGCGAGGATACCCTCCAGATCGCGATGCCGCTGCCAGAACTCGCCGTTCAGGTCATGGTCGTCGTTTGCCTTCGACGGCCGGTGCAGATGTAGCAGGTTGCGCCCAAGCAGCACCGCCATGATGATCACGCCGGAGGTGCTGTGCAGCTGAGCGGCGCCCGTCGGCTTGAGCGCCTGCTCGAGAGAGATAAGGGGCACAGGCGTGCCGCTTTCGAAGGACGCATCCGGCGCAGGCAGGTTAGTCATTATGTCGGTTTCATCGATAGTCATGGGCCACCCGGTGCCAACACTCGCATACCGGTCCTGACAAAACGCAATCCAAAACGTGCGTCTGCGCTCCTCGGCCTCAATCCAATCCTTCGCCGGCTGCAGACACTGCTTAACATCGAGCCCCACGCCATCGAGCCGCTGCAGGCCAAGCATCTGCGCCAACCGCACAGAGCGCCCGACGCTCATCCACGCGCGCGGAAAGTACATATTCCGGAACTCGTGCATGCTGACCAGCAGCCAGGCCTGGCAGTAGCCGACGTTGAGCAAGGACTCGCCGTGCCGCTTCATCTCGTCGTTGTGCAGGTACTTGCGCGCGCGCTGGTAGAAGGTGTCGGTCAGGGACTCGTACCGGTCTGTGAGAGAGGCGGCGTGGCACCAGACGGCGTAACGGAGGCTGATGGGTGGGCGCATGTGTGGTGCTAGGCTCATGGAGGCGAGGAAGCGGCCGCGGTGGATCATGGGGATGGCGGGGTGGATCTTTTGGAAGTAGACTTCGTTGCTTTTGGGATGTTAGAGGGTGATTGGAAGGGGTGCTGGGACGTACAGCTCGTTGATTGTGTCTTGCGGCGGGAGGGACTCTTCGAGTCCCATTCCTACTACTTCCCATGAGAAGGGATCTTCGGCTACTGTTTCGGCGGGTGCGTCTAGGAGGACGAAGTCTTGCTGCGATAGTGCCTCCCGGCCCATACCCATATCCGTGGGCACTGTTGGCGAGAAGGTATTCTCAACGGGCCGCGAGGCAAAGGCATTCTCAACGGGCGCCCGCGCGGTCGCGAGCACTGACGACGACTCAGGTTCCTGCGATTTGAGTAGAGTCTCGACTTGTTCTACGGAAGGTTAGTCACGCTCAGCACCCCCGATATATCACATACGCAGCCTCGCCTCGAGCAGCTTCACGTAGCCCCGCTTGGGCCCGCTCTTCTTGCGGACCTCATCATAGGTGCAATCATGGCTCAAGCGCTTGCAGGTGCCGCACGTCGGCCGGCAGCCGTCGCAGCGCAGCTTGCGCTTGCGGCAGAGGATGCAGGCGATGCGCTTCGTCTTGGGCTGGCCCTCGTTTGCGCCGACGGACCGCTCGGCGTCTTCGAGCGGCTGCGAGAGGTCGTTGAAGTAGTCTTCCTTTGCGGAGTCGGCCGACTCGGGCATCGTTTTCCAATCCGAGGGGCAGGTGCTTTGCGGATGCGGGTCACGGTGTGGGCGAGGACACGGAGTTCGGAAGGACGATGGGAGACGCGGAGTCGGGAGGTGGTGGGCGGCGGAGGGGTGTTTGTCCGTCGGGACAATTGAAACGGGTTGTTCGGTGGAGTTAACGGAGGGGAATTGGGAGGGGACAGACACGAGGAATCGGGAACGACAAAGGCTTTTTAAGAGGAAACTAAGCAAGAGCTTCCCCGAGAACTAATTATACAGCATCTCCCAACCAGTAAGTACGGAGTACGAACTTGTAGAACCGGGCCTGATGCGCTTCGAGGGGGTGGGAGAAAGAGATGAAGGTTTTGGTGGTGAATTAGGCATCCGCATTTACACCTCAGCGACTGGACCTTTTGGCCAGAAGCATGGACTTGACGCTCGGTGTTTACGGGGAGAAACGTCCGCGGGGAGTGGGGGAGTGGGCGTGTTTCCCTTTGGCACTCTCGGGGGCGCCGCCGCATCAACGCCCGGGCCCTCTTTTGGGCAAGTTACGAGGCGTAAGAGGGGCCGGTGGTTGGTCTGCTCGCCCAAGCCCTGCTCGCTTGGCCATCTGATAGGGCTCATCATCAATCATGGATCTGCGGTGCCTTTGCGTCTGCGTTTTCGATCTGCTTCTGCGGTGAGCTGGTTTGGAATGTGGTGAGTGGAGGGATGGGGGGAAGGGCATGCGGGCCATGCGGGAGGATTAAGTTCCAAGGCTAGAAGGGCTTGGTTTGGGGCGCCTTGCCCGCTCCTTGTTCGCTTCAGCAACTTCCTCCTTGTTGCTTACACCCCTTCGTTTGTCTTGAGGGCTCCAGTTCTCCCTTGCGGCGTCCTGTGACAGGGCGCAGAAGGGCTGCAGATTGTGTTCCATGCTTACAAATGCCGCGTCCACACTGTTCTCGTATTAGCTTGCAGATGACTCGATGATGCAGCCGGCATGCCGCTAGCTGGATTGGACCTGTCGGCTAGGTGTGGGTTCTCGGGAGGGCGCCGAGGGCTTCGGGTCCGAGGGGAACGGTGGGGTTGGAGGCTGGCGGGGCATCGGGCGTTCGGTCGATGATTGAGGTTTGAGGCTGGAGAGAGGAATTGGAATAATGCCTAAATGTGAGGAAAGCCGATATACGAGCGGAGGTCGTTGATGGAGATGGTGAGACGGAGGAAGAACATACGGGGAGTGGGGCAGTGGGACCAGCGGTGGAGGAGATTGTGGGGGACAAACCCCGGCGGACGGAGATAGGATAGATAAGATTAGATGAAACGATAATCTGATTAGATCTTTTCCCATTTTCTTAGATAAGATGGAATGGATGAGTGGCTGTCTGATCGACATACTTTTTGCCTTGCTTCTGTCCTCAACCTCTCGTATCCTCAACTCTCACATCCCTCCACCCACTTCTCCACCGCCATGGTCAATCCCTTCCGAAGCAGTCCCCTGCACATAGCCACAATGCCCATGCGATAATGCCAGCCCCAGTTGTCTTACCACCCAATCCGTGCCTCGTTGCTATCCTCCTCGTCATCAAGACCCGCTCAGGCTCTCGTCTCGTATTCCACTACCCACCATCGCCTTCGGCCGACAAAGCCGCAGCCGGCGCCGATACCCACTGGCACAGTGCCACCAGCACTTATGGTGAAGAAGATGATGACTCCGCCTGGAGCTCGCACTCGGACAGCCCGCCCTCGGACGACAATGCCAGCAAGAGCAGCCGCGCAGGCAGCCGCGCGAGTGGCCGCCCCAGCCGTAACGACACGGGTGGGTCGGGCAAGAGCGCGCGCGCGAGGGCCGCTCTCGGGAGGCGTGAGGTGGAAGAAGACGTCGATTCCGAGGACCTGAACCGCGACGGGAACGTGCGCGTGACCCACAAGGACGATGTGGACGAAACGCACGCACTGTCAGATCCCGATTGGAATTCTGTCCTTGGCTTCGGTGCGGACGGCCTGAGCAGGGTCCTGACGCCGGGGCGAAGCTTCAACAAGCGCCGCTTCGAAGTCGGCATCGATCAGCTTATGTTTATTGGCGCGCCTATGTTCATTCGTGAGGACGGACAGTGGAAGAAGAAGAAGAAGCGGCGACGGAGACGCGCCAGCAGGGCTGTTCAGGACCCCGGGAGCGATGCCGATGTTGATGAAGCCGTAGCCGATGTAGGGTCGGCCGATGTGCACGCCAGCCCACCCGAGCCGGAGTTTGACGTTTCACAGGTATCGGGTTTCGAAGCAGGCTACGGTCATGTCATGTCCGGCGCGGCATCGGACATCTCGGAGAACAGCCACGACGGCGATATGGACATGTTCAACGTGGTGTTTGTGATGAACCCGCCGGCCCTTGAGCACCACCTACGCGTTGAGGAGATGTATGACCATGTGCTTAAAAAGTTCGCAAAGGAGCTCAAGTTTGAGCAAGCGCAGCGCGGATATGTCTTCAAAGAGTCAAGGGAGATCCTGTCGATGAAGGAGAAGGGTCGCGAGAACCGCGCGCCGATGTATACGCTATGGCCCAACATTCTTGGGACATCATCGCTGGCCAAGGCGATTGCCATCATCTTCGACCAGATTTCGAACAACAAGATTGCCCACGTCAATCTGGACTCTGCCTTCGACATGTCCTTCCAGATCCCGCAGACAATATCGACGCCGTACATTTCGACCGCGACTGAACCGCAGCTGCCTGGCCTGTGGCTAACGACAGCGACGCTACACGGGGATGATGAGGAGCCGGCGCTGAGTGAGCACTCGGCCCTCCTGCTGCTCGACGACCAGGACACGCTGCTGAAGGAGGTCGAGGGCGATCAGAAAGAGCTCTCGCGGCCGTTGTCGTTTTTTATCCGGAACCTCACCCCGACCAAGTCGCTGCATAAATTGTCACAGGCGCACGCAATGCCTATTCGGGATGTGCAGTTCCTCGCACGGCACCTTATCTACTGGCGACGCGCGCGCGCCATCCCGCCATTGCGCTGGCGCGACACGTACATCGTGTCACCGAACGCCGATATGCACGCGCTACCAGCAGCGATCAAGGCGTTTGCGACGCGCTTCCAGGCACTGCCATCGCTACCGCAGTTCCTACAGAGTCTATCGGGTACACCGAAGCCGTACGCCAGTCTGATGCCGAGCCGGGACCATCGATCTGTTTACATGGACATTCTGGCCTGGCTGATGCGGGGCGGCTGGGTCACGCAGCTGCGCACCTTTGGCTGGGTGCGTGTACCGCCAGAGGTGAAAGCGGCCGTTGCAGCGAACGCGAAGACCCGGGCGACGCGCAGTGCCAGCGGCCGATCGGGACAGAGCGACGATGCATCCGACCGGGAGCGCACTCCAGTGACGCCATTTCGGCGCGAGGGGCGCGAGCCTGATGTGCCGGAGTTTGTGTCGACACTCTCGCCACGCCTCACTGCGCACCGGCCCGGACCGCCATCCGAGTCGGGGAGCGTAAGCAGCGGGCGGTCTGGGCTGACTGCGACCACACCGATGTCGCCGCTGCAGCAGCCACAGCGGATCCCGCACCGGCCATCGCGCCTGCACATCAACCAGACAGCGGTGGAAGCGCCGCCAAGCCCGTCGCTCGGCAGCCAGCCGGTGTCGTCGCCTAGCGAGGGTCCACCGGAGCCCAAGTTTACGGCGAGTATCATCTCGTCGCCGCAGCGGGCGCAGGCGGTCGAGTCGCAGTGGCTCGAGTACATTGGCTCCCATTTTGAGGATCCTGATCTGCGTGAGATGTGGCCCGTGCTACTGCGGTATTTTGATGGAAGGCGCCCGCTGGAGGAGATTCCGGTGCGGGAAGGGCTGAAGAAGAAACGTGTTGCGCCGCTGTTGGGGAAATTAGCTCGCGAGGGGTGGTTGGTGACTGTGCGGCATTGGTAGTGGGTCGGACTGTAATGGTGGTGTGTTAAGGCTGCGTCGATAGGGTGGAAGGCTTTGCGCTTCTTTCTCGCCGACACGTCGATACTGATACAGTCGATGTACTCAATCTCCCCATCGCTTTAAGCTGGGCCGATTTCTGGTGTTTCTTTATCTGGTTCTTGTCAGCCTTTTGGCACCTCTGACATGCGCTTCGTGTCCGCTTTCTAGCATCTAGGACACGAAGCGCATGGCACAGATGCCAAAAGGCCGACATTAACCGGGTGAGGCAACATCAAGATCAGTACAGCCAAAAGTGAGGTGGCAGATCGTGCACATCGACTACACCAGCCTTTGATATGTCGACAGGCAGGTGTTGGATTGTCCAAGTAAGAGGTGGCGCGGTTCAATGAATTAAGATATCCGGACATCCTTGCGCTTGCAGCGACGGTAATAACAGTTTAAGCGCAAGTAGTGTTCAATAGCGCCTGCAGAGTGAAAATCTGAGATTGAAGACTCGTGACTTGAACTCTTACAATTTGAGCTACTGTGGGATATGTGCGCCGCCATCTGGAAAAAAGCGGTCCAGATGGTTGCCCAAATGGGACGGGCTGCACTTGCCGAAGGTGGTTAGACTGATGGAAGCAGGCCGAAGGCTCAACCTCGAGCAAGCGAGAGGCAACAAACGTCGAGCTCAAGGCCACGCTTCAAAACTTCACACATTCAGTCAACCACCTAATCTCTACGACCACGCACCTTGGGACCTTTTCAACCCATAATCTACAGCTCAGGCACGCACTTGGACGTATCACCCCTCGCAACCCCACCTACTCGGCAGAGCCTACCCCGCTATCATGGCGAGCTCCGCAGATACGAAGAAGCGCCTCGCCCTCGCGGTGATCGACTTCCTAAACACCTCCGTCACAGATGGCACCGTCAGCTCCGATGAAGCAGAGTCGATCGAGATCGCAACCAACTGCATCGCCGACGCCTTCAAAGTCGACGCAAACGATAAGGAGGCCATCAAGGCAGCCACGGGCTCCAAGAACCTGCTCAGCATCTACAGCGTGTTCGACAATCTCAAGAGCAAGACACCCGCTACACCAGCCGCTGCTTCTCCCAGTCCCTCTACGCCGGCTCCCGCCACTGGTGCTGCAGGAGACGAGAAGACGAAGGCTGAAGCTGAGGCGCTGAAGGGGCAGGGCAATGCCGCCATCCAGCGCAAGGACTATTCTGCGGCCATCGACTTCTACACTAAGGCACTCGACCTTACGCCGCTGAACCCAGTCTACCTGTCCAACCGCGCGGCCGCATACTCTGGTTCAGGCAAGCACGAGGAAGCGAAGAACGACGCCGAGATGGCCGTTGCCGCGGACCCGAAGTTTGCTAAGGCGTGGAGCCGTCTGGGACTGGCTAAGTTCGCGCTCGGTGATGCGGTGGGTAGCATGGAGGCGTACAAGAAGGGCATTGAGGCCGAAGGCAACGGCGGCAGCGCGGCGATGAAGAAGGGCTACGAGACGGCGAAGAAGCGCGTTGAAGAAGATGGTGGTGATGGGCTGGAGACCGATCGCGGCGCGCCTGATTTCGGATCCGGTGGGATGCCGGATTTGTCGGCGCTGTCGGGCATTTTTGGAGGCGGTGCCGGCGGCGGCGGTGGCGGCGGTATGCCCAACTTTGCAGACATGATGAACAACCCGATGATGCGCCAGATGGCTCAGAATCTGATGAGCAACCCGGATGCCATGAGCGGCTTGCTCAACAACCCGCGCCTGCGCGAGATGGCGAGCCAAGTTGGTGGTGGTGGTCCTGCCGGAGGTGCTGCCGGAGGTGCTGAACGCGGCAGCGGTGGCGGCGGCGGCGGTGGCATGCCGGATCTTTCCAGTCTGCTGCAGGATCCGGCTCTGATGGATATGTGAGTATTTCTGCTTGTTCCTGGCTGGCACATACTGACTACTTAGGGCGCGGAACTTCATGGGTGGAGCTGGTGGCGCTGGCGGAGCGGGAGGCGCTGGGGCAGGTGCTGGCCGGGGACGCGGAGCTTAGAATGGATAGCTAGACGATACCACACTAATGACGCCTGCTGAGGGCGATTGATGCCTACATTAGTGTTGTGCTCGAGTGTAGCGGTTGAGCATGAGTCTAACGACAGTTTGATGCCTGTAGTGGTTGTTGGGCACGAGTTCACGGGAAATGGATGTCAGAAATCATTGGTATCTCGAGTCCACAACGCTAATCCACGGGCAGTCTCCACAGCCCATCACCTAGATAATGCGACGCATCCTCTATCGCAACGCCCTTCTTCTCCTTCTTCATCTGCTCCGTCCCCGTCTTCAATATCCCCACCAGACACGCATGTTCCTTGCCCTCCGCCTCAACCACCACAATCGCTCCAGCCTCAAGCTCCTGCTTCCCATACCGGTATCCCTCCTCACTATCCGGATCCGGCAATCGCCCGCCCGGCGACGTCAACCCGGGGATCATGAGACTCGCACCCGAAAGCACAAAGCGGATAGCTCCGTGGTCGATGCGCACGCGCGGAAAGCAGTCCGGGAAGCGGTGCACAAGCTTCAGGTGCGGGATCAGCCGGTCTTCGGTTTCGTAGCACAGGGCGTCGATGCGCGGGTTTTTGGAACCGGCGGGCGTGTACTTGACGACATAGAGGGGGACGTTTTTCTTGGGGCTGGGTGGGTTAGCCAGGGCATGGTGAGAGGGAGTGGAGGAAGGGAGTGGAGGAAGGGAAAGCATACGTTCGGATCGATATGGATTCCATATGGCCTTTGTCTGCTTTGCGCATGATCTCGTCCATGTGCGGTTCCAGTGCTGGGAAGGCCTCGACGAACTTGTCGCGCAGCCGGCGCTGGACTGAGGACTTGACCGATTGGGCCGGGGACACGTTGTATTCTTTCTTGAACATGGCGGTGAGGGGGGAGATTGTCAAATGGTGTGTGGTTGGAAGGCGGAGTGTTTGGAGCTTGTGGAGCTCTTGTTGTACTGTTGTTTTAGCGTGGTCTACTTCTTGCCCCGCGCGGGGCTGGGAGGCGGAGCGGATTATCTTGCGGGGGTGGCGGTGTGGCTGGAAACTGCGTTTATCGCCGCATTACACACATCTTCAACGTCGTTTCACGATGAACATGAATGAATCATGAATTTTTTAATTCATTACTACTGAGATCTCTGATTGGGACATGATTGCATTAGTCATTTCAGCGTAGGCAGTCTTCCGTCGCTTTCAGTCTCCCTCGGAATTGCTGCTCCTCCCAAATTCTCTTGTTGGCAACATTATTCAAGCATCCCAAAGTCGCCAATTCTCGCCAGCAAGTTCAGGAACACTCAACTTCAGTAATGCTCCAGAAGCCGAATCTTATGGCAGGCCCCGGCCAGAATTCACGGCATTAGCAACCTGGCTCGTATTGGGGCGGTTTTCTGGCTTGATCAGCACCGCGCGCCCAAAGCTCTCCCCACTCACCAGCATAGCGCTCATAACTATCCAGGTACAGCTCATCAGTGCTCGTCGTCGCCTTAACATGTTCATTCCCCTCAAGCGCATCCACCCACTTCGCCCACCGGGTCCCAGGCTCAGGATCAGGCCAGCCGCGATACGGTCCGAGCACGCGGCGCAAGCGCAATATCCACGGCGCGATTTGGACATCAACGAAGCCGAGATCCGCGCCCATAAAGAACGGACCATTTGCATCAGCCGCATCAACCAGCTTCTCGATCTGGGTCTTGAGCTCCACCGCGTGCTCGGCCTGCTTGTCCGTCTCCTGCGCCTGCAGCACGCGGTAGAACTGCGGCACGATGTGCCGATTGATGTGGTCGGCCCACAGGCGGGAAGTTGCACGGCCACGGGGGTGCTTGGGGAGCAAGCGCATCCCGTTGAGATCCTCGAGCTGGCAGGGTTAACATGCGCTCTGATGATTTGGCGCACGCACGTATTCCATCAGCACCGTGCTCTCGTAGCAGCCCCAGTCGCCGTGACGCAGCGCCGGCACCAGGCCGCGCGGGTTGACAGCCAGTAGCGACTCGGGTTTCTTGTACGGGTCGACCTCGACGTATTGGTATTCCATGTCTTTGGCCTCAAGTGCGATCCATACGCGCTGCACGAAGGGGCTGCGCAGTTATTCTCTGCTCAATGATGGGCAGGCGACTTGCCAGAAGCAGCTCCCGTATAGCGTCAGGCTGTTGGATGCTGCGTGCTTCTCCGCGGTGGCGAGCGCGGCGCCGGTCGCTTTGGTATGGTAAGACTTTTGTGTCGATGCCATGGTGAAGTGTAACGCGATGTGGATTTGAGCGTTGGCAATAGAGCGCGCATGTAATGAAAGCGAGCTTGAGGCGCGAGATGTCGCGATGGCAAGCGGGGCGCGGGGCATTTTATCAGCCACTGACGCAATTGCTTTCAGCCACAACCCCGCCATCCGTGTCTTCAGCCTCACTAGTATCGCAGGTCATCGCAAGCAGAGAAAAATAAATAAAGGGGTATTGCTTTCTTCAGTCTATCCCTAAGCAATACCGATGTAGTGCTCCGTCAAACCTCATCTGACAACTCAAAAGCCGCCCTTCGCAAGTACTACCCCGACGCAGATATGGCTGGTGACACTCCTTATCCCACCACCTCTCCCACCATTGCCTCTCCCACCATTGCCTCGTCTCCCTATATCCGCGTGCAAGGGCATTCGAAATTTCGGAAGGCCACCACCTTGGCCGAGCCGTCAGGTTTGACGAACTTTTGCGCTTGGATGCCGACCTTGCGACAACCGGATCTCCCGTGCATCTATCGAACCTTTTTCGGGATGTCTCCCGTTAGCAGGTAATGCACGATGTTTGTGTGTGCTGGGTCATTGAGGAATCTTTGGAATGTCTGTCGTCGCTTTCTGATCGTTTCGGGTTCGTCCGCGTCGGAGTCCTCCTCGATTGACAGGTCTCCCCCGGGCCCGTTGGTGATGGCGGCTACCGTCGCAGTTTCGATGTCAGCCAAGGTTCCCCCAACCAAAGAGGGGTTCCCGAGCAGCCCTATCCGGTTTGCCCGGGGTTCACTTCCGAACGCCACAGGATTCCTCGCCGTACACGTGCAATAGGGCCAGGTCGCGATTGTAGCCGGCGGGACATGGTGTCCTCTTTGCAGGCCGATCATACCACGTAGAAAGGTGGCCAACTGTTCTCAGCTCCCCTTCTTCAATCACCGCAACCTCCGTGCCAATAGGTATCTGGTAGGGTGTGCGGGCATGAAGCACCAGATCCGCCAGCGCTCCCCAAATGATCGCCCCGCACTTTTTGAGCTTGCCGGGATCGAGGTGCGGGACAAACAAGTGGGAGACCGTGGTCAGGACAACTTTTCCGTCTTCCATACGCAGCTTTAAGCCCAAACTGGCGGAGGCCGCCTGTTGCCTGCCTCCTCGCACAGTACAGATCTGCTGGCGGGCGAGGACTTGGGTGCTGGTGCTGAGTTCGTGGCCGCGGCGGGAGCGGGCGTGCGTTGGTGAGGGGGGGGGGGGGGGGGGGGGGGGGGCGGAGTGAAGACAGATTGATGGGTGCAGAACTCGGACAAAGTGCGCATTTTGGTGCGCCGAGTAGGGCGAGAATGCGTTCTAACATACCGGCAACTTTTGACCCGCCGCAGCTGCATGGTTTGTTGGTGTGCTATGTTCAGGCTCCAGAAGGGGCGAGTGGACAAGCCTTGAAATTTGGACGAGGGAAGACCAGTTTGTAAAGAGTTGATGAAGTGGTTATTGGTCTGACAAAGATGTGTGTATAAACGTGCAAGGCAGCTCTCTTTCCTTCGTGCTGAAAGGCAAGTGCAGGGTGTGGGGAAAAACAATAGAATGACATGACTAGCAAAACATCGGGGACAGGCCGGTCTATATACCGGCTGGGCAAGCGGTATTACCGGAGTGGGTGCCACTGTCGTCAACTGTCCGGTAGATGCCGCCGCATCCAGTTCGGCTGGAACCGTCTTTGCCTTCACCTTTGGAACCTTGGCTGAGGTAGGCTTTTCGGTCAGTAACGGGCGCTTCTTGGATGAAACCTCCTTCGGGGGCATCGTCCGGCGTAGCTTTCGTACGATGCCATCCTCTTGCGGGAGGTCCGGACTTGCGGCGATGCTTCTCGCTGGGGACACCACTGGCCTGCACCCCCGGGGGCTCCTACTAGCTAGGAAGGACGCGGGGGCAAACGCACCCGCCGTACCCGCCCAGCGGTCTCTCCCGGGCCCTGAGGTAGCTACCATACAAGCATGGTAGGCGCCCCGGAGCACTGCCACCTCTGTTTGCCTGTCAGTGCGAACTCCAAGGAAGATCGTTGAGCGAGCCACTAACGTCCATCCATGGATTAATCCTCAACGGACAAGGGACTCGTCACCGGTAAGCTAACAGACTACGGCTCAAGTCGATTTTGTCTTCGGACACTGATCCAAGAAGTACTGCGATAACTTGGGCAGCCATGCTGGACATCGATAGCGGATGATACGAGTGATTTTCGTGTTTTGGGAAGCTGCGAACGGCATTCGCTGGCGAAATGGATGATGGATGAAGTGAGCGAGATGCGGTGTTGTTGTGTCGAGACCGGGTTAAATGTCAACGTCCGTTGCGAAGTCGGAAGAAGTAGAAGTGGCGAAGCGTGCGGAGCAGGCACGGCAGGGGCCATGAGCTGTGGCGTACGGGTAGCTTCCCGGGGTGGCATGGCCCCTTCCACCCCAACAAGCGGAGACGTGAGAGCCACTACCAAAACATGCTGGTGATGCTTCCTTTCCTTCATGATATGCCACCTCGCTATGAACAAAGTCCGGACCGGGGGAGCCAGCCAGAGTGCTCAGTCAGAACTGTTCTTCGTCGTTGACATCTGCAACTGGGAAATTTGAGCTCGACGCTAAAAGTCATGAGCATCAACGGAATCATCTCTAGCGGAGGAGAACTCACCTCGGAACCAGATGGCGGGATCTAGCACGGTTCCTGAAAGCTAGGCTACACTCGCATTGCACTCCGGGAAGCCTGTTGACGACCATACGGGCCCGAACCTGCCGAATGATCTACATGTCTGAACCGCAGCAGCATCTCCGGAACGATTGTGTCAAATGACCGATGCCCCTTCTTATGGCACTTTCTTTATGAGACATGGCACAACATGACCGCAGGATTTGCAAGGCAGCGGAGTGGCTTTGCGGGATACGTACCCGACACGCCGAGCCAGAATTCAGGACTGACAGTGAGAGGACAGAGTGGTGTCGAGTGCGGAACGAACTCGTTTACTAGTTGGGATTCCGTGCATGCCAAGATGACCCGAGGGCTGCAATCAGTGGTCAGCGGACTGAAGATCGCAAGGCTGGGATGAGCTTCCACGAATTGAGGCAACCGACTGAATCCTTCTGATGGCCGGAACGATACCGCTTCATGCCAAATGCTCCTCGCCGCATTGTGCATCTGCATGAACTGACAGTTGCAGTGGTTACCGGGGACCATATTCCCCTCCAGAGATCCGGGGTATGCAGATCCCCCCGTATTCGCTTTCGCGGCAAGCAGCCGAATATGTGAGGCAATATACAACCCACATCCAATTGGCCGCTGCATGGGGGCGCCCATCCCAAGGTTGAGGTCCGGCAGCGTAGTGCACGGCGCACCTGTTGTCAATTCCTGGGAATCACAAATGCGGGATACAAAGGGAGCTCGTGGACGACTTTTTTTTCGGATGTACGCTGTCACCGCCATGTCCGACGCTGACCGCATCAAGCGCCCCGAGGCGGAGCATCATGAAGCACCCGAAGAAAAGACGCTCACGGCCGTGCGGACCCACTACACGCCATCAACCGAGGAAGAGAATGCATTGGACCGGTCGATCAATCTGAAGACTGATATCTGTGTAGTTGTCATCCTTGCGATTGACTTCTTGTGGCAGGGCATCGCCAAGAGCAACATCGGGTCGGCGGGGACGAGCAGTGAGTTGAAGAAACTTGTTGACTACACACGATGCTGACTCCACAGCCATGGTCAAGGATGCGCACCTCCGTGAAGACGACATCCCGAGCTCGCTGACCTGGTGGTCGGCGACGTACGTTCCGCTGCAACCGTTTTCCACCATGGTCGGCCGCAAGGTCGGGCCAAAGAACTGGATTATCATCATGATGGTAGTCTGGGGCGCACTATCGGTCGCCCACGCCGGCATTCGCAATCGCGGCACGCTGATCGCCCTACGGTTGTTGCTCGGGGCCGCAGAGTCGGGCTTCACGCCGACGTCTTTCTACTACATGTCGACGCTATACCCAAAAGAGTACCTTGGCTTCAGGACCGGCATGTTTACGGGCATGTACTCGGTGGCTGCGGCCTTCTCGGGGCTCATCGCGTTCGGCACGCTGCAGATTGACTCGTCGCGGCTGCATGGGTGGCAGGTGCTCTTTGTGCTCGAGGGCAGCCTAACGATAGTCTTCGCGGTGGTGTCGTTCCTGATGCTGCCGCGAAACACTTCGACCGCATGGTATCTGTCGCAGCGCGAGCGCGAGCACGCCGCCCGGCGCATGCATCTTGACGTGGGGACGGAAGAGGCGGGCAGTCACAGCTCGACCTCACTGACAATGGGCAACATTGTGGATGCGGTTAAGGACTGGAAGAAGTTGCTGATCGTGGTGTGCAACATCTTTGTGGTGCTTCCGGTGACGGCCTTTACAACTTTTTTGCCGCTGATTGTGCAAGGTGGGTCGTGCCGGAGTGAATGAAAGGCAGCCTAAACTGACCAGGCAGGGATGGGGTACAAGGGAGTCCGGGCAAACCTGATGAGCGTGCCACCCTTTGCCGTGTAGGTTTCTTCCAGGCCGAGCTGCAGACGCTGACCATCAGGGGCTTTGTCGGACTGCTGATCCTGGTGTACCTGAGCGACCGTACGCGCGACCGGTCACTGTTCATCATCATCGGAGAGACCATTGGCATGATTGGCCTGGCCGTGATGTACGCTACAAAGAACCCGCGACTGCGATACGGCTTCACGCACGTCTGTCTGGTGGGTTGTGCGGAGCTGGTGGAGGGAACCCGCTGACCTTGCAGTGTGGAGCGTTCGCCGGCGGTCCGCTCGTGGCGACCTGGATTGCGGACAACACACCAGACGCAGTGAGTATTGCCCCATGTTCTGTCAGTCTTTAACGTTACAGGCAACACGCAGCGTTTTGCTCGGGATCAACGGGTGGTCGAATTTGGCGGGGATCATTGCCGGCCAATTGTTCAAGGCCAAGTACAAGCCAGCATGTGAGTTGCTCTTAGATCCACATCGGTGCTGGTTCTGACTGCGGAGACACGTTTCCTCTCCGGACGGTCATGATATTGGTGGCGGTGGACGTAGTCGGCTTCATCGCCCTGCGGCTGTTGTATATGTACACCAACCGCAAGCGCAAAGCGCTCAGAGAGCAATTGAGTGCAGAAGAAGTCGAGCAACGGGATCGCGAACAGCGCGGCAATCACAAGTTGACGTTTGTGTACGGGTATTGAAGGCGGGGTCAGGTAAAGGTCTCGGAGATCATGATCCGCATGTTTATAAAGCGCGGCTGTCCGACTTGCAAGCTGCTCGTCGAGAACTAATGGAGTCCCACACATTCAACTTTGAGCACCTGAAGCCCGGCAAAGGCTCTAACGAGCAGCCGTACCTGCGGCTCCTGATGTTCTTCCACAAGCTGCCCCACATCACCGAGGAACAGTTTCATGAGTGGTGGAAGACGGTCCACGCCGACCTGACGGTGTCAGCGAAGGACTTTGGCGTCTACATTCAGCGCTACGTGCAGGTATGTTCCGTACTACAGGGACACCGCTGACAGCCAGTTTCATTCGACCTCCGCACACAAGGAGATGGTCCGCCCGCTGGGGTACGAGATACTTAGCTTCGATGCTTGCGGGGAGATGCACGCTCGCAAGATGGAGGACTGGGTCAACTTTTCGAAAAGCCAGCACTTTGTCAAGGCGCTGATGGGTATGTGCTCGACCTGCACGAGGCGTGGCTGACCCGGCAGACGATGCGCCCAACTTCATGCAGCTGCCGATTCACATCATGGCGGGGTACGATAACCTCATTTTTGGCTCCAAGATTGAGGCTTCGGGCTCAGACGGCATTCTGCCGGGCAATCCGCGTTTGAATTAGTTACATCCAGCCACCGTCGATATTGACGACGGCGCCGGTCATAAATGAAGACTTTTCGCTCAGCAGGAACTCAATGAGATCTGCCACCTCGTGTGGCTTGCCCATGCGTCTCAGCGCCAGCGCGTTCAAGAAGTCCATGTCAGGGGTGGCGTCCCGAATGCTGTCTGACTGTTGCATCATGGGCGTGTCAACGGGGCCACTGAAATGTTAGCAAGGCAGGAGGAGAGGAAATGGAAGAGTAGCGGAGGATTCACTTACGGCGCGACGATATTTAGCCGAATGCCCTTTAGACCCAGTTCCTTCGCTGTACATCGCGAGAGGCCAATCACGCCGTGCTTGGATGCGCAATACGCACCGTTCATTGGGAAGCCCCGAGTCCCGCTGATGGATGTGACGACGACGATGGCGGCACCGGATTTGAGGTGCGGAATCTGCGTGCGCAGGCTATTCATCATCCCCGTGAGGTTGACGCCGATGACGAAGTTCCAGTCTTCAGTCGTGATGTCCTCGGTGGCCTTGCGCAACACGTCGCGCCCAATCACGGCCGCAAGATTAACCGCCCCGTCGAGGCGGCCAAAGGCGGCGATGGAGTCGGCGATCCATGCTGCGACTTGGGCTTCATCACGCACGCCTGTGACGCAGGTGAGGGCGGTTACGCCAGCGGCTTCAATCTCGGCCTTGAGGGAATCGAGCGCGGCAGCCTTGAACGTCGGCGACGGAGGCGATTGTCCCTTACGAAGAGAGTAACAGGGCGACCTCGCGGCCCATGCCGGACGCGCCGCCGGTGATGGCGATGACCTTGGACGTTGTGCTGGATTTGACATCAGGCTGACGCTCAGTCCGCAGGCATGTATGTGCCGTCGGAAATGTTCTCCCGTCGGACTAGAGGTTCCGTCATGGCCTGCATCTCAAGCGATGCTCGTCAGGATACTTTTTTTGAGTGAACGGAATCTGTCAACTGGAATGGAGCTTGTGGATATTCTCGAGTGTTGCTCCACGGCTTCGTTGTGCTAGGTGCTGGCAATGCAGAACAAGGCTGAAGCTACAGCCGCGCGGCTGCTTACCACCTGAGCTGACTCCCGGGAAATGAGCCTTTGACCCGATCGAGCTTGAGTCCGAGATCGTACATAATGCGGTTTCAAATGTTCAAATCGACCCCGCACTTCGTTACCCCGCAGCCCCACATTCAGCCCACTAAATCGGACATGACTCGCGCGAGCTTCCCGCCACGCACTGACCCTGTGGGTGGGTGGCGGGGGACTTTGTTTTCCGGCTGAAGGCTGAAAATGACTGGCTGGCGAATTTTGGAACCGCACCGCCGTTTGACTTTCCGTTTCTACCTTCCCTCGGGGCGTTTGCCTGTCTTACCATCGCGTGGCCGGCGGTATCAGTCGGCGGTGATCGTCAGCCGTCCAGGCGGGCCAAACTTTCCACCCAAGAACGCCAGGAGGGTATGCGGAGTGCATTAATGCGAATTAGCGCCGGGATTCTGACTTCGAAAGTTTCACCGTTTCCGCGGCGATTCGCCGGTGGAATTCGCGCATGTAATAATGCTGAATGCTGCCCTGAAGATATCATGATAGTGGCTGCGCTTGCGGGCATCGCGCTGGCAGCGCGCACGATGGCTTCACCGATCCAGCCGTAAGTCACATTTGGGCCAGACGGTGCACCTGGCCGCGTTCGTTAGACTCTGCTCAATGCGGACTGTCGAGTGATAACCTCCGCGCCGGCTGCAGTGGCTTACCGAATCAGTGATCGGAGCGGGCCGGACCCCACTCGCCCCCCACGACGTGTCGGCCGCCTTTTGCTGCAAGCGCCTGCTGTCAAGTCTCGGCAGTCTCGGCACAACAGTCAGGCGGCTGCTATTCCGTGATCCAGACTGTCCGTCCGACATTGTGGCTCCCTTGGCTGTTGCCCTGCGTTCATGGCGGAGCGAATGTTTCGTGATCTTGGTTTGATTCGGCAGGGGCTTATCAGCCGACTCACGTGGTGGCGTTCGGGTGCTCCGGAAGCGGGGAAGATGGGCATCTGCACGACACGACAACTCAACACGAGGAAAATCTTCGCGCTGCCATTACGGATGTACCAAGTTCACACATTAACTAAGCCTGCTTCATGCTGTCCACCACCACCGGCTGTTTCGACATGGCGGGCCGATCCTCCGGAATCTCGATTTTCTCCGCGCCCGGCGGCGGCGAGTCGCTGCTCGAGCGGCCCACCTCCTGGCCGTGAGATTCTGGGTACGCGCGCCAGAAATCCTTCTTGCCAGAAATGGCGCGCTGCAGCCAGGGCGGGAGGAAACCGCCGGGGATGCGCCATGTCCAGGGATCTTTGAACTCCTTGTTGGCGGGCACTAACCGGCCCCCAGATGCAAGCTCGACCAGCCACACGGTCGTGTTGATGACCATGTAGGAAACGATACCGCCGATGAGGCCGTATGCGATGGAGTAGGTGAAGGGCATGATGGCAATGGTGATGAAGGCGGGGATGGCGTCACCGAGGTATTTCCAGTTGATGTCTTTGGCGGCCTTGGCCATGAGCGCGCCGACCTGTGACTGTTAGCAGTGAATATTGGAGCTGGCAGGACAAACTCACGATGACTAAGACCGGGCCCGTCGCCCACGGCGGGATTGACGCAAAAATGGGGGCGAAGAAAATGGCGATGAAGAAGCACAGGCCCGAGAATATGGATGTTAGGCCAGTCTTGCCGCCCTCTGAGATACCGGCACCGGACTCAATGTAAGCGGTGACTGGCGGTGTGCCCAACAGACTGCCAATCGAGATACCAAGCGCGTCAACCGTGTATGCGATGGCACTGTTTTCGAAGTCCTGCGTGCGCTCGTCGATGGCGCCTGCGAACCGCGCCATGGAGTACAGCGTACCGGTCGCGTCGAGGATGTCGACGTACAGGAACGTGATGAAGGCGAGGCCAAACTGCGCACCGTAGCCGGACACGTCCCACTTTTGCACGTTGAGCGTCTTCTCGATCGGGTGGAACGTCACGACCTTCTTGAAGAAGTTGAACATGTTGTCGCCGAGCTCTGTGTGTGGGAAGTAAGTCACCGGCGTCGGCCGCGGCCACGAGATGATAGACACGAGCAAGATGCCGATGATGATGGCGCCCTTGACGCGGAACATCTGCATGATCACGACGAGGATGCCACTCAGGAAGATGCCGATCCACAGTGTCGGGTCGCGCATCTTGTACGCTGACTTGCAGAGTCCGTCCTCACCGAGGTACTGATCGCCGCGCGGACAGCCCGCAAGCTCAACCGGCGTGTTGACCGCGCCCTGAATGAGCCCGATGCCGGCGGAATACGTCAGGCCGATGATGGTGAGGTACAGGCCGATGCCGACGCCCGTCGCAAGCTTGATGCTTTTGGGGATCGCGCGCGCAAGCCACTGCCGCATGCCGATGAGTGTGAGCCCGACGAAGACGAAGCCCTCGACGAAGACTGCCGTGAGCGCCACCTCGTACGGGACGAGGCCGCTGCCGTGAAAGCCAACGACAGTGAAGGTGAAGTACGCGTTGAGACCCATGCCTGGTGCGAGCGCAATCGGCATATTGGCGAAGAGGCCCATGCAGAAGGTCGTCAGCGCCGAGATGGCCGCCGTAGCCGTGACGAGATCGCGGTTGATGCCTTGCAAGCAGATGAGGTATTCGGTGTCGGTGACGCAGAGATCGTCGCGCGTGCACTTGCACGTGCCGCCGGACTGCGAAACAATGGTCGCATTGACGGAGATGATGTATGCCACTGCGCATTTTAGCGATGCAAGAGAGAGGGCGGACAACACCTACTGGCAAAGAACGTTGCCAATCCCGCACGCATCTCGGTGAAAAAGTACGAGCCCTTGCGCTCCTTGGGATGGCCGGAGCCATCAAGGCGGAAGTAGTGCCCCACGGAGCTCTTCGCAACGCGCTCGTTGAATCGGTGCACCCACGTCATGTTTGGTGATTGATGTGAGGTTGAATGTGGGCGCACCCGTGCACTTATGTCACTCAAGATGGTCGTATACGGCCGCGGGCGCCCGGGCTATCACGCTGGCCAAGTGATAACGCCGTCCAGCCTCGCGCAAGTCGACGAGTCAGGCCGCAGAGGCGTTGCTTTTGCGACGTGAGTGGCCTCGGCGTGCAGTCGGACGGCTCCGGTCGACCGGGCTAGGCAGGTAGCGCTTGATCGCGGGAGGCTCGGCGGGGGTGACCTCGTGGGCTCTCGGTGAGGTAAAGGGATTGCGCAGCTTGTTGGAGCGGAAGAGGGATGAAGGATTGGTAAATCGTTTGCGTGAGGATTGGCAATGTGCGGAATCGGAGGTGGGCTAGTGTTGGTGGGGCGCGGGAAGAGAGGAGGAAACGGGTGAATGGTGAAGGACAAGCGGAGAACTCGAATGCTGTTTTTGTTTCCCATTGGTTGCTAGCCGACTACTAGCACCATGATTGGCCATCCAAGGGTTGAGGATGTTATCTGTCATGGTGTTGGTGTTGATGTCGTCGGGATGAAACAGGTCCAACACCATGCAACACCAACAACACGCCGTATCCTACAACACCCCGCACCACAACGCAGTATCAGAGTTCAGCGGCATCGTTCAGCAAGATAGCACAGTATACATAGAGCATGGACACTCACATTGTTGCAATGGCCTTGCGTCATCTCCCAACTCCGGCGGTGGCCGACGGCTCGTGGGCGGACGTAAAGCTGCCCTTCCTTTGCGCAAGGATGCGGGAATCGGATGCGCAATACGATGCTTGCACTGAGGCGTTTGAGCGCTCAGTAACATTTGAACTGGCTGGCGCATTGATGCCGTACAGGAAATCCTCCTTTGCTGGCGGCGGCGATCTGGCGACCCCAGGATCGTTCATACCCGCCGTGCCCGCGTGCCTGCATGTCTGTGCGGACGTTCAGTCACACGCTTTGGCCAGTACGCCCCACTTCACCCAAAATTCGGCCGCCTTCGGCATATCCAAACGGTGGGGCGTATGAGAATACAACATTTCCCCTTGAGAGGGTGTGCCTCTGCTGTTTTACCAACGCAGTCCTATATCTCCAGCTTCTCAACCTCACATCCGATTAATCACTCGCGCGTTGTCAGGGCGAGCTTCTCGCTTCCCCTTCCATCCCCTTACGCAGTACAGGCGAGCCGTGTCAATATTACGGTACGTACACCAGCTTCGCGCCCCGTTTCCACGATCGTGATGTCCGTTGCGCGTTGCAGGTATCGATAAGGTTACGCCCTTTGCGCCCCCGGAGGTAGGTACGAAGATCTAAATTCGTGTTCTAAATTTACGTGACTCAGCATAGTCACCAGCTTCCTCTCGCCTCCGTTGTCCAGTTACCCAAAACTCAGCCAGCTGCCCGGCACCCAGTTACCCGGTATATAGCTAGTTACCCGGCATTTAGATAGTTACCCGGCACTCAAGAAGTTACCCGGTATTCCAAAGGTTACCCGGCATTAATGGAGTTACCCGACGTTGGGGAAGTTACCCCGGAGGAATTTACCCAACATTAGGGTAAGTGGCCGGTATTCGGTTGTCGTGGGAGACCAATGCCGGGCCTTAACCTTATTGGCTCCCGCGACCTTCCCCCGCGGCTGCTGTCACGTCACCCCAGCCTTCCCGCACCCCGCTGTGCCTTAGGCAGACGGCAGCGCGATCTGCTCAAGAGTCTGGCGGCTCGCTCTTCAGATAGATCTTTGTGGAAGTAACTTGTTTATGCCTGCACCATACCCATCGTGACTTCCACACTTTTGCACGCCCCGGACACGTTACTTCCACTAACCGCCTGTGGTTGGAACCCGGAAAGTCCCCCACGGTCAGTCTAAACATGCCTTCTTCCCTCGGCGGGTCCCAGGACCGTCGTCTTCAGTGACCTTTTCCGAGTCGCTGCCGCAGGCGATGGTCTGACCCCAACGCCGAACCAGTGACAGTGTCACTGCCTTGCCTTCCTCGGCGGGTCCTATGACCGTCGCCTTCAGTGACGTTTTCCGAGTCGCTGCCGCAGGCGATGGTCTGACCCCAACGCCGAACCAGTGACAGTGTCACTGCCTGCCTCTCATTCGGATGGCTCTTGACGAGCCAACTACCCAGAGCTTTTAATAATGAATACATACGATATCTGGCCTGTATTGGATTAGTATCACTTACAGGCTACTCGGTAATACATACTTGATACTATCATGATATATCAACAATCCGTGTCACATGATTCATCACGTGAGCTCTGCGGAGCACCTTTACCCTCACCATCATCACCAGCTACGAAGATGCTCGAGATCAGGCCTGTACGCTGCCAGCTAACCATACACTCAG
>ML996694.1:2818-121138 GCA_010356995.1 Trichodelitschia bisporula
ATCGTCCGGCCCGAGCCTCTTTGACGCCATCCGCAGGGCTGCACAACTTTTGACGGAGGCGGCAATGCCGTCTTGAGTAAGGCGGTGATGGTGGAGCAACGGCTTTTGAGAAAGCTGCTAGCGAGGAGGGCGTATGGCACTGGCTGCACGCTCCGCTGCAGACTGAGGCTGAGTGCGGGCGTTGTGGTTCTCCTGTTGTTGGTGAGGCGCTTTTGGCGCCATAAATGTGAATGAACAATTGTTTACTTTCTTCTCTCTCCCCCAACGGCCACCATCTTTCAGTGCTGCACAGCGGGCGGCCCTTTGAGGTGGGCTTTGCGCGACCAGGGTGTTCTCCTCCCCACCTTCACACCCCTCGACAAACCTCCACGCCCGCGCATCGACACTTCTTAATTCTCTTTCCGCCTGCAACCCACCTTTTTTCCCAACACGTTTAATTTCCCCACACTGCCTTCTGCTTCTATAGAATAAAAGCGGCCGTGTCCGTTTTCTCCTTGACTCCCAAATCCATCAACCCCCTTCCCCCCCAACCGCGCTCCCTACCATCTGCAACAGAATGTGAGGGCCACCATCGCGTTATCCCATCTTCAAGAGCCCTCCCGCACGCATCGTCGCACGGCGCACCTCGTCTGCCTAACCATCCCACCCGTCCAAAGATTGTACATCTCCCTGCACCTAACGAACCTCTCTAACCCTACTAGCGCCATCCACGTCCACCCCATCCGCACGGGCTACTGGAATGACATCAGCCGGCCCGAGTACTGGGGCTTCGGGAGTGCGTCTGCTCTCTAGTGCTCAGCCCAGGCTAACCAAACCCAGAGGGCCAAGTCACGTCCTTCATCCTCATCACGTCCGACGACGAGCGCATCTACGGATGGCACATCCTGCCCCTGGACGTGTACGAGCGGTGCGCGGCACCACTGGCGGCGAACCCGGTGCGCGAACTGGGGAACTTCAACAAGATGCTAGCGTGTAAACTCATGATTGAAGATGCGGAGTTCAAGGCTATTGTCAACTGTACGCTCTCCAGCCTATCCATAGTCTCCTCTAACCCCCGCACAGCCCACATTGTATGTCTCCCCGTCTCCTCAATGTCCAACTCCCTCGTCACTATTTCCCTTAATTCAAACTAACCTCCCCAGAACGCCAGCCACAACTCCCAAATGGGCTGCTCAGCGACTTACAAACTGCTCACCTCCCTCCCAAACACCTATGTCCTAACCCTGGCTTACCGCGGCTTCGTCCACAGCACTGGCTCCCCTCGGAAAGTGGCCTAATCACAGACGCCATCTCCCTGCTGACCACGCTGCTCCTCCTTCCCCCGCACCATCCTTGTCCTCGGCCACTCGCTCGGCACGGCCGTCGCCGCTGCCGCTGCCGCCGCCGCCGCCGCCGCGCTGCACTTTGCCGATCCGCGCGCCGCGACAGGGTTGATGCCCAGGACTGCGGTGCGGGATCCGGGGGTGGTAGATTTGTATCTAGATGCCCGCCTAGTGTTGGAATGCGGTGGCTGTGTTCAGCCTCACCCAGTTTCAGCCACAGGGCTCGAGTATAAGTAGACTCGGGGTCCCCACGTCTTTGACAATCAAGCAACTTGTTCATGGGCAGACCTTCGGTCCAACTTGTGATGCATTGATGTTTCTTTGATCACACATCCCCTTTCAACAGAGGGTTAACCGTGCAGGGTACAATTGTATCATGGCCGACGTCCCCATCGCGCTGGCGGTGATGAAGGCCTTCGAGATAGCAGCTTCGGGTGGAGGTGACATCACGTCAATCTAGCAGCCCTACGGTACCAGAAACACAGCCCGAGATCAAAGTAAACGAGTGAGCCCTAACCCAGCCTGGATATCTAGCCCGCGCCAAGGCCTTGCTCAATCACACCCCCCCTCTCATCCTGTAGATAAACCACGCTCCAAAGCAAAGAACCTCAATATCAACGCGCCTGTAGATCAAAACATGCTCCAAGCTGACCCAGTACTGCGCGATGAGGTCGTGCAAGATAAGGAAGAGCTGCGACATGATGAATGTCTCTGTCGCAGCGATCAGGCCCGCTCCATGAAATTTGAGATGAACCTCCCCCCTACATACCACCGATTCGCCATTTGCCCCGCACTCCGCACCACCCTTGCGCCTTGAAACAGCACCTACGCGCGCCGCACGGCGCCTGCGCTCCCAATATCTAGCGCCATGAATATGTACTGCCCGTGTGGCACGTTGCGGTCGCCAGTCAACCTAACGCCCGGCAACTAGTCCTTGTGCATCCCGTCCATCCACCAGCGCGCCCGCCACGCCCACCTCGATGCCCCTCGCGAGCCACGTGGGCAGTCTGCACTCGGCCAGCGCGGCCTCCGGGGCGGAGAAGGGAGTTAAATGGGCGCATCGGGCCGCAGGAGCCCGATGAACTCCTCGCCGCGGCCGTGGTAGTCGCCGGGCCCAGATGCCGCGGTACGGGCGGGATGGTGTGGAGGTCACGGCCTTTTCGGACAACGAGGCCCAGGTCGCGAACTCGAAGGTCAGGTTGCAGGGCAGCTTGGGGAGGAGGTCGAGGATTCGCAGCTTGTTACGCGGGATGCGGAAGGAGGCGGTGCTCATGTCGGGTTGGGCTTTGGGAGCGAGCATTAGCGCGGCGGGGCACTGGCTCTCGGATTAAAGGTCGGGCCGATACCCACCGAGTGAGTGGATTCGGTGGCTTGATTCAATTGCGTGGCTACGTCGGAACGAGGCTGATCGTCACTGGCTGTACAGAGAGCGCGTCCATCATAGCCTTGCTTCCGTGTGGTAACAATCAAGGCAAAGTGATGATCGGTTGGCTGGAAGCTTTGGATCCGAATTGTGCGTCGATATAGATTTTTTTTTGCGTGCGTCAGATCACCGACAGCCTATCTCGAGGGACACGCTGTCCCCAAAACCCAGAAGGAGGACCAGTGGGAACTCGCCGGGCTGACGGATCGCGCCTGTGCCTGTGCTTGCGCGAGCCCCACTTTCATCTGCCCCACTACTCCAGACTGGACACCACCAGCGATGAGCATTGTTAGACGACGTTGAGTCGATTTAAGCACCTACGAACCCGCCCGGTGCTTTCCTTCTTTGAGGCTAGCGGTGCATAGCTTGAATGCCTCGGCATTGGGAGGATCGTGCGCGATCCGCTGGAGTTCAGGACCAAATGTTGGTATCTGCAACTGTGGATGGCAGCCAGAGTGGGCGAAAGCAAGATGGAGGGTAGGTGATGTAGGCAAGGCCTCGTCACAGGCAAAGTACAAGTCAGCTTTTGAAAAGGTTAGAAAAGGACAAAGAAGACAGCAGCGTCTCGGAGCCCTCAGCAGTGTGTAAACAGGAGTCGCATATCGCCTTCCACTGCCCTGTCAATAACTGACCTTAGGCCTAGTACTGACCGTCACTCCCTGCCCAACTCACACATGGGTCCCTTCCAGGATACAAGCGTACAAACGATGCCTTCCATACTCATGAGTGCCTTAACAGTACTTGCTTGGGGCCTTTGTGCCTTACGTCCCGTGTTCACATCAGCTAGTCTACCATAAATTAGTCACGATTCTAAAGCATATTGGGTTCTTGTTAAAATGAAGTATGAACTTGACTGAGTTGCTTGACTGACTAGCAGTAGGAAGTGAGCTGACTATATACATCGCCGGGAGACGACCCCTGTCTCCTGGCTCCACTCCAGCCACCCCAGGTTGCCGCCACAAATTCAACAGTACTCATCCTACCTATCCCCTCGTCCAAAGGTAGTCGAGGATTTCCTCCTGCTCCTTCAGCCGTTCAGCGCGAAGCTCGTCACTATCAACTGCTTTTGGGGTCGGGTGCGATTGGGTCAGGCACGCTTGCCTCTCTTTCGAGGACATGAGATATTTGATGATCGTGTCTAAGGCCACCATGGGCCACTTGGAGGCGAAATCAGACATGTCCTTTACCATTTTTTCGAGGTGTGATTATTCGAGTTGAGGTTAATGGATTGTGATGAATGACTTTAAACTTTGACTGTGGCGTAGTATTTATATACCTGTGGTCGCAGGGACAGTTGGTTCAAGAGTCCCAAAGCGGACAGAGTGCACTCCAGAAGCCACATGCGTTGCGTTCGTCAGCATGGTGCGTAGTACTACAGTACCAGGCCGAATGTATGTTAGGGGTTCAAAGTCCACCCAGAAAAGTAATGATTCCTCTCCCGGTTCACTGGCCATGCCTCACAAAATGTCACAGTGCCAGCGAAGAGCGGTGCAAAAACCATAGATTGCTTCGAGACGATGATAAAGAGTTGGAGAAGTAATCTACAGGGATGGGTGTGCAAAAGCATAACCGCAGTGCGGGGGCTTGGCGCCAGTCACATGACTGCGCTCGTCCCCATACGTCACCTCGGTACTGTGCTGCCACCCAGGCCACATCATGGCCAGAACCATGACAGACAGCGCCTACGATCGAAGACGGAGAAACGGCCAAAGACTTCCGAGACCGCTTGACAACCTGGAAGGACAAGCAAGAGCAGGGCATTGCCATCGTTGAAAAGCGCTGTGGGCCAGATGCGGAGAAGCACATCGCATCTCTCTGTCAGTCCGACGACACCTTCCCCACGGTCGAAGACGTCTCCGCCACTCTTGAGCAGCACTACAAGCCCAGCGGGAGCGCCTACTTCAGGGACCTTGATCGCAAATATCAGGAACTGAGGCTGGCCGACTGCAAAGACGTCACCGATTTCGCGCAGCGGCTCGGTCACGCATACCACGAACTTGTTGCCCTTGACGCTTCTGTTGAACTGAGCGAACACTTCCTTGTCAACAAGTTCCTCAACGGCCTCGGCGAAGATTACGACAACTTCATCACAGCCTTCGAACAGAACCACTGCCTTCTCCCGCTGTGAAACGCGGGGAAAGTCATCACCACGGCAGCAGTGTCCTTCAGTACTGTCCGCAAGGCCGTTCAAGAAGAGGAGCACAAGAAGAAAGTGAGAAGGGAAGAGTCCACAGCATTTCTGTATAGGGCGAAGCCTCCAAAATCATCCATTCGAAGAAAGGAGTGCACCGATTGTGGGCGTTCAGGCCACACGACGGAAGAATGCTGGGAGACACACCCTGAGTTCAAGAAGGCGCATTACATCGAGAGGAAAAGGAACCTTCGTGTGGTATGGACGCCCAAAGTCGGTGCACTCCTTTCTTCGAATGGATGATTTTGGAGGCTTCGCTCTGGACAGAAATGCTGTGGAGTCTTCCCTTCTCACTTTCTCTTGTGCTCCTCTTCTTGGACGGCCTTGCGGACAGTACTGAAGGACACTGCTGCCGTGGTGATGACTTTCTCCGCGTTTCGCAGCGGGAGAAGGCGGTGGTTCTGTTCGAAGGCTGTGATGAAGTTGTCGTAATCTTCGCCGAGGCCGTTGAGGAACTTGTTGACAAGGAAGTGTTCGCTCAGTCTAACGGAAGCGTCAAGGGCAACAAGTTCTTGGTATGCGTGACCGAGCCGCTGCGCGAAATCGGTGACGTCTTTGCAGTCGGCCAGCCTCAGTTCTTGATATTTGCGATCAAGGTCCCTGAAATAGGCGCTCCCGCTGGGCTTGTAGTGCTGCTCAAGAGTGGCGAAGACGTCTTCGACCGTGGGGAAGGTGTCGTCGGACTGACAGAGATGCAATGTGCTTCTCCGCATCCGGCCCACAGTGCTTTTCAATGATGGCAACGGCCTGCTCTTGCTTGTCTTTCCAGGTTGTCAAGCGGTCTCGGAAGTCTTTGGCCGTTTCTCCGTCTTCGATCGTAGGCGCTGTCCGGTTTCGGGAGAGGAGGTCGTTGTATCTAGCAGCTTTGAGCGTCTGCTTCATCTCCTTCTCCCACTGAATCCAGTTGTCCGGATGCTCGAGCAGCTTGATGTCATCAAAGCTGACAATCATACTGCCGTGCGATCCCGTAGTCATGGTGACGGGTTTGAGGGTGCGGAGAGGCGGTGAGGCAAGTGTGAAGAAAGGTGAAGAGAATTGATGAAGGAGGAAGAAGCATTCGGCTTGGAGGAGTTACCTCCGGTGAGGGAATTGGAGTAGAGAGGCAAGGGACAAGTAGAGGTGAGGATCTGACATCGAGTCCTGTATGACTCACACGGACAGATGAGAGATGGCGAACATCCACATCTAATTGTTTTGATGTGGTCCTGAAGCCTACGGAAAGAAAACTCCGCCAGCTGATGGTTGCGTGAGCAAAACTCCGCCAGCTGATGGTTGCCTGGGCAAAACTCCATCGCTTGAGACATTTTTGGATTGTTCTGCGTTGATCAAGGCGTGCAGTGGAAAGCTGTTAGGCCTGATTTGCCTTGAACCAATATTGTCAGAAGATCCGAGCATGTCAGTTTCATAGGATTTGCGTGGACACTTAGCTATTGCTGCGTAATTCCGGGCTCATAACCTGTTAAAATGAAGTGTGAACATGACTGAGTTGGTTGATTGACTAGCAGTGGGAAGTGAGCTGACTATATACATCGCCGGGAGACGACCCCTGTCTCCTGGCTCCACTCCAGCCACCTCAGGTTGCCGCCACAAATTCAACACTCACACACCAGGCCTACTTACCCGCAGTCCCTGACATCTTTGCTTCGTAGCTTTGCAATCCACGTCTTACTCACATCTTGATCGTGCATGCGTGACTGTTGACGGCGATAGGTGACGACCACGAGTGCCGGGTAACGACACTGACAACCGGGTAGTAATTGTAGATGCTGGGCACCCGTAATACCCCCCCGCTAGGAGGGAGCCACCGAAAGAAAGTTGCTACTGTATGGAATGAGCCTTTGAAGTCAAAGATAACTCTTACCGCATTTCTCGGAATCATGTGCTCAGAGTGTTACAGCCAAGTTGAAGACTTTGGCCTTTGAGGAAGACTGAAGAGAGCTAAGGGAATCCAAGTACTGAGACAAGGAAACCGAGTAAATAAAGCATTGGGGAACCATATCATGACTTCATTCTTCCAGCAGTGGCAGGCTGATTCGATTAAACGCTCTCCTTCGACTCACGGTCCATCTTCGCTTTGACATCCTCAAAGTCCACCGCATCGACCACCTGGCCATCAATCACGCCCATGTTCCTGTACAAGTCCTCCACGCACTCACCGTCCAAAAAGCCGTCCGTCTTAGCCAGCTCTTCGAACTTGCTGGCCGCGCGCACGTTGTTGTTGTCGCCGGCCAGCCCGGCATACCCAGCGGGTACAATCCGCGGTGGAAACACGAAGCGCCCAAACACAGAATAAAATACAAATGCGCAACCAAAAGTTAGGACCCAACCAGTGTTGTACATGTGAATAGCGGCGATGGCGACAAGGTCCGGGCGGTAGGCGCCGATCAGGCCCGGGAGGCCAAATACCATGCCGCAAACCCAGCAGGCGGTCGGCACGATCTGCCAGCCCCTGATGCCATAATACAATCCGCCGGGGCGAGGGTCGTACATGGAGGGGACATGGTAGTTGCCGCGGCGGACGACGAAGTAGTCGCAGATGACAATCGCACACAGCGGAGCCATGAAGATACCATAGCTGCCGAGGAATGTGAGAAAGCCGGCGGCGTCCTTGAGGAGCTGCCACGGGACAACTGCAATGCCGAGAATCGAGCAGATGACTTGGCCGCGTTTGATGGTCAAGAACTTTGGGAAGAGGCCGGTGACGTCGGAGCCAAACGGCATGCTGTTTGCACCAAAGTTGGTAGTGACCACGGACAGCCCAAAGCCAAAGGCGGCGAAGAAGCAGCCGGCGCGCGCGGCCGGATTCCAGAAGCGATCAAGGATGGCGCTGAGCAAATCCCACTGGTTCCAGTACGACTCGCCAAACTTTGGCGTCACCGCGGCCGTTGCACCGCAGCCGAGGAAGAAGATGACCGTCTTGCTGATAAAAATGGACGCAACTTGTGGCCAGCCCGCATCGCGCGGCGAGCGAGTGTAACGGGTAAAGTCCGGCTGGTTGACGAGCAGCGGCGACAGCGTGCCCATCACCGAGTTGACGCCGTTGAGCATGGCCCAGCCGAGCGCACCACCGGTGAGCGGCTTGCTGCCGAGTGTCTCCAGTGACAAGCCGCCGCCGTACGAGATGCACCAACCGAATGTCCCGAAGCAGGCAATGGGGACAATCACCGAGGCCGTTGTAAACAGGTGGCGGATGCGCGTAGGGTGCACGAACTGGAAGGGAAACTGGATGAACCAGAAGAGGAAAAAGGCGAGGATCTCGCGCGAGCTCGTGCCGGTGCTCGCTGGGAGGTGGTTTGGGATGTTTTGCCAGTGGTGGCCGAAGATGCAGCGCAGACACACGCTGAGGAGCTTGCCGCCGAAGAAGGTCTGCACGCCGTACCAGATGATGGCGACGATGGCGCGCAGCGCAACAAAGAAGTAGGCGCCGTACATGCCGAAGATGCCACGCGCGAGGACGGGATATCCAATGTGGTATGTGGCGCCAGGGCGGCCCATGCCGAGTGCCACAAAGGATGCGATGACATTGGCGATGATGGCGGCGAGCAGCGCCTGCCACCACAGAAGGCCGACGGCGATCAGGGCAGCGCCGTTACCCCACTGGTTGCTGTTGAAGGCGTTGCTCCACCAGTACATAGACATGGATACCCTTTGCGGTCAGTCTTGCGTTTCTCTGCGCGGCAACAGACTTACCAAGTCCAGGTGCGGCGTTCCGGCGGACTCGGGGCCAGGTCGTGGTTGATCCATTGGGATGAGCCCGTCATCTCATTGTCCGTCGCCAGCGCTCGCTTGAGTGAAGCCTTGGTCGGCAGCTTCAACCGTGCGGAAACCATGATGTCAGATAGTATGGGGAAACGTGGATGAACGGCGGACTCGGGACAGAGACTCTATTTGAAGGTGCACACTGCAGTGGGAACTATAGAAAAGAATGCACCGGCAGCTGTACCAATGAGTTCCTCAACAACTGCAGCATTATCAGTTGACGCAGCAGCGAGATTGTCCTAGCGCACCGCGTTGGATAACGCATATATTCCCGGCCTAACGTCTTGGATAACATCAACGCCTCCGTGGTGCTGATAACCCAGTGCGCCCCGCCACTGGAGCAGCCATGATCGACGGCCAGACCACGGAGTGGACCCCGCTTCGCGGCATGTGCAAATAGACCAAGAGATAATGGAAAAGTGATTGTCGCTCCGCCCCTCCCGGCTCTGGCTGAGGGACGGGACATGACTTTTTTAATTAGCTCTTGAACCGACTGCTCGCAGCCACGATACCGCAGGTAAGCTTTTGCCAACGCAAGGCTAAGCTGGTGCATCGTACTCGGACAATGGGCCGGCCTAGGCGGAGCTCGCGTGGTGAGGCTCACCGAAGTACTTGCCGATTGGTGGTGATATTTCCAGCATGGGGGGTTTGCACAGTGGAGATGATGTGGTTGGGTGAAATCTGGGGCCGGGGAAGTCTTTATCGTTGATAAGGCTGGGGCCCCGCTGACGTCAGACCTTAGCGCCTGATTGGGGACGAAGCGAGAAGATAGTCGGAACCAGTAGCCGACAGGACGCGATAAGCGGATCTTGAGTCCGAACACCAAGAACGCACTTCCGACGGGAATAAGCAGTGCGATCATATACCAATGCGGTGTGTGGCTGCTAAAGAATGCGCTTTATCTTTTTCGAGGGCCGCTGCGAATTGATCACAAATCGCCGCTTACGTCAATTGACGTGAACGAGGCGGTATCACAGCCTTGCGACTTGCCTGTCCCAGCGCGGGCGGAACCCAGTCAGTTTCCCTGCTGCCGTTGACAGAAATTTGCAGACTAGCGAGTAGCTCTAGCTAGGACAATCTGCTCTGGCGGCGGAATCCCTTGCTGATATAGTGAAGCCAAGTTGCATGGGGCCCGCCGGTGCCATCGACTTCGAACACACAGTGTGGAGTGCCACCGGCGAACCCGGGTCCATATCAACTCACCGCGATTGTTTCTTCCTTGTGCAGTATGCTCCTGATCAGCTTAGGGTTAGGCTCAGGGTTCTTTGCGTACCGTAGCTGGCTTTTCTCATAATCTGACAAAAAGTGTATGCCCTGGCAGATGGCAGGCAGGTGCTAGTTGACATTGGTCCCTGTGGTCAATGCGGGGGAAGTGGGGCACGGTTGGGACTGAAAAGCATGCCGGTCAATGGTTTCTCACTAACAAATCTCAAGAATGTGAATAAATCAGACGCTTCATATTGACTTCTATCATCCTCAGCCGTATGAACCAGAAGGTTGGTCGAACATCCTTTCAGTTCCACATGAGGAGGAAGTCTGAGACCCGTTGTCGAGTCCACTTTTCCCGCCATCAGGCTTTGAAAGCGGAGATTCTTTCCTTCAAATTTTATCGGTTGTTTCTAGGCGTGGTCGCCGACGTCGG
The DNA here is from genome assembly GCA_010356995.1 of Trichodelitschia bisporula. Lineage (NCBI taxonomy): Eukaryota > Fungi > Ascomycota > Dothideomycetes > Phaeotrichales > Phaeotrichaceae > Trichodelitschia > Trichodelitschia bisporula. The sequence goes on from ML996694.1 coordinate 13,156, forward strand.
TGTGTGTCTGCCATGTGTACGCGTATGGAAGCGGTAGCCCGAACTGCGAGATGACAGCGCGAATTTCTCGAAACTCAGCGTCCTCCCGCTCGTGCTGCTCCTCGATACCCTCCTTCTTGATTTGCGGCTCCTCGGGACACTCTTGCTTGATTTGCGGCTCCTCAGAACTCTCCCGCTTGATTTGCTGTTTCTCAGAACTCTGCCGCTCGTATTGCTGTGAACGCTTCTTCTCAGCTTTCCTCTTCCTGTAGCGCCGCACCCGGGCTCTCTTCCGCTTACGCTGCTGCTCATTAGCTATGTCTTCAGCTCTCCGCTGCTTGTGCTGCTCCTCCAACTGCTCTCTCAGCCTCAACCTCAGTCACTCTGCGCGGTTCTGCTCAGCGACCTCCCCCCAGCCTCGATTTGGTTGCTGGTACCCAGTGTCCTGCAGATTCAACGTGGACTGGGGGCCTCTGGTCCTGGAAGCTTCTCCCGGTGTCGGAAACCCAGTTTTATGTCGCATACGGAAGCTTGGTTGCTGCTGCTCACTGTTCTGCGGCCTCGGCCTGATCTCGTGTCCTCCGAGTTTGAGAATTTGTCCGGGTTCCGGCGGTCCAATTGGCGCCCACTTCTCGCGCTCGCTGTCGGGCCAGTCCACGCCGTATTCGTCTTCAAACGCGTGAACGAGCTCCTGAATACTGTGTGCCAACCTAGAGGTGCCCGCTGGCGCCTTCGCTAAGTTGAGCAAGTAAACCTCGTAACCTGGACGAAAGCTGGACCATACATTCGTGCTCTGCATGTTGCAGGTAAAGCCACCGCTATCGAGACCCTGCGGAGTGACGACGTTATGGTAGACGAGAATGGGCTGGCCGATAATGTTGATCGGCAACTCGGGAATGTACAGGACGGAGGTCAAATACAGTGTCCCCTCCCTGAATGCTTCCGTCTGGACCTTTAACTCCACCGTACCGATACCCGCGACGTGGACAGTTCCCTTAGGGCATTGGGCGGTGGAGTCTATCGGCTTGAAGTCGACGAACCATTGCCTTTGCGTGGCAACACTGAAACGTGTTAGAAAGTACTTTCATAAGAGGGACACATCGACGTACTGGACTTCGGAATCAGAGGCATACACCCAATCTGGATGGAGTCTCTTGTACAAGCACAAGCTCTGTGTAATGTCGTGCCGATTGGGCATGACGATACCAGGATCCCGCGCGAAAAAATGTGAATGGCGCATTGGGTGTGGGAATGTTGGATGACAAACGCCAGTAGAGGGCAAAGCGAAGGGATGAGGCGGTAGACAACTAGAAAAAATATTATGGTGTGAATGTGGAAGGAAATCGGGGAGGATGGGGAGGAGGGGAAAGATATCCAAGCGGCAAGAGTGTAGAGGCTCCTGTTTGGGTGGCCCCAGCGCATGGAGCTTGCCCATAAATACGGCAGGAACGATCCAAGGTGAGCAGTTGAGACACGGCAGGTACATGTTGCCAAGCATCATGGACATTCCGGCAAAGATGTTTTGGGACGAGAGGTGTACGTCACGTGAGCACCTCAGCCTTGCATACCTTCGCAGACTGGAAGTGACACTGCAGAGCTGTGTCTGACAGAAGTGTTGGTCTTGACATAATTCAAAGTCAAGCTTGGGGGCAGACCCAGGAAAATAGGGCGAAACGGCGGGGCCGTCGATTCATATACTGATGCTAAGTAGAAACAGAAGACCGCCCAGAAACAGAACATCATGTATATCGTGCGACCGGGCTGGAAGTAAGCCATCACCTTGTTCTCGCGGCTTAGGGTCTCGACGGCCTTGGACCATTTGGCGAAATTGCTGGTCCACAAATGAATTGACCGCGCGGTCTTCACGTTCTCGCATGTGTTGTCGAAACTGCGGATCCTGAACTTCGCGGATCGCACGATCGTACTGTTCCTGCATCGCTTGCCGGACCACCGGATCGATGACGCCAAAAGAAAGGATCCCAATTCAGTGACTCGCATGATTCTGCGGTTGACGGGTTGATAGGGTTTTTGTGTACGTCCAGGATCTGCATCTGGACAACAATCGTGTCCAACAGCACAAAAGCCTGTGCCCCCGGCGACCTGGAAGAATACCTGATGGGGGGGAAGGCCGCTCGGTCGAGGCCGAGGGTCTCTTCTTCGTGGTCCCAGATGGTGAGAGCGCTCGATCCGGAGTTATTCAGAAAGCCGACTCCGACTCTGTTCGAGCTCTCAGAGCCGCCGAATGAGGGGACAAGGCGGATTACACCTTGGAGCTGCCGCAATGTTAGCAAGTCTGCACAGGATACAGCAGGTAATGTGTTCCAAGAGTCATACCACATCGGGGTCCCAGCTCGCAGTTGGGGCGAGCGGGAGCATTGTCCCAACCAGGTCCTGAGGCGTTCAGATTTGGCTGCGGAAGATGGCGTCGAGTGGACTAACCTCAACCCACAGGGGCTTTGAGATCCTTGCGGCGGACTCAAGGCTGGCCACCTTTCCGTCCAGGGCGCAAAGCACCCCGGACTCCCCCCCTTCTAGCCTTTCGACAATGCGAGCAAGGTGGCGTGCTGTGCCACCATGTCCGGACGACTCATGAGACCCCGAAGCTTCTCGATCTTTTCCGCCGACGTTTCAGGCGGTTTCGGGCGCCCAGCATCAACCCAAGGAGTATCGGGGGGGATATCGGCGCCTGGGGGGATGCGGAACGAAACGATTTCCCCTGAAGGGGTGTAGACCGTGGACTACCCTCCTCCACCCATAGGGTCTTTCGCACCATTGCCGCTGACTCCGTTTTTGCGGCCTTGCCGTCCTGGGCGCATAGGACCCCGGACTCGCCCCTCTCCAGCATTTCTACGATGCACTGGAGATTCCGTCTTTGGGACTCCATGCCTGGAGCCCTGATCAGACCCCGAAGTCGGATGATTGTCTCGGCGGTCGTTTCCGGTGGTGGTGGGCTGCCAGCATCGGGCCAAGGAATCTCTGGGGGAGCAGCGGCGCCTGGCGAGATGCGGAGCGTAACGATTTCCCCCGAAGGGGTGTAGACCGGGGAAATGGAGTGGCGCTTGACTATGGTGGCCTTCAACGTTCAATAAAGAGGACCGTGGGGACTGGGGACTAAGGCACAAACTAAAGCGAGTCAGCGAGTCGTCAGTAAAATGTTGGGACAATGGGGTGAAGAACGTCACGAACCTCAGTATGGTGATCCGAAACTTAGGATTGCAAAGTTGAGAAGAGGAAGAGGGAGAGAGACGAAGGACCTAAGTACCCAGCTCCCTCAGAGATCCGGGAAGGAGCCCTGGGTGGCGACCCTGTGCCTTGCAGGAGCGCCCCCGAGTCTGGGAGAAAACATGACCAGACCCGTGACAAAGAATGCAGGTATGGGATGCAGTGATGATGGACCTGTTCTCAATACTGTTTGTGTGCTATTTATGTCAGAACTGCGAGTGTGTGTTTACGACCCCCTTCGGCGCAACTCACCGTGAAGGTTCCCCTTTCAACGCTTGTACTCGCAGGTGTCGTCCCCAGGAGGTCACCTTCTTGATGAATATCGGCTTCAGAGCAGTAGCCACCAGTGGGGTGAACCGCACCGCCCGGCAAGTCGCCCCCTCGCCCGCACTGCTGACGAGACCGCCCGCCGTTGGTCTGGGAAGGCAGCAACTGGCTCGATAGATCGTTTCCTAGATGCTAGCAGGTGTCGTCCCCGGGAGGTCGCCTTCTTAATAAATATCGGCTTCAGAGTAGTAGCCACCAGTGTGGTAAACCGCACCGCCCGGCAAGTCGCCCCCTCGCCCGCCCTGCTGACGAGCCCGCCCGCCTTCGGTCTGGGAAGGCAGCAACTGGCTCGATACGTCGTTTCCCAGATGCTGACGTTACCTTCCGGATGCCGGGATTGACTACCACCGGGAGTAGGACCCCTTGGGCCCTTGTGAGGCCTTTCCCCGTGACATCTACCAAGCTATGTCAACGGAGGTAACCTACTACGGTAGTGTACCCAGTTGCTAAACGCGGCACTCCCAAAACTCGGACCCGGCATAGGTTCAATCCCGACGATGATGCAAGATGCCTGACTCACTCCTCACTGTATACGCGTCTCCTCATTGTATACGCGTCTCCTCGGCCTGTATATGTGTATATAAAGCCCTGCTTGACTCCCCGTACATTTTTCCCACTGCAAGTATTGCGCCAAAGCTCCGCGATGCTATTGAAAATGGACTCCGGCTCTCACTCCCAACATCATTCCCAAGAGGATTCCACTATGATGGTTATACTGACAATTGCTGACTGCTTTAGCAGGCCGCACAAGTCATAGAAGATCCGGAAGGCCCTGTCGGCACTTGGGAAGTTCGGGCACCCAATGGCCAGTTAACCTCAATCCTGTGTCAGCCTGGTCAAATGCCTTCGGAAGCCCAATGGAAAAAACTGGCGGATGCCTGCCAACCGCAACTTATCGATCGGACTATGAGAATTGAGCACCTGACGTAACTTTTGGGAAATCCTGCGATGGGGCGCCAGTTCAAGAATATCTGCACTGTCATTCGGATACTTCAGGATGGTCGGCACGATGATAAGTTCGCCGTTCAGGATAGAGAACTGGTCCAAGACATCAACCAGGCGGTTCGTAGTGCGAAGCCACTTTGGACTGAGGTATGTTTCACTAGCACTCGGTTGCATCAAGTCTCACGTCGTATGCTAGAGTATCTACCCGGGAGGATGTGAGGTAAAGTGGATCCATGCCGGCTTACCTTTCCGACACGGTGAAGAGAAGTAGGCATGCAAGAGGAAGGGGGTCTTCATACTCGATAATGTTGCCTTAAGCAATGCTGCCATTCGTAAGCTTGGCCAGTCTCTCATCTTCGAAGCAATGATGCGTCGCCTGCGATTTGCATGCCACGAGGTATCATTGTGCTGGAGCGGCTCTACGTTTACGAGCGAGCGGGGGTGAAGGTGGACGGTGATGGGGTTCAGGTTGCCAGCTCTAAGTGCAAGGCAGAGCTCTCGAATGGCGAGCTCTCTGATTCGGAGTAGAAGTACGCTCGTTGAAGTTCGGCAGCAGCGGCGCACGGTGTGAGCTTCGCGAGCTATCGCTAGTGTTCGTATTTGGTATACTAGTTTGAGTCACACAACGCTAGTTCTCATATCTATGGCTTTTCTATCCGCCAGTCGAACTTGCTCTCCCACGCGTGACCTGCCCGGAGCACCTTGCTATCCTGCCACAGGCCGCCCACAATCTGCATACCCACCGGGAGATACACGTCCTTCTTCGTCTCCGACGGCAGCCAGCCCACCGGAATCGTCATCGCCGGTTGCCCCGTTACGTCAAACATGGCCGTGTTCGATGTCAATCCGACGGTGGGCTGGATCGTCGCAATCGGCGTCGTTAGCGGGCCGTGCTCGCGCGCGACAAATGACGTCGTGGGCAGGACCAGAACGTCGTACGTCTCCAGTGCATTCTCGTACGCATCACGCACACGGCGTGTCAAGTTCTGCGCCTTGCAGTAGATGCCAGGGAAGTTGTCGATCAGGTAAAGGCCGTTGAGCATTGTGTTCTTCGTCGTCGGGAAGGCCTTGTCGAACTTCTCCTGCGTCCACTGGTGCAGCGCCTTGTCGAGCTCCGTCAGACCGTAGCCGCGACGGCCGAAGACCTTCCCGAGCAAGTTTGAGCTACCGGCGATGCGTTGCTGGATGGTCCACACAGCCGTGCCGAGCAGGTGGTCCGGGATCGACACGTCCTCAACAGTGGCGCCAAGCTCCTTGAACCGCATCGCCGCTGCCAGCACGGCCGCCTTCATGCCAGGGTCGACAATTGCCTGCGTGAACCCTTCTGTAAGAATGCCTACCTTGAAACCGGTGAGGTCCGTTGCCGACGACAGCTTCAGGTCTGCGGCAAAGGTGGTTGTGCCATGCTTCGGAGCGCCGAGGGACCGGTCGTCGATACCGTCGTAGCCGCTAATGGCGTCGAGGCAGAGTGCTGCATCCATGACCGTCTTCGTCAGCGGCCCAGCATGGTCGTCAACAGGGTCGTTGCTGGCAATGCCGGTGTACGGCACGAGGCCGTGGGTGGGTTTGAGTCCGACGCATCCGCACAGCGCGGCGGGGACACGAATGCTGCCGCCCTGGTCGGCGCCGATACAAATGTCTACAAATCCACCACCCACCAGCGCGGCGCCGCCAGATGTGCTGCCGCCGGCATTGAAGCCCTTGGCGTGCGGGTTCTCGATGGTGCCGTAGGCGCTGCTCATAGAGCTTGTCGACTGGCACATGTTCTCGCAGTTGGAGGTGCCCACGATCTCGGCGCCAGCCTCAAGCGCCCAGGTCACCACCGTCGCATCGCTGCTAGGCACCCACGGCTCGATGATGTCTGTCCCCAAAGTTTGAGGCACGCCGGCTACTGTGATGCAATCTTTGAGGCACACCGTCTTGCCCGTCAATGGGCCGTTGATAGACGCGTCTTTAATGGAGAAAGTATGTGCCCAAGCAGTACCAAGGACCTGATCTTCGGGCGGCACTCTCCGCACATTGTTACGCGGGAAGCGCTCGAGGTCTGTAGGCGGGTGGTAATCGGGCAATGCCTCGATCATGGCGGCGCAATCATGGCACTAGAAGGTTAGCGGAACAAGACGCGAGGCAAGACGGGAGGAGCAACTCACAGCAGCCAGTAGCTTGGTGTAGTCGGCCTCATCTTCGGGAGAGACCTTCACGCCCACCTTCGACGAGGCGATGCTGATATGGTCGGTGGTGACAGGATTGGATCTGTAAGACGTGAGCGGAGTCTCGTACGGAGGTGAAAAGGGCCGGCGGGACGCGCGGGGAGCGGAGTGCGGGGTGCTCACTCGGAGATGCTTGTGAAAAGGACCGACATTTTTGTGGAACTTTCTCTTGACGACTTCAAACCGCGAACTTTGTTCAACAAGTAATGTGCACCGTCCCTCCCAGCATATATCACCATCGACTGACTCACCATGTGGGATGTCACTTATCTCGCCGCCTGCCGCCTTCCTCCCTCCCCGCTGCATTGCGGCAAGATAGGCTATCGCATGGCAATTATTCCCGTCAGCGCACCCGTCGGGAGTTCACCACATGTCCGATCATCGGAAGCTGAGCAGACGATGCATTTAAGCTGAGCTGGTAAGCGCCATAGCTCTCATCCCATAGCAGACTTCCTCTCGTCTTCACATCCATCTTCATCTCATCTCGTCGTCGCCCAACCACCTCATCCCCCACCATGTCCACCCCCTACAACCTGGGCACCGACGCCCTCAAAGTGGCTCCCTTCAAGTGGGACGATCACTACGACTTCCCTCGCAACCTCGTCGGCTTCGGCGAAAAGTCGCTCAACCCGCAGTGGCCCAATGGCGCGAAAATCGCCGTCTCGTTCGTCATCAACTACGAGGAGGGCGCCGAGCACACCGTCCTCAACGGCGACGTCCACTCGGAGACACACCTCTGGGAGGCGCCCGGCGGCACTCCGCACGTTCAGGAGCGCGCAGTCAACATCGAGTCCGAGTACGACTACGGCGCCCGCGCCGGCGTGTGGCGCCTCTTCCGCCTGTTCAACAAGCACAACTTCAAGTACACATTGTACGCCGTCGGTCAGGCGCTCGAGGGCAACCCCGCAGTGGCACGGCATTCGGTCGAGAACGGGCACGACATTGCGTCCCACGCGTACCGCTGGATCGACTATCACAACATGCCGGCGGAGCAAGAGAAGGAGTACATTCGCAAGGCCCTGACGTCGATCAAGGAGACGAGCGGCGTCTACCCCAAAGGCTGGTACTACGGCCGGCTCTCGCCTCGCTCGCACGCGCTGGTGTGGGACGTGTACAAGGAGATGGGCGTGCCTCTGCTGTGGGAGTCGGACTCGTACGCCGACGACGTGCCATACTGGGTCGACGTGCCGGCTGAGAAGGACTCGCCAAACCCCGAGGGCATGCTCATGATCCCGTACTCGTACGACTGCAACGACTACAAGTTCAACGTGGCCACTGGCTTTGGCGCGCCGCACGATTTCTACGATCATGTCAAGGGCGCCTTTGACGTGCTGTACGAGGAGGGCTCTGAAGGCTCGCCAAAGATGATGACCATCGGCCTGCATTGCCGCTGCATCGGCAAGCCGGCGCGCTTTGCGGCGCTCAAGAAGTTTGTTGAGTACATTGCGGCCAAGGAGGGTGTGTGGGTGGCGACGCGCACGCAGATTGCGGAGCACTTCCGTGAGAAGTTCCCGTACAAGAAGGGCCAACTCGCGTAGATTCGTAGCCTCGTGATGAATTATGATGTTTCTTGCCCATTGCTTATGGTGATGTGCGCCCTCGCCCCGTGTGGAATGTCTCCCAAAGCCCTGGCTGTTTCCCACAAATATCGGAGCATCAAATGACGTCCATCGGCACCTCCTCCGAGCCGTCATCTCTCAACGCTTGCCATATCTTGCTCTCATCCGGCCTTCGACTTCCCGTTCCCCTCTTCACTTGCTGCGCCGGACCGACCAGAAGCCAGTCAAAATGGATTTCCCCTTTCGTGAGTGCTCGAGCACCGGCACCTGCCAGGTCGGAATCTGCGGCCAGCAATCGGACCGAGTTGCTGATTCGCAGACGCCAGACCCTGTTCATTTGCACCGAACCTTCGCTTGCCCGACCTCTATCGGGCCGCTGACACGTTCCCAGTTGCCCGATTCTAAGCCGACCACATGCCAACTGGCCACGACCCCGGCGAATCAAACAACTTTGGACATCGCATGGAGCCAGCTCTCAAATATGCAATGACAGGAATGTTTTTTTTGGAGTATGAAAGAGTCTGTTTAGGGCAGCGCATGCCAGTTCCAGAATCATGCAATTTTAGCAATTGTTTGGTTCCGCCAATGAGCGAATTGCAAAACATCGCATAGAAGGAGAGAGTGATCGCGGCTGCCCGCTCAAGAGGCATCGCACCCATCTCCTCTCATCTCCATTGAACAGGCTCCATTGCAAAAATGCTGTCCAAGTTTCAAAGTCATAACCCGCTGTAGCAGCCCACTGTCGCTTTCGCCTCCTTTCCAAACCCATTACCAAGCTCCATCGCTCAGTAGGTTCCGTGTGAAAGCCCATGAAGCGATGTGTGTCTAACAGCCGCATAGCACCTCCATCATGTCCGGCAACAAGAATCATCAGAACGAGACCTCCAATACCCAAAATCCACCACAAACGAACCGAAGTCCAACAAGGCCTTCGACTACAACTACGGCGTGCCAGACTTCACGACAGAGGAAATGAAGTGGCTGAAAGACAACTGGAAGGGTGAATTCAACTTTCTCATTGCGTATGGCCTGAAAATGCAAAATCACGAGGACCGCGCGGAGGGTCGGCGTATTTGCCGGATCATGATGGACCCGGACGACGACTGATCTCGATACCATAGTCGGTCACCGAGACACCTGTGCACCTGTCGTGGGGTCCTTGGGACCTGCCGGTTGCGGGTGCACTGAATGACGTTTAATGAGAGCCATTTGCTTTTGGCGTTTGCTGCACATCTGAGCTGAGTTTCTACTGTATCTTAATGCAAGCAATGAAAATTCTAGACTGCTGAATACGAGGCAAATGACTCTCTGTGATCCATGTTGCCTCATGACTGAATTTATTCCCTTCTAGTACATATTTCATCAAGTCTTCTGTTCTTGATACGGGAAGCCGACATTCGAGAGCCTCTGACCTTCATCATACGGTATGCTCAAGCAAGCCAGCAACGATGATGCCTCATCCTGAGCGTATCCCCATCTACAGTAACCTAGCTCCCGTGCAAAATGCCGGAATCACAATCAACCGGAGCTCGGAAAAGTCAGATGAGGTACAGTAAATCATGAGGGCCGTTCAAATGAACAAGCCTCTGTATCATAGAGCAGTACAGGTACCAATGACAGCAGGTATGCCATTCATACAATCATTACTCATTCAATCCCAAAATGTCCCGCACCCGCGCCGTCTTCTTCAGCTCCCGAAAAGCCGGCGGCCGCGGTGTCTCCCACCCGTCAAAGCAGGCGCCGTATGTGATACCACCGCCACGCCAAACCGGACGCAGTTTCCGAATGTCAACCGTCTCCCGCGCCTCGTTCACAACATCCTCTCGCACGTGGAACATGACCGCCTCAACCAGCACCACCGTCGCCGTCCGCACCGTCGGGTCCGCCGCCGAGTATATGGGCGTGGTGCTGTGCACCTTACACTCGATACTAAAAGCCGACTCCGCAGCATACGGCGGCCGGATCTTAGTACTCGGCACCGGATGCAAGCCCGCCAGCGCCCACTCTTCGACATGCGGCGGGGTGTTAACGGACGTAAAGTTGGCCGCCTCGAGGAACCAGTCACTGATGATACTGATGCACATCTCCCTCGTCTCAAGCACATTCGTCAAGCTGTCGTTCGCGTCCTGACCGACAAAGCTCACACTGTACAGCGGCGGATCCGTGCTCACAGGCTGGAAGTACGAAAACGGCGCGACGTTGCCGATGCCAGTCGCAGACATGGTGCTCACGAGCGCGATGGGCCGCGGCACCACAGAGCTGATGATGAGCTTGTAGTTCTGATTCATCGTGCGGTCGGGCGCATGCGGGTCGATGGCGAGGCGCTTGTGTGCCTCCCATTCGCGCGACGAGGCTCCGTCGCCAGGCTGCCACGTCGGGTTTGGTGTTTTGGTGACCTTCCACTCGAGGCTGTGGTCGTAGGCCGGGCGCGCGGCTTCGACGGCGGGGAAGTCGACGTGTGGGTTGCGCTGGACGAGGGCTTCTTTGTCGAAGGCTTCTTCCGGGGCGTTGAGCGCTTCGGGCGCTGCGTGAGGGGCCATGGCGTGCGAGTGGGCCCGACCATCACACTGGGTTCTGGGCCCTGATATCGTGGGCGTAGAGGGGCCGAAAATGAGCCCGTGATAAAAAATAAGGCCGCGATAAGGCGCAAGGCCGGCGACGGATGTGCTTCCGATGGACGGCATCCGTGCCGCGTAGCGTGCCGACCGCCCCTGCCGATCTCCACTTCGGGCTGGGTCCGGTTCCGCTAGCGCCTAGCCTCGCATCGTAGGTTATCTCGCTATCATGGCTGATTATTGAGCGATACAGATGATTGAGGCGATTGAGCAATGCAGGCGATTGCGACTGATGCTGCGGCGGCATTCGGAACCGTATCCTGTCGTGCTTATGGCTCTGGAAAAGTCAAACAGCATGAAGATGCATCTATATATCGGGGCCAGGGAGACCCAGAGTGACGGAACAGCAAGCGGCAGCGGCATCCATCTTCTCCACTCTATTGGCTTCTTAGCCTTCCCGCAACCATGGTTTCATTCCCCAAGGTCACTGTTCCCCGCACCTTCACCGCGTGGCAGGTCAAGGAAGAGGGCCAGGATGAGAAGTCCTTCAACCGCTGGGCGAATCGCGATCTGATCCCCAGTCCGCCTGAGGAGCGCAACTACACTGTCCGGGGCTACTTTGGCTTCTGGTATGACCCCACTTCAAAGGTCTTTGTCGTTCAAACTAACAAGACAGGGTCGCCGCCGCTGTCAACATCTCCGGCTGGACGCTCGGCTCGAGCAACCTCGCCAATGGCCTCAGCGCCGGCGAGGCCATCGGGATGGTGTTCATCGGCTCTGTGCTCGCCGGTCTCATCTCCTTCGTGTCAGGCGAGCCAGGCGTCAAGTACCACGTCGGCTTCCCGATGATGTCGCGCGTCGGCTTCGGCATGTACGGGTCGTACTTCGTCATCATGCTCAAGTGCTTCGTCAACTTCATCTACTTCGGCATCCAGGCGTACTGGGGTGGCCTCGCCGTCAAGGTCATCCTGAGCGCCATCTTCCCGTCCTTCCAGCACATGAAGAACACGCTGCCCGAGGGCGCGGACATCACGACCAACCAGCTTATCGGCTTCATCATCTACATCCTCATCTTCACGCCGCTTATGCTGGTGCACCCGCGCAAGCTGCACAAGTACCTCTGGGGCGCCTTCGGTGCCGTCCTGGCGACCATGGTGGGCCTCTTCATCTGGGCTGTCGCCTCGAACCACGGCGCCGCGGCGCCGGGCCCGAACCTGCTCATCCCCAAGGCGACGCGCCAGTTCCGCATGCTCCAGTGCGTCAGCTCCGTTGCCGGCGCTTGGACAGGCAGCGCCATCAGACAATCGGACTGGACGCGGTACGCCAAAACGAAGCGTGCACCCGTGATGAACCAGCTGTTCACCGTGCCCATCGCGCTCACTGTCGTTGCGACTCTCGGCGTCTTCGCCACCAGCGCCGTCAAGGACATGTATGGCAAAACCATCTGGCAGCCCATCACGCTCCTCGAGTTTCTGTTGGCCCACAACTACAACGCTGCCACCCGCGCGGGGTGCTTCTTCGCGGGCCTAGGTTTCTTCCTCAGCCAGATCTCCGTCAACCTGGTGCAGAACTCCGTGGCGGCGGGCATGGATCTCGCGTCGCTGGCGCCCAAGTGGATCGACGTGACGCGGGGCAGTCTCATCATGTGCTTCGTCGGCTACCTGATCAATCCGTGGCGCTTCGTCAACGCGCCAGGCACGTTCATCACGGTGCTCAACTCCTTCGGCATGTTCATCTCGCCGCTCGCCGCCATCAACGCCGTCGACTTCTGGATCATCCGCAAGCGGAACTGGAAGGTACCGGATCTGTATGTCGGCAACAAGAACTCCATCTACTGGTATCATGCTGGCCTGAACTGGCGGGCCTTCCTCGCCTGGACCATGGGCATCTGGCCTTCTTTCCGTAAGTCCCTTCTCCACGCCCCGAACGTCGCTAACCTCATCAGCCGGCTTCTTTGTCGCAACTGGGGCCGCGAAGCTGCCCATCGTGTGGATCCGCATGTTCCAAGTCAGTTGGTTCATCGGCTTCCTGGGTGGTGGTGCCATCTACCTGGCCGTATGCTTAATCTCGCCGCCGCCGGGCAAACCCTATGTCAGCGAGTTGTTCGGTAACGAGCATGTGGACGTAATTGATGGTCGGTCGGACGGCTCATCGGTGGTGGATGTGGTGGAGACGAGCGCGAAGCTGAAGGTGTAATGGAGGAGATGGTTATGCATCGGATAGACTGTGTCATATGATTGTTTCAAGCGCGCGCTGCAGATAAGACGTTTAGTCCGGCTTTCCGAGGCGTCGGAAGCCATTCCGAGCGCTGGATAAAAGCTGCTTTGAATCCTGCTTTGAGCTTTAGTCAATTCAGTGCGCCCTCAGCCATCATGTCCGTCACGATCAGGAAAGCGTACGTCGACACGCCTCATGGCCAGCTCCACTACCGATATGCCGCACCAGTCCTCGCCGCCGATGCGAAACCCAAAGAAACGCTGCTCTTCCTCCACAAGTCTGCCTCCTCCAGCGTAAGCTACGAACTCTTGATGGGCATGTACGCCGCCAAAGGGCACCCCTGCTACGCGCCCGACTACCCTGGCTTCGGACGCAGCTTCGACCCCGACGCCGAAGCCATCGCGTTGATCGAGAAAGACGGCACAGCCTGGTTCGCGAAGCTCGTCCTCAATGCAGTCCGCAGCCTCGGCGTTCAGACAGCGCACATCATTGGGCACCACTCCGGCACGGCCCTCGCTCTCGAGCTAGCAGCTACAGTCCCCGAGTTCACCAAAAGCATCGCGCTGGTCGGGCCAGCGGTCATGAGCGAGGAGGAGCGAGCGGCCATGAAGGAAGTATACTTCGCGCCGTTCAATGAGCCGCGTCCGGACGGTGGGCATCTGCTCAAGACGTGGGAATATCTTGCTCATATGGGAGTTGGGGAGGACATCGGGATGTGGCAGCGGGAGGCGCTAGACCATCTCCGCGCGTGGCGGGGCCGGACGCTGATTTACGGCGCGGTGTGGGCACAGGAGTGCGAGGCATTGTACATGAAGATTGAGTGCCCGATACTGTTGATGTGTGCGAGGGACGATGTGCTGTGGAAATACTTTGGGCATGTCAAGTCGCTGCGGCCTGAGATTCCGGCAGTGGAGGTTGGGGGGGCAAACTTTGAGCTTGATCGGGATGCGGGGGGGATCGAGAAGGCGTGGACGTCATTTATGGAGACTTTATCTGGAGTATGAGAGCGGAAGGAGGACGAGATGTTAGCAATTGAGGTGTTGAAGCTCTCGGCTTTCAAGTCTTTGTACTGGGCTTGGCATGTTGGTCGCCTTCCCCTCACAAAGAACCCCCCCCGTTCCTTGGCACCGACCTCCACCAAATGCTACGCGGTCCATCCCCTCAGTCCATTTAACACTCTACCTACATCTCTACCCCAACATCTTTCACTATCTTTCCACTCTTTCTTGTTTACACGCTTCGCTCAGCACAATGAACGGGTCGGTCCCCCAGATCCCCGGTGTCAAAGCGGAAGAGAGGCTCGCCCGAGATTTTCGCCGCGAGGTGGCCAACTTGCTCAACCGGAACAACGTGGGCTTCCCCGGCGCGCAGCCCGTGAGCTTTGCGCGGCATCATCTCGACGAGCTCTGCCGGAGGGAGTAAGTTCACTCTACTCTATTATATATGAACTATTTCATAGATGCACCCTCGTACTTGAGCTGACTGTCAGCTACTTCCTCTGCGAAAAGACCGACGGCATCCGTTGCCTGCTGTACTGCACGCAGGACCAGAGAAACCAGGAGATCCATTACCTCATTGACCGCAAGAACGATTATTATTTCCTGCAGGGCGCCTCTCCCCCCAAGTGTATGTCCTCTCTCCGTCAGCGACGCGCCGCTAACTTCTAGTTCTACACTTCCCGCACCATGAAGACCCGAGCTTCCAACGCTTCCACACGGAGACACTTCTCGATGGCGAGCTCGTACTTGATTTCGTCAAGGGTGCGCCCAAGCCCGTGCTGCGCTACCTCGTCTTCGACTGCCTCCTCTTCGATGGGGAGATCCTGATGCAAAAGCCGCTGGATAAACGCCTTGCCCGCTTCCGCGAGTTCATCCACCGTCCGCTCAGGACAATGCTGCACAAGTTCCCCGAAGAGAGGCAGCATCAGCTCTTCGAGGTCGTGTTCAAGGAGATGGACAAGCCGTACGCACTTGAGAACATGTTTAACATTAAGCTGCCCAGTCTGCCGCATGGCAATGACGGTCTGGTCTTCACCTGCAAGGACACACCCTACGTCTTTGGCACCGACGAGCACATCCTCAAGTGGAAGCCGGCCCACGAAAACTCCATCGACTTCAAGCTCCGGCTCGGCACATTCCCCATCCTCCAGGATGAAGAAGGCCCGTACGAGGACTTCGAGGCGATGCCGGACTTCACGCTCCTTGTCTACCACGGCGACAACCGATACGAACCCTTTGCGCCCCTGTACATCACCGACGAGGACTGGCAAATCATGAAGCGACTTGGTCAAGTGCTAGATGGGCGCATCATTGAGTGCTATCGCGATGAAGAGGGCCGCTGGCAGTTTAAGAAAGAGCACGATGGCTCCCCGCGCTTCCGCGATGATAAGCTCGAGGCCAATCACATCTCGACCGTGAACAAGGTCCTGCAGAGCATCTCCGACGCTGTTTCGCAGGAGGACCTCATCGCTGCGGCGCCGGCCATCATGCGTGCGTGGAAGGCGCGTCATCCGGAGGAGGAAGAGGCGAAGCGGCGCCATGCGCAGGCGCGGCCGCCAAACGGGCACTAGGCAATGGTTTTCGGGCGGCGTACGGGCAGATGGGGTACAGGCGCAACGGACAGGATACCCAATATGGTGTGGTTATGTGTCATTACATTACTTGCTGGCGTAACCAGAACTAATACAAGGCTTACGGCTCACTCCTTTTGAGCAAAAATCAAACGCCAGTGATCGGTTACCTTCTGAGTTCTGCGAATATGTACGGGAGGATGACGACGCATGCTGTGAAGAAGATGCGTAGGCCGTCGAAGATGAGGACGAAGGGCCATAGCAGCGGGTTGAAGGTGGTGACATGCAGCCAGATGCCGTACATGGCGACGGAGAAGAAGTGGTACACGAGGGTGAGTGGGCTCCGCGTGATGCCGGCAAGTAGGCCGACGGGTCCATCGATACAGCTACCGCCGAGCTGGAAGTAGCGGAAGCATCCACGCTGGAGAGCGCGCAGGCTTGCGTCTGGAAGGGTGGGAATTAGTTCGCTGCCTCCCTCACGGCCGGGACACTTACCATCAGCAGCAAACAAACTATACAGCGCCTGCGCCAAAATATTGATGACCGCAGTGATATCCTTCCGCTGCCAATGAAACCTAGCCATTTGCCTAATCACCCCCTTCGTATCGTCCAACTTCGGTACGTGCGCCGGGCTCAGCAACTCCGCCACAAGCACAACATCGTTGAACGCAACCGTCATGCCACCGCCGGTAAGAGGGTGGCGCATATTTAGCGCGTCACCGAGTATAATAACCCCTGGTGCCTTGTTCGTCGTCGGCGGGAGCCAGGAATTGGGCATAGAACGCAGCGGGCCCTCCAGCGCCGCCGCGAACGACGGGCGCACGCACTCGGGCAGGCTCGGGAGCACCACGTTGCGCAGATGGTTCTTGACACCGCCCGCCTTGACGGATGCGCTAGGTAGGTTTTCGGGTATGTCGATGAGGGCGCGCGTCTCGTGCGTGCCGATCTGGTAGAGCAGGACTGGGGGGCCGTCGGTGAGGAGTACGTGTCCGTGGTAGGGGCGCGGAAGTACGGCGTCGCGCAGCTCGATGCCGTAGAATTTGGATTTGACGATGGGGGTGAGGGTGATGTAGTCTTTGCGGAACTTGGAGGCGTAGCCGTCGGCGATGGCGGTGAGATGCCCGAAGTACTGGCCTGCTTAGCCGGATCGGTGAGAGCAGAGGGATGGACTCACATATTCCTTCTCGCCCTTGGTTTTGCACTCCACGCCTAGAACCTGGCCTGTTTCGTCATCCTTGATCAGGTCGACGGCCGTTGTCTCCACCACCGTGACATTCTTTGCGCGCATGGCCGCTGCTCGGAGCTTCCCAATGAAGCGGCCATGATGGAACGAGCGGCCCTCAGGCCTCTTGCCATTAGGCCCGACAGGGTACGGAATCTCAACCGCCTCGCCGTGGTATATAACCTCGTAGCCGTGGACAGGAATCGCATCAATGTCGTCCAGACAGTCGCGCAACCCCAGATTTTCAAGCGCCGTAACACCGCCCGGCTGCAGCAGCTCGCCAACAATGCGATCCGGCTCCTTGAGGCTCTTCTCGAGCAGAATGACGCTGCGGCCTTGGTTGGACAGCGCGACGGCCAGGGCGCAGCCCGCGATGCCAGCGCCGATGATCACGACTTCGGCATCGTGCTGGAGGCGGCGGCGCTCCTCGCGGTCGTCGATGGGGGATGGGGCGAGAGGCATTGGAGGTTAGGGAGGAGGGGAAGGGCGCGTCAGAGACGGTGAGGAAGGGAGAGCTGTTGGGACATGTTGCTTTCTTGTTGACCGTGAATTTGTCCTTTGAACCCATCATTCGACATTATTCGCCGAAAGGGGCTTGGTGCGCAGGCACATGTCTGGCGTGGCTTGGGCCAGGGGAAATTTCAGCCACGCGCGCAGGGGCGCAAGCCACGAGGGTGGGGTGACATTTGTGACCCCTCTCGATGGACGACATCACGATCGCAACTCCGGCTTCATTCTTCATCTTCAGCCTCCGCTTTTGATTCCCGTACCCTTTGCTCTTACTAGTTTGCTTCTCTTCAGCCCAGACAAGCTGTGGTAACTTTGCCAATGGTCAGAGATTAAGCTGCATCCTTGTCCTTCATCAAAATCCCCTCGCCGGGTTGAGATACCCAAATCGGGTTGATGCTTCATGGCTCCTTTGCTTCAGTAACATAACAGCGAGCATCGGCTGCCGCTTTGCCGCCTTCAACTGAGCATCCCCGGGTACTTCAAATAGCCCTACAGAAATCGATTGCAAGCATCTTTCTCACTCTTATAATGCGTTCGAGCTCCAACATCAGTGCGTGGGGCTCGCACGGCCTCGGCATCTCCAACGTCCACGTCCATCGGATTGGTGATGTACGGTGATAGTACACAGAAACCAGTGCTCTTCTAGCTTTTACAAAAGGCAGCCATGAATCTCTTCTACTACTGTCCAGGTGCCCTTGAACATCGATTTCAATCATGCCGGCCTTCAACCTCCATCTCATCGCTCTCAAGCGAGAGCAGTCGGTCCCCGCGTTTTTGGCGCATATCCGCAGCGAGTCCATCAACCCTCTCGTCCAAGCTCGCCCCTTGAGGTGGATCATCCTACCGACGAAGCGGTCGCAGCATCTTCTCGCTCACAACATCCACTGGGATGTACTCCTCATCTTGCCGGACGGCGACGCCCTTTCATCGACAACAAAGACCTACACCGACCATATCTGGAGCGCCAGTGTCAAGTTCCCCGCAGCCCTTTCTGACGGTTACGCCAAATTCAACAGCACTCTCCTCAATGCCCCAGCTCCCCAGATCCCGCCGCTCTCCGGAAAATACCCCGTGGCCAACGAGCTCGCGGACTTCCATTCAAAGCTCCCAGATCGCTACCGCTCTCACCCCGTCTCAATGCTAAACTTCCTGGCCTTCCACCCCAACAAGCGCGAGCAGTACAGCGCCTACGGCACGGCGTTCCGCGACAAGATCTCGCCCAAGTACGAGACTCACACCAAGCTCATGGGCCACATCGCGGGCGACCAGGCGCGGGCGGAAGGCTGGGATGAGATGCTCCTGGTGCACCAGCCGAGCTTGCGCCATTTTGCGACGATGGCGGATGACGATGAGTACCATGAAATCAATCAAACGTACCGTTTGGGTGCGCTCAAGGACACGTTTATTCTGTGTGTGGTGGAGGTTGATGATGACGGTGAGCCGGTGGCTCAGCGGGGTTCTAAGCTTTGAGCTGAACGTGGTATCGCCGAGGGCTGGCGCGCTGGGCTTCGGTTGTCGTTCCATGTCTTTGTTGGCCGTCTGTGGACCGCCCCGTCATGTCGACTGCCTAGTAACTTCATTGGAGCTCTCCGTGAACACATTGCTGTATTCTGTACAATGAATTCTCCAAGTCCGACTGGATTTGAGAGCTGACAGCCTTCGTTCGTCATATCAAATGTTCCCGTGCAAGTATACTATCATCATGCACCCCTTCGAAACCGGACTGACAAACGCCCGCTTACTCGAGTTCACAGCAACGCCATCGCACTTACCATGAAGTGGTCATCAGCTCCATCCCCATTTTACAAAGGCTCCTGACCAAAACATCATGGAGCTTCCAGACTTGAAACTGCGGAAGCAAACCCTGAGCTTTCATTTAGGGAGGAACTCTCGGGCCCATTGGCAGGCATAAACACTGACCTCAACATCTATTCTTCCCCCTCACCTCTCAACTTCACTCCGACATCACTCAAGTTCATCACTCAACTCCACCATCAGCCATTGTCAACACACCACTCAAATGACTGCTCGTCGTCGTGCTTGAGCACCCCCTTCCAGTCACACCGAACACAGCGTCCTACTTTTGACGAGGCACCTCAGACTCGACGGAGTCCCCCGGTACCTCGAATCGACGCTCGACTATGGCATACAGTACAAAGCCGGACATATCTAGGACAGCAGAGGCCTCACTGACAGTGACTGATCAGGAGACAGACAGACGAGATACGTCCTGCAACCGAAATTGAAACCCCTGAGGAGTCTAGTTCTAACGGAGGACTACCAGGTGGCAAATCATCGGCTAAGGGAAACAACCAGTGCGGGATACTGGCCCATCTTTTTCTCAACTTCGCGAACTACAACTCGATGGAATCACCCAGCTTCCAGACGAGCTCATCGACATGTTGGCTACAAAGCTTCCGCTTCTGGGAGAAGGTCTTGCCTCCGCACCACGACTTCCGAACTCAAGCGCGCAACATGGTTGCAGTCCACTCAGCTTCATGAACGACGTCTCCGTTCACTTTTCTCACGCGCGCAGGTTTGACATGATTTTCTCCGGAGTGGTTGAAAGACGGCAAAGTCTGTCAAGGGTCATCGCAACGGCCTGTTGCTTCGAACTTGCGTCGAGCAAGCGATGGATGGTCGTGCAATCGTCATTGTGCCCAACCTTCCCGATGACCCCAGCGAATAGCAAGTCATGCAATGGGAGGCGCAGCACCCAAAGAGTTACCGGTGGCGAGTTCTCGACGCAGCTGCTAAGTCGCTTAGAGCGTTTGATCCGGGCATCCATCCACAAGGGCAGCTCTGGCTGTGGGACCACTTCAACTCTTTCCTCGGGACCGATCCACCGCCCAGGCCGTCCCATGAGCGCGAGCTCTCTATCCTTTGGAGGTTCATTCTCCTATCACTCGGTTCGTTCTCACTCTCGTGTCTTCTCTTATCTTCTTCTTAACACGTTGCTGCTTCATCATTCTCGGGGCCTGAATGTTACGTACCACCCAGCAATTGCTTGCGAGAACATAACAAGCCACCGGGTGCAACCGTCGTAACGATTCAGGACCTCGTCTTTCCTAGGCGGTGCCTTCCAGCCGCAGCTCTACGTGGCCACAGCGCCGGACCCGACTACGGTGTTTGCGGCAAGGACAAAATCAGCCCTTATGGGCATTCTGCCAGCAACACGACCGTAACTGTTAGAGATTTTTTCGAGTAACAGCCGTCAGTAATGTGACACGTCAGTTTGGGGGCGGCTTTTGGAATCCGAAGTCAGCGATGGACACCTCCTCGCCATCTCCACTGACCACTCCGCGGCAACTTTAACTGTACGGCAGACTGCACCCGCCCTTGGGGCCAGAAATTTTGGAAGGGGTAGACTTACGATAGGGGAGCAATCCAAGTTCAAGAAGGAACTTGTAACGTTCTATGGTGCTGCCTCGAAGCCCGTAGAAAAGAAGGCAAAGCCCCTTTTCCACGACGCCGCCACGGGCGAGTACCTGGATGGAGTCAATATCAGGGCCGCGCATCTAGTCCCATAACGGACTGGCCCAGACATGTTGATCGCGCTGTTTGGAGAGAGCGCGAAGGACGAGATGATGTCGGTATTTATTTTTTTTCTCTTCTTTTTCTATTCCCCGGAGGTGGCGGAGCGTCTCGAGATATAAAAAGATATCCAGAAGAGATAATGGAGGCTAAAATTTACTATAGGCCCGAAACGGCCTTCTGGTTCGCATCCCGATGGCCACCCGGTATTGGGAAAACATCACAGTGGACTTTGTTATTGAGCTGCCAGCTTGCAAGCGCTATAGGGACCTACCGGAATATAATGGTGCTTGTAGATCGGCTTTCAAAGCAGGTACGGTACTTTGACATGCCAAAGATCGATGTACAATCCACGGTGGAGGCGTTTTGAGATGCTTGTGGAAAGATGAAGGCTTCCCAAAGTCGATCATATCCGACCGTGGTTCTCAGTTCGTCAGTACGTTCTGGAAGAGACTTTACGACCGCTTAGGGACGGCACTAAAGCTCAGTACCGCGCATCATCCGGAAACAGACGGGCAACCGGAGCGCGGCGATAGCGTCCTAAACTTCTATCTACGCATCGCGACGACCAGACAAGACCCAAACCATGTGACTACTTCGATCTAATCGGCGGCACCAGCACCGGCGGCATCATCGCCGTGCTCCTCGGACGACTCCAGCTAGACGTCCGGAAATGCATCAAAATCTACACAAAACTAGCCGACCAATTTTCAAGCGCGACTGTTCTACAACTGGGCTCAGGACAATTGGCTAGACTGGCTACCACTGGTGGTGTCCCTGTGGGCGACTTCGGCGCAAGGCTTGGGCATGCGCCTGACGCGAACTTCCCACTTGAGAACGAGTTCAACGGATATTGTACGAACAAATTTGTCCAGATGTCTCAAACTCACTGCATTAGTGTGGTACAACAACCGTGGTCATCGATTTAGAAAAACAGGCAGGTCTGATGAGAAGTGACATTGAGATGTGGGAAAAGCTACTCGGTCAAGCCCCATCTCAGCACTCTTATTGCATCAAGCACTAACACCCACCACCTCTTCCTCCTCCCACGCCGCATAGTCCGTATATCCCCTCTCCCTATCCGGGAACGGTCCATAGAAGCGATCCCGCTCATACATCCGCAGCGGCAAGCCCTCCCGCAGCCGCCGCGGCAAGTCCGGATTGCTAATGAACCACCGTCCGAACACAAAGGCGTCATACTTCCCCTCCTCCAACACACCCCAAACGTTCTTCTCGTTCCATCCTCCACCGCTGATGAATGGTATTGACTCGCCGAAGATGTTGCGGAAGTGCGAGAGGTCTACCGAGTCCAGGCCCCACGAGGCGAGGAACGAATCCTTCTCGGCAGTGCTGAAGACTTGCTCGTAACGCTGCGATATGGGTTAGGCTAAAGGACCATGCGTGTCGGAATGGCACTCACAGGCTCAATGAAGGAGACGTAAGACAGGTGCGGCTGCCGCGCCTTAAGCTCCCGACACAAGTGCGTCCACGTCTCCATCCGCTGTGCGCCTCTAGCCTGATTGAACAAACCAAACGGACTCAGTCTCAACGCCGTCTTCTCCGGCCCAACGGCCTTCGCCAGTTCATCCATCAGCTCGAGGACAAACTTGCACCGCTTCTCTGGGCTCCCTCCGTAGTCGTCCGTCCGCACATTGCAGTTCGAGCTGAGGAACTGCTCGGGGAGATATCTGCATCATCAGTCCCCCTCCACATCCCGAGTTAGCCGCAAAACATACCCATTCCCGCCATGCACCTCCACCCCATCAAACCCACACTCCTCCACCGCCGCCCGCGCCGCATCACAGTACTCCTGAATCGTATCCCGTATATCCCCCACCGTCATCTCCTTCGGCGGATAATCCACCATCTTCAGCATCTCCGTACTCCCCGGCCGCGGGTACGAATACTCCTCCTCCGGATCCTCCCATACCACCGCACTGGGGCCTACGGCAGGCACCCCCGTGATCGGCTCCAGCGTCGTACGACCGGAGTGCCAGAGCTGCGCGTAGATGTACCCGCCTTTGGCATGCACCCGGTCCACAACCTTCTTCCATCCGCTTACATGCTCAGGCAGCCACAAACCAGTCGTGCCCGGCATGCCGCCGCCGCGCAAACTCGGCGGAATGCCTTCGGTGATGATCAACCCGCCTGGCGTCGTCCGCTGCTCGTAGTATTCGGCGACGAGGTCGTCGGGATACCATTCGCGGTTCGGCGCATCAGAAGTTCCTTCGCTCACCGGAACCCCGCGATTGCGCGTTAGCGGCGCGAGGATCACGCGATGCTTCAGTTCGAGGGTTCCATTCCCGATTTTGAGCGGCGTGAAGAGGAGCGAGGACGTGCGGTCTGCGGGAGAAGCCATTGCGAGAGTGAAGACGGTGAAAAGGCGGGAGAGACGCGAAGGAGGGGCACGCTTAGGGTTTGTAAATACCCCTCCATCGCGGGGTTGCGCGAATACGCCCAAAAAGTTTCCTGCAGATGTCGTGGCGCCCTTTGTCCGCAGATGCGCCCTATCGGGGCGGCGGCGATTTCTTTTCGTGCCCCGCGGCCGATAAGTCCTCAGCCTCGTGCACGCGCCCGCTGCGTCGGGATGGCTTCCGTCGGATGGTGCTAGCGAGGCTGGGCGCTTTATCTAAGCGGTGATCGGCGCGGACTGCGCCCCGCGTAGCGAATGCCGATTGCGGGAGGCGGGCGCGGGGTTCGTGCCGGGTCAATTACGTAGGAGACAAGTAGAATTCACATGCCAATATGCGTGGCGCCGGCGCGCAGTGGGATGCGTCACTGCGATGTCTCTCGCCAGGACTTGCGGGAAGGGATGCGGCAAAGAAAGCGGTTTAGCAGAATCATGAATTGATTTCAGTTAGGCTATCATCGGCACATTCCACAAATCAAAATCCTGCATCCCATCCGCCGAGCCAAACGGCATCCCCTCATCGTAGGTCTGCACACCGAACTCTGCCTCCTCCATCCCCGTTAACCCGTCCCTCACGCCGCGCGGCATCGTCGCCGCCATCAAACTCGCCGCCATCGTGGGGACCAGTACATCGCCATCATCCTCATCCAGCACGATGGGTTCACCTGCCATATCGGCGACCATGCGCGAGACCTCCTTGCCGCCCTCTTCTGACTGGTCAAGGGAGCCGATAAGCGCGGTGTCCATGCTCCGGATAGCCCGCCGCGGCTCATAGGCATGCGTCTCAATAGATTCAAACACGGATTGCTTAATCGCCTCGTACATATCCCTATACCGCTTAGCCCCAGGCCAGCGCTCAGTAATGATATATAGCACGATAGAGCAAGCATTCATATCGTTGCTCGTCGTAATGCTAAACACTTCCTGCGGCGCGGACCAGGTGCAGTACACCAGTGTTAAGCCAGCGAGGAACACAGAATGCAGCGCCATGAGCGAGAACCCGACGCTGATGCTCTGGTGCAGCTTCTTGTACGTCTGGCACACGCCGCCGCAGGCCTCGGCGCACTTTTTGATCAGGCGGTGGTGCGCTGTGGGGGCGGACAGGACGGGGTGTAGCAGGAAGCGGAGGCATTTGTAGTAGTAGACCATCTGTGCGGCGGTTAGTTTCTCGACACGATAGGGAAATTGGCGGGCTTACGTAGTACCCGTATCCATCGATGACCCGCGTGTCGGTTGTGGCGGACGGCTTATCCGCACTGTGCTGCCGCGCATCGCTCGGAATCCGCTCCTTCCACTCCTCCAGCTGCCGCAGGAAGGGCTCGACTTCGGCTTCGACGTTGGATCCGAGGGGCGGGCGGTCGACGCGGTAGATGGACTGCTGGATCGCGGACTCGATGCGCCGCAGCCGGCAGATGTGGATGAAGCAGCTCAGGCTCGTGGAGGTGGCGGAGGGACCGTTGGTGGAGGATGTGGCGGCGGCCGTGGCGGCGGCTTCGAGAACGAGCGCGTCTTGCGTGGATTCGTCTACGTCCAGCGGGAGCTCGGCGTCGATGTCCCGGTCGGACACAGCGAAGGGTCGCCCGAGCACGATGGAGACTTGCCGGTCGAGGCAGTAGCATGTCCAGAAGATGCGTTTGCGCATCTCGCTCTCGAGCAAGGAATACTTCTTGGGCGCGGCGCGGTGCATGCCGAGATCGATGCACAACCTCATGGACAGGCCTATGTACGTGTACGCCCCTGGCCCCTTGGGCGAGCGGAGGGAGTAGATAGCGAGCAGAATGAGGACTTGCACGGAGCGCACATCGTTGCAGGCTAAGATGCTGTCTAGATACTGCATCCCCGCGAGATGGTGCTGCTCAGAGTAGAACAACCCGGTCTCGCCCGTGGTTTCGAGGAAGCGCCCGCCGCAGGAGTAGACATGGTGCAGGACGCCCTTTTCGTAGGAATCGGACAGGGAGGAGCGGCGCGCGTGGAGCGAACGCAGGTACGCGGAGTGGATGATCGGCCAGCGGGTCGATATGTGCTTCAGGTAGGACCGCAGCAGCGTGTCGGCGACGTCTTGCGGGATGGACGCCGTGTCGACGTACACGTCCTCGTCGGCGTCGGAAAGCGATTTAGGGGTGAGATGTTCCTCGGGCCGCAGGCCGCGCCCGAAGGCTTCCTGGTCCTTGAGCAGGCTGCTCACCATCCGGGACATGCTGATGCTGGACGACGCGCCGATGAACCCGCCGCTCGCCTCTAGGGACAAGTCGCGCAGTATGCCTTCAAGCGGGTTGGCCACCCGTGCATGTACATCGACACTCCTCGCAGGCCACCCCCCCTCAGTCCCGGGACTACTCACACTCTCCCCACTCCTCGCGCGTTTCGCCGGCCTCCTCCCCTCCCCATTCTCACTCTCCTCACTAAGCGCCTGCTCATTCATCTGTCTCCATCTCTCATTCCCCTCCGTCACAATCCCCTCCTTCTCCAAAATGCTCTCCAACTCCGCGACCCTCTCCTCCGTAGCCTTGAGATACGGATCCGTGCGTGACATGCGCGCCGGCTTGATGTATTTGCATTCCGCGTCGAAGGATGTGCAGTTCGAGCAGCTGGGGCGCAGGCCGTCGCATTTTTGCTTGCGGGTTTTGCACCGCCGGCAGGCGAGGGCGACGCGGGCTCGCCGGGGCTTGTCGCCGGTAGTACTGGTGGTGGTGGTGGTGGTGGAGGCGGGGGGGGAGATGGGTTTAGCCATTGTCATTGCGGTGATGGGGGGATGATGGAGGGGGAGGGGGGGAATGGGGCGGGGGAGTGTGTGTGAGGTTCATATCTGCTTGTATCCTAGCGGTATCGCCCATTTCTTTAGAGGCCTTACGAATTGGTGCAGTATGCAGGTCGCTTCGGCGAGTTGTGGTAAGTCGAGTCGAGGAGGCGAGAGATAAGGAGTGGAGTCGTCATCGGGAATTGATATCCGGGGATGCACGTGTTCTGGAGTAGAACGCCGCTGGTGAGATTTCGCCGCACTGCCGCAAAGCTGACACTCGTCCTTGACGTCTCGTTGACATCGCTCGCTTACTCGCCACACGATATCGTTCGCATCACTAGTCGTCGTGACAGCAATTGCATCATCTCATCCCATCTCTACTCGTTAACCGTGCCCGATAACCATCTACAGCATCTACAACGTCCCCTTCTCCCAAAACGCCACCGGCACATCAACCTCCTTGCACCGCAAATACTCCGCAATAAACTTGCCCAGCACATCATACGTAGCATTCGCCGTAACCCCACGATCCAAATGGTCATGAATGAGGAAATGTACCGCCCACAAATTGGGAAACTCCATCCGGTCGATCCTCTGCCCTCTGTACTCCTCCTCCATCAGCGCCTTGAACTTCTCCGTGCTCAACAGGCTCTGTAGCCACGGCCATTCCTCCGCATCCCTCGCAATGAAGCCAACATTGCAATTCGATCCCTTATCGCCGGCCCGCGCATACACCACCCGCCCCAGCGGCGCCCGCAACGTGGGCCCGAAACTAGCCAAATCGGCGGGGTTGCTCGCCTCGTAGCTAGGCTGGGTCGCGGGGTGCACGATGGTGTCAGTGGGGGGCCGCACCGTGACATCCCCCATCTCCGGTTTCGAAAAATGGACCGTCTGTGTGGGTTGCGGGATCAAGGTGGGGAAGTACTCAGTAAACTGCAGGTCAGACGTTAGCTCCACTTCCTTATCAAAACGCCACAAAACTTACCGGTTTAGGCACCGCTGTGCGCAGATCCGTGTGGAATGTCGCGGCGGGATAGGTGTGCATGTTCATGTCCAGCGCCGGGCGGACGAAGTTCGCGTCCGAGAGATCCTCCGCGTGCCTGGCTTGCGCAAACAACCGCACGTCCACCGTCGCGAGGTTCTGGTTCCGCGGGTTGGGCAGCACGCCGCCGTATGCCGTCACCGTGAAGAGGCTGAACTTGGCCAGGCGCTTCTCGCCCAGCGTGTGCCGCAGCTGCGCCTCCAGAAGCTTGACCTTGTCCTCGATGTCCAGCCCGACCATAGCCCAGTGGATCTCAGCCTGATACCCACCAAACGCCGTAAGACCCATCTTAGTCGTGCCCGGCGGCGGCCTGCCCGTAACGCCAGACAACCGCACTCGGTTCGGCGCCAGTTCGGTGAAGGTCGCCTTGTCGATAACGGCCGTGACGTCGCAGTTGAGATAGTACATCCCCTGGATCTCATACAGCAACTGCTCCTTGCACGTGTTGACTGAAACCAGACCGCCGGTCCCCTCGGGCTTGGTAATGACGACGCCGCCGTCCTTTGAGATCTCGGCAATGGGGTAGCCGTAGTCGTTGATCTGGTCCCAGGGGATGGACTTCCACCCGGTGAAGTTGCCCCCCGTAACGTACACCGAGCACTCGATCAGATGTCCCGCAATCAGGGACTGCGCCAGCTGGTCGTAATCCGTTCGCTGCCAGCCATGCCACCACGCCGCCGCGCCGATGATGGGCGACGCATCGGCGACGCGCCCGCAGATGACGATGTCGGCGCCCGCTCCGAGCGCCGCCGCAATACCCATCCCACCGAGGTAGCACTGCGCGAACACCGGCTCAAACGGCCAATCCGCCAGGTTCTGCCCCGTGGAGATATGCACAAACTTCCCGGGATTAGCTTGCAACTCGCCCTTCACCTTCTCCAGCAGCGCATCGCCCTCAACCCACGCAACCACCAGATCGAGTCCCTTCTCCTTCACCATATCCACCACCACATCGTACAGATCCTTCGTGGCCACCGCGCCGGCATTGACGGCCACCTTGATGCCTTTGCGCGCAATGTCGCCCAGCGCCGGCTCCAGCGCTTCGAGGAACGATTCTTCGTACCCGATGCTCGCGCCCTGGGAGGCGTTGTAGGCGCGGGTTGGCATGTTGAGCTCGCTCATCCAGTCGCCGACGAGCACGTCGACGGGCTCGGCCATGGCAGCCGCTGCGGCCATGGCGGTGCGTTTGTCGCAGGGTGAGCCACTGATATTCATGATCCGCACTGGGCGGTCGCGGGAGGGGGTAGAGATGGCCATGGTGGATGATTTGAGAGGGTGAGAGGGTGAAAACGCTTGCCAGAACCAAGCAGACGCAGTGGATCAAATATGAGCTCCATCTTTCGTTAACTGTGATTTTAGGACTGTGATTGCAGCCGCATCGATGTCCCGTCGAAGAATGCGATACCGAAAATCCAATGCGATACCGATCCGTGCGCGGCTCGGCAGCCTTGCCACCTGCCGTCGGAAGGACTTCCGAAGACATCATTCCCACTTGGGCAAAGGTTCGCTCTGCAACCCGCCGGAATGAAGGCTCTTCGTTCTCGAATGCCTTGCGTCACCTAAGCTCCGACGAGGCTGCTCCCGCCCGTCGGGTTGCCTGCCACCGGTTCGAGCGCACATCGAGATTCAGTATGTACATCGCTGCGATCCCGTTTTGCGTGTCAAACTCCCATATATCATCGATTAATTCTATCCATCTTCATCAAGTGCCAAAAGAGATCACTCACAATCATGTCCACCATGTCGACTTATCCTCCTCGCCCGCAGCTGGACCGCAAAAGCGCAAAGAACCTCCGCATCCAAATCCGGAAAGTCATCAGCCTTTTCCGCACAAAATCCCAGCGCCGCCTATCATCCCCAAAAGTGTGGCTTGGAGATGAGAAACTCCCCACAGTCGTCGAAATCACATGCTCCACCCCAGACATCCCAACATCCCAAACCGCCCTCGTCGTCGCACGCAAAGGCGAGTACGAATTGCGCTCCAACCATGACATGCCCAAGCTCGAGTCCGACGACGAAGTCATCATCCGCACCCACGCCGTCGGCCTCAACCCCATAGACTGGAAATCTGTCTCTTACAACTTCTGCTTGCCCTCCTTCCCTCATGTTCGTCCCTTCCCCCTCCAACCTCTCATTTGACCCCTAACCTTTCGCAGATAACCGGCCGCGAAATGGCTGGCGTCGTCGAACGTGTAGGCACCAACGTCACACACCTCCAGCCCGGCGACCCCGTCTGGACAAGCACCTACTACCGCGATCCCCGCGCCGGCTGTTTCCAGGAGTACGTCACCGTGCCGCAACACACCGTGCACCCAATCCCGCGCGGGCTATCTTTCGAAGAGGCCTCGTGCCTTGGCGTCGGCGCTCTGACCGCCGCTATGACGCTGTGGAAGTGGCTCGATGTACCGGTGTCTGACGCCGCGGCTTCAGAGGTTAGGGGAGAGGGGGAGGGGGAGTGGATCTTCATCTGGGGCGGCAGTACCGTCACCGGCCAGTTCGCGACGCAAATCGCGAAGCTGGGTGGCTTGCGCGTGATCACCGTGTGTAGTGGTCGGACAGCCGAATTGTCCCGCGCGCTCGGGGCCGACCACGTCGTTGTGCGGGACGGGCGGGCTGAGGCCGACATCCTCGCCGAAGTAGAGCGTGTGACAGCGGGGGGTGTAACGCGGATGCTCGATCTCGTCGGGCCGAAGACAGCGGCGGCGTGTGTTCGGCTTTGTATGAGCGAGAGTCAGAAGGGCAGGAGGGTGGTGTTTGCGCCGCTGGCGATGATCGGGAAGGAGGAGGTGCTGGAGTGGGTGGAGGTAGTTACGGTGGAGATGAAGCGGTTTGTGTTGAATGTTGAGTGCGGAGAGTATGGGCGGCGGTTGAATGACTTGTTTGAGGCGAGCGAGTTGAAGTTGCCTGAGCTGGAGGTTTTGCGGGGCGGGCTGAGTGTGGTAGAGCAAGGACTGGAGATGTTGAAACTGGGGAATATGGGAGGGAAGAAACTTGTGGTGGCCATGTAATGTTCGACTCGGTTTTGGTGCATGGAGTTCGGGGTATAGACTGTTTTTGGATGTCAAAATGTAGATAGGAACACTGAAGCATCACGCCGCCGGTCACATACCTGACACTTTGTGTACGGATGTAGACTCAGGCTAGCAGAATACGCCTTCGCCCAGCGAGTAACAGGAGGATGTGCTCAAGGTACGTGCAAAGGC
The DNA here is from genome assembly GCA_010356995.1 of Trichodelitschia bisporula. Taxonomy (NCBI): domain Eukaryota; kingdom Fungi; phylum Ascomycota; class Dothideomycetes; order Phaeotrichales; family Phaeotrichaceae; genus Trichodelitschia; species Trichodelitschia bisporula. The sequence goes on from ML996694.1 coordinate 43,400, forward strand.
AACGAGTGTATCGTGAATGTATTGTGAATGACAAGAACAGATGAGAGAGGCGATCTTGTCCGCGTCTTCCAGGGTTCCTTCCATTATCTCCCCAGCCACTTCCCCGGTTCCGAATACTCCTTCCAAGAGTATGAGTGCTCCTTCACTGTGATTACATGCGGGACTTCAAGGGAAGACGGAGCAATGTGACCGTACCCCGCTCAGTACGAGGCTGGAGCGACGGGCAACGGGATCTTGCTCTCAGTATTTAAGCCACGTCCACAATGAAAACTTTCCAATCCATCCTGCTCATCATCAATCAACTGAAATCGGCCACACCCCCCTTCATCCATCAATCATCAATCAATCAATCAGCCACTCAAGTATGGATCCTCTGCTGATGGAAGCTCTGGCTATCCGTTAGTTGTCCAACTAGTTCACGATCCATCAGCTGACACGTCGGCCTCTCAGCAGGTTCAAAGGCCCCGAGCGGCTCACGCAAGAGCAACTTCCCGTCAGCAAGGGCAAATCCGAGCCCCAGCACCATGGCAGCAACCGCGGCGGAACAGCGGTCCCAACAGACGACTCTGTAGGGCCGACCGCAACGACAATATGCACTCGATCATCCACCTCGCGACCACATTCGCGACCAGTGTCAAGTATGCCTCTTCTCAGATCCTGCTGGCGAACTTCATCCTGCATATCGACGTGCATGCGGCTGAATGCCTGAGGGGCCGAGATGCATCAAGCCTTTTCGCGGGCCTGGTATCATCGATGCACCACCATACGTGGACCCGAAACGTAGATAATGGAATCGGCAACAGTCAAAGCTTTGACGGCACCCCTCACCTTTGTGGATCAGCAGTGTCCCAGTATCCTACTGGTTATCCAGCACGGGCTGGACATTTCTATCACGTTGGCAAGGTACGGCCGAAGTATGTTGAATCCATTCTTGACGGGGGGAGTCCCCATCTTTCTGGCAGGGCAATATCATCTGCTCGAAGAACTGGAGACAACACCATCGACAAACAAAATTTATGCAACGCCATCGGACGACTCAGAGGAAAATAGACACAAGCTCACGACTGTGAGCCACCGCGGACAAGAGTCGTACGGGGTAGCGCCAATGTGATTCAGGGTAGCCAGGGTCGATCGGTCATGATATGTTGACTGCTTTCTTCGGTGAAAATGTTGCGGGCGAGCTTATGACGGCACGTGTCTTATTCTTTTCTTTGTCTATACTCTCAGGCGGTGGGGGAGCGTCTCGAGATAAAAGGCTCACAGGCCATCCGCGTTGACGACAACTATTCAGATTGGGGCGTACAACGTGAAATCCCGGAATGCTGCACGACACCGATGGCAAGTTATGAAAATATCAATTCATCTGTCGGAGTATCATACTATGTAGACCCATTCAGAACCGGCACCTCGACGCCGTTCTTCTTCCCCTCCTTCTCCGCCTGCTCCTTCTTCCACGCCTCAATCGTGTCACCCTCAAACCCGCTCCCATACACAAACTTGTGCCCGTAGTGATCATCCCGCAGCTTCGCCTGTCCCTTGACACCATACAAGTTCTCCCGCAGCGACCCACCCGGCACCTCATAATCATCGCTCACCAGCCCACGCTTCAACAGCTCCGGCCGCAGCAAATACACCACATCCTCAAACGTCCCCGGGCTCGTCACATACGCAATATTGAACCCATCGACATCAGCCTCGTCGATCCACTGCTCAAACACATCGGCCACCATCTCCGGCGTCCCGACGGGCGCAGGGTGGAATCCGCCCAAAGCCATGGTCTGCCCGAGCCGGCGCGGCGTCCAGGGTTCCTTGTTCCCAGTCGCCTTGTTGAAGTTCTCGAGGAAGGTGTGCGTTGCGTCATCGCCTGGCTTGTCCGTCAGGTGCAGGACTTCGTCGAGGGGGAAGCGGGAAAGGTCGATGCCTGTGAAGCCTGAGAACTGTGCCAAGCCGCCGATGGGGTCGGCGTTCTCGAGCGCCCGCTCGTACTTGGCCTGCGCCTCTTCCATCGTCGCGCCGAGGATGGGGGTGATGCCCACGAAGAACTTGATGGACTGTGAGTCGCGGCCTTGCGCAGCGGCGTCGGCGCGGATCTGCGCCACGGAGCCCGCGGTCTGAGAAGGGACGAGTCCGCCGATGTAAATGGCTTCCGCGTGCTTGGAGCCGAAGGCACGGCCGGCCTTGGAGGTCCCGGCCTGGAAAATGACGGGGGTGCGCTGGGGCGAAGGATGGGTTTGGTGCGGCGAGCTGGCCTTGAGGTACTTCCCCTGATGATCGATCTTCTTAACCTTGCTCGGCTCGTACGCAACGCGGCGCTCGCGATCAAACACCACGGCATCGTCCGCCCACGAACTCTCCCAGAACTTGTACACCAGGTCCATGTACTCGTGCGCCACGGCGTAGCGCTCGTCGTGCGGGACTACATCGTCGGCGCCCAGCGCTTTGGCGGCGGCTTTGCTCCAGCTGGTGACTACGTTCCAGGCAACGCGCCCGTTGGTCAGGTGGTCGAGGGAGGTGAAGGTGCGGGCCAGGATGTAGGGCGTGAGGTAGGAGGTGCTGCCTGTGACGCCGAAGCCAAGGGTTTTGGTCACGGCGGCCATGGCGGGGATTATGACCATGGGATCGAGGGAGGCGGAATGCGAGCCGGCGCGGAGGATGGCGTCGGTGTTTCCGCCGTAGACGTCGAAGAGGGAGTAGGAGTCGGCGAAGAATATGAAGTTAATTTTGCCTTTTTCGGCGAGCTTTGCGAGGTTGAGCCAGTACTCGAGGCGGTCTTTGCCGGTGGTTTTGTCGTCGGGGTCGCGCCATTGCCCTGGGGACATGTGGGAGCCTGTGCAGGCGTTTTCGAAGAAGTTGAGGGAGATTTTCTTCTTGGGGGTGACCATGGTTGCGGTTTGAGGGGTTGAGGAACTGAGGGGGGGGTTTCTGGGGGTGATGATGCGGATGCTGGTGAAGTGCTCCAGAGGAAATGGTTTATGTACTCCATCCTCGCGACAGGATCCGCAATTCGGGTTGCGATTGTTGAACGTCGGGCGGATTGTTGAATGCGGCACGATACCATCGCGTGGTGTTGTGAAGCCGTCGCGTAGTCCCCAGCCGTCGGCATCGGAAGTAGAAACCGAAGCGGGCCGTGCTCCCGACGAGGCTGCGACGGATGGGGCAATTGGGGCTTTATTCCCGGATCGGCGGGGCTAACGGCATCAACTAACGGGACAGCCACCGACGCCAGCGACTAGCGTAATCGTGCGTGTGTTCAGCCTAGCAAAAGGTTCGCGACTCCCACCTCCAACCCGATGTCTACACTTTTGCGTCGGGTACACAGAAAATCATGGCGAAGGAATTGAAGGACCAGCAGGATTTGTCCAACGCCTTTCGCTTCTCGCGATTGGTGATTATCCTCAGTGCCCTCGCCTTTACGCTGTTTGTTTCGTTTATCGACCAGACGAGTGTGTCGACGGCGTTGCCGGCGATTGCGAAGAGTTTGGATGCGTTTGAGACGATTTCGTGGGCGGGGACGAGTTTCCTGGTTGCGAATACTGCGTTCCAGCTCATCAATGGGCGGATGAGCGATATTTTTGGGCGGCGGAATTGCCTGCTGTGAGTTCTGCATTCTGATTTTTGGCATTCGTTAATGGATCAGTGTGTGTATGACGACTTTGGCCGTCGGCGACCTCCTCTGCGGCTTCGCCAAAACGCCCGCCCAGCTGTACGTCTTTCGCGGTATCGCCGGTATCGGAGCCGGCGGGATCAACAGCCTCGTCATGATCATCTTCACCGACATGACCACCCTCCAACAACGCGGCAAATACCAAGGTCTCCTCGAGACCAACATCGCCCTCGGCAACGGCGTCGGCCCGCTCATCGGCGGCGCCTTCTCACAGTCCGCCGCCACGTGGCGGTGGGCGTTTTGGTTAATCGTGCCGGTGACGGCGGTGGCGGGGGTTACTATTTTCTTGACGCTGCCGAAGACGAGGGTTGAGGGGAGTGTGGTTGAGAAGTTGGGCAGGGTGGATTATGGGGGGATGTTGTTGAGTCTTGCGGCGGTTATATTCCTTCTGGTAAGACATGACGTTGAAGGGGGGAGTTGGGCTAACTTGCAAGATCCCTATTTCCAGCGGCGGAAGCACATGGTCCTGGTCCTCGCCACTCATCATATCGTTTCTCGTCATCGGCAGCCTCCTCGGCATATCCTTCATCCTCTACGAATGGAAGTTCGCCCAGTACCCAGTCATGCCCCTGCGCGTCTTCGAGCGCCCCTCCGCCAAAATCATGTTCACGCACAACTTCCTCACCGGCATCGTCTACTACTCGGATCTCTACTTCCTCCCCCTCTACTTCCAAGTCGTCCTGGGTCACTCCCCGCTCCTCTCCGGTATCCTCATCCTCCCCCTCATTCTCGGTTTCTCAGCGAGTAGCGCCCTGGGCGGCGTTATGCTGTCCAGGTTGAATCGCTGCAATCCGATTATTTGGGCGGGATATGTGATGTGGACAGCCGGCGCGGGGGCGCATATGGCGTTTGGGAAGGACTCGAGTGTGGGGTTGCTGGTTGGGTGTTTGCTTGTTGAGGGCATAGGCATGGGGTGGGCTTTTCAGCCCGTCATGATCGCTTTGCTCGCCAACACGCGGAAGGAGGACCGAGCCGTCGTCACTGGATTGCGCAATTTCCTGCGGACGATTGGCGGCGCGGTGGGGCTGGCGGTGTGCACGGCGACGATTAATAATGTGCTGAGGGCGAATTTGCCGGAGGGCGTGAGTGGGAAGAGTGCGATGCAGCTTATTCATACGCTGGATGGTGGGAAGGAGAGTGAGATGGTGAGGGTGGCGTATATGAAGGGTGTCAAGATTGTTTTCTATTTGGCGTGTCCTATTATCGCTGTTTGTCTCATCAGCAGCCTGGCGCTCACGGATGTGACGCTTACGACGGCTTATGACAAGCCGGCGGAGGCGGGGGTTGTGCAGGATAAAGGGGAGACGTCTGTGGAAGCCGAGGAGAAGAAGTCGGTGGATGTGGAGGATGAGAAAGTTCCGGTGGATGTGGAGAAGGCGGGGAGGTAGGAGGACATTGTACATTAGGAGATCGTTTGGGTATCAGAAGGCGGCATCGGCGGGTTTTGAATGTTTATAGATGGTTAGAGGCGCATCATTGCTTAGTTAGCTACGGAAAATAGAAGCTTCATTCTACGCATACAACACATGGTAAATCATGCAATCGCAGACTCTCTCTCAGGATAGTCACCTTGGGAGGAAAGATCTCGCCCTAGACTTGAGAGGGCATTATGTACCGATGGTCAGTGTCAGCCATTGCTGTTCGGGCCGAAGGATGACGCGAAATACTTCAATCGCCGGCGTCCTGTGTCTCGGATGCCGGCAGCGGGAACTATCATCGGGCCCTTCCGCGGTGCCTTGAGTGCGGGGAGAAAGCTCGCAAACTGTCGACATCAAATGTCAATTTCAGGACATTTGTTCCCCCAGCAACGGATGTATTGTTTGAGTCAGGGCAAAGGAGGGGAGATGTACTTGAGTTCTGGACATTGTTCTGGTACACTAGATCAGATGAGAGGCTGCATGGTGAAGCTTCCGAGTCTGAGCAAGGTGGTGAAGATGAGGGAGATCAGAAGGGCAGATACGATGATGATGAGTGAGGGATCATTTTGATGTGGGAGTGTAAGTGAACAAGGAGAAGTTCACATCTATGCACCAAATTGTTGCCATTGGTACTGCTGACAATATGTCGAGTGCTCACGGTTCCCAGGCGTCGATTGACATGAAGTTGTTTTCAACTGACACCTCAGGCATCCATCCATAAACGCCAAGGCGGCGAGAGCAACGCGTCGTTCCCTCTTTTGCGCGTCAACTCCCATTTACAGGTTTAGGAACTGTAATCCGCTCTCCACCAAGCTCCCCACCTTCAACACCACTCCTCACCAACTCGCCCATCAAACATCAGCGCTTCTTTACAGATCCTCAAGAAGAGTTCAACGCCCATCTGGTACACGCCGACGTTGCCTCCCCAAAACATTGGGGTTCTCACCACTTGCTCCCCGCCAAAGGCGCATTACCTGCGACATCAACCTCGCATATGCCTGCGGAAACGCGCACGCGCCAGAGCGGCGCCGTTGAGATGATGGAAGAGGAGGAGGAATCGGTTGCCACGCTCCAGTTCAGCGAGGCCATCGCCTGGCGGGCTGGACGTCCCATTGCCGTCGCGACTCTGCTGCAGCGCCTCGACAGCCTCACCCGCGAGCTGCAGAGCTACGAGCAGGACGGCGTCGACCGCGACTCTCTGCTAGGAGTGGCTAAGGACCTCGCCAGCCCTAGCTTGCTCTCCCACAAGGATCGCGGTGTTCGCGCTTACGCGGCCTGCTGCTTGGTGGATATCTTCCGCCTTTGCGCGCCCGATGCGCCGTACACTGCTACTCAGCTCCGGGTTCGTGCGACGCTTGAATTGGTGGGCCTCACTGACTTTTGTAGGACATATTCACGCTCTTCGTATCCACTATATTCCCTGCCCTCTCTGACCCCTCGAACCCCTACAATGGCCAGCACCTGTTTGTCCTCCGGTCGCTTGCCGAGGTTAAGTCGATTGTGCTCCTGACGGACATCCCGTCGTCCGGCAATCTCATCGAGAACCTGTTCACTGCCTGCTTCGACGTCCTGTCAGGCCCATCCAAGGCGGACTCCGGGGAAGAGCTGAGCAAAAATGTTGAGCACCACATGACGGCCGTCCTCGCGACTCTCGTCGACGAGTCCCAGAGCCTCCCCGATGGGGTCATCTACACTATCCTGGCCCAGTTCTTGCGTGCCGATCCGTCGGTGTCATTGACGGCGCAAAAGGGCAAGAAGCCGCTGCCGCAGATAGACCCGACGCAAACGACGCTGCTCATCAAAGAAGCACCGCCGGCGTACAACATGGCGAAGAACATTTGCAACTCGTGTCCCGACAAGATGTCGCGCTACGTCACGCGCTACTTCAGCTCGGTTATGCTCGATGCCGCGTCTTTTGTGGACGGCAGGCGCAAGGGCCGGCGCGGCGAAGACGACGAAGACGAGGAACCTGAAACGTCAGAGGATGATCTGCAGAAGAGCAGCAAGGCGCATGGCATGTTGCGCGAGCTGTGGCGGTCGACACCCTCCGTTCTCCAGGACATTGTGCCGCAGCTGGAAGCCGAGCTTTCTGCCGAGCACCTCAACATCCGCATTATGGCCGTCGAGACGGTTGGCGACATGATTGCCGGCATCGGTCATGCGGGCCCGCCGCACCCCACTCCCCTCAATCCCGCTGCGTATCCGTCACAGAGCCTCGGCGGGTCCGACAAACCCCAGGTCTACAATTTCTTGACCACGCCGAGCTCCCCCGTTTCGTTCATCTCCCGGTACCATCAGACCTACCAGGCCTTTGTCCAGCGCCGCAAAGACAAATCGCCCCTGGTTCGCGCCGCGTGGTGTACGGCGGTTGGACGTATTGTGCAGACATCGGCTGGCGGCGTCGGCCTCGATCCAGACGAGGAGCAGACCTTGCTCAAGTACTTCGCCGAGGCCTTGGTTGATGGCGATGAGAAGGTGCGGCTCAGCGCTGTCAAGGCTATCGAGCGGTTCGACTTCAACGGCATCCTGCAGAAGCTCGGCAGCAACGGCGGCATCGGGGAGCCGCACTCTGTACTGTCGAATCTCGCAGACCGCGTCAAGGACCGCAAGCACCACGTCCGCACTGAGGCGATTCGTCTGCTCGGCAATGTGTGGGGTGTGGCTGCAGGTGCGATTGCCGAGGGCAGCGAGCGCGTGCGGACGCTGTTGGGCCAGATTCCCTCTAGGATCCTTGACACTTACTACATCAATGACGCCGAAATCAACGCGCTGGTGGACCACGTGCTGCACGAATCTTTGATCCCGCTCGGGTACCCGCCGATTAAGAAACCGGCGAACGGGGCGGCCAAAGGAGACGAGATCAATGCCGACAAAATCCGCACTGAGCGCATTCTTGTCATGGTACGCGATCTCGACCAGCGCGCGAGCGTCGTGCTCTTTGCTATGCAGGCTAAGCAGAATGCGAACGCCAACTACATGAACATCTTCCTCCAGAAGTGCGAGCTCTACAACGGCGGTGTCGTGGACAGCGGCGAAGAAGAGATCGTGGCACACCTCGGCAAACTCATTCATCACTTTACAAAGACGCTTCCGGAACCGTCGCGTGCGGCCGAGGACCTCTGGAAGTTTGCCAAAATGCACGATCGCCGCAGCTATCAGCTCATCCGCTTCTGTACAGCCGTCGACAGCGACTACCGCAAGGTTCAGAAGGCTATCAAGGAGCTGACTAGGCGCGTAGAAGAGACCGCTGGGGGGACAGCGACGTTTGTCCAGACGATTTTGATCTTGGTGTACCGCTGCAGCGTGCTGTTTTACAACCGTAGCCACATCCCGGCTATCATCGAGTACTCGCGCACCGATGAACAGGGCCTTGGCAAGACGGCGCACAGCGTGCTCAAGGAGATTTCAAAGTCCAAGTCTGAGGTCTTTAAGGCACACATCCAGGATCTGTGCAAGTCGTTGGCGGCCGAGGCCCCGAGCGCCAAAAAGCCCGCCACTCCAGGGGCGCTCTCCGATCTCAAGGCGTGCGCGTCATTTGCACAGCGCTTCCCTGCCGACACGCCCAAGGATCGCAAGTTCCTGCAGGCTATGCTTGCCTACATTGAGCATGGGTCGCCGCCCAAGGCTGCAAAGTACGCCGTGCGCATCGTCCTCACTGCAGCGGACCGCAAGGAAATGTACGCCAAGGATGTGTACTCCCTCTGCATGGACAACTTCGAGTACGGCGCTGGCAACTACCTGGCGCGGCTGGCGGCGCTCAGCCAATTGATGCTGCTGGCTTCGCCCCTTTTGAACCCGTCTGAGTGCGACAGCGTCATTGATGTTGCCATCGAAAAGGTGCTGACAAACCCTGATGCCTCGCCCGCCGCAGAGGATGCGGACCCCGAGTGGACGGACGAACCAGATGAGCACTGCGAAGCCAAAATGTGGGCGCTCAAGCTGTCAGCCAACCGCCTCCGCTCGTTCCAGGAGAAGGACCCCATCGACGAGGCCTCGCGCCCCGTATTCCGTTTCCTCAACACCCTCGTCCAAAAGGGCGGCAACCTCCCGCGCCTGCCCGAGGCCCCCAAGGCGCACGGCTCTCGTCTCCGTCTGCTCGCCGCACAGCTCCTGCTCAAAATCTGTCGCGAAGAGCGCTTCAACCACCGCCTCAGCCCCACCGCGTTCAATAACCTAGCCACCGTGACCATGGACACAAACGAGCACGTCCGCGCCGGTTTCGTCAACAAGCTGATGAAGTACCTGGGGCAGGGCAAGCTCGCAAAGCGCTTCTACACGCCGCTCTTCCTCCTCGCGCACGAGCCGCGCGCGTTCCTCCAGAGCAGCGCGTTGACGTGGCTCAAGAGCCGCTCTCTTGCGTTCGCTGCGGCGAAGGACACGACTATGGAGGCGCTGTTCCCGCGTTTGTTGAGCCTGCTCGCACATCATCCTGACTGGGATGTTATTGCTGAGAACCAGACGGATGAGGAGGAGCGCACGGCGGAGCTGATTGCGACGATGCGCGAGTTTGTGCAGTATATTGTGTTTTACCTTAAGTGTGTGGCCAGCGCGAATAACCTCAGCCTTGTCTTCCATGTCGCGCAGAAGGTCAAATCTGTGCAGGACGCTATCAATCCCGCGCTCAGCGACAGGTTGTATTTGCTCTCGGAGCTGGCGCAGGAGGTCATTCGGAGGTACGAGGAGATTCTCGGGTGGAGCATGCAGGCCTGGCCCGGGAAGGTGTCCATGCCTGGCGGGATTTTCCAGGCGCTGCGCGACCACGACAGGGCGCAGGAGGTCGCGACGCGCCAGTATGTGCCGAGCGAGTTGGTGGACCAGCTGGATGAGTTGGTCAGGGCTACGCTGAGGCCTAAGAAGGTTCGTTACTGGCCCTTTCTCGTATCTGCGGCCTTTGAACTAACGGAGGAAAAGCGCAAGCTTGACGCTTCAGATCGGTCTGCGAAGAAGCGCAAGACGACGACTACGCCGGCGCGGGTTAAGGCACAGCCGTCGGCGAGGAAGCCGAAGAGGGTGCGCACGCCGAAGCCGAAGAAGCGCAGGGAGGGGGATGAGCCGTCGAGTGAGCCAAGGAGGAGTGTGAGGGCGAAGGGGAGGAAGAGTTATGTTGAGATTAGTGATGAGGAGTCTGTGACTGCTGAGGGCGAAGACGAGAGCGACGAGAGCGAGGCGCAGTCGGATGCTGAGTCCGGGGCCGCTAACTCCGACGGGGACGAGGAGATATCCGAGGCCGAAGAGCCGGAGGAGCCAGCCGAGCCTGTGGTCGAGAAAAAGACCAAGCCGATACCCAAGTCAACCAAGAAACCCGCCCCGCCGCCCGCAGCCGACGACTCGGATACATCGGACCTGTCCGAGCCGGTCGACTCGGATGAGGAGAGTCCCGAGCCTGTGTCCAGCCCTATCCAGAAGCGTGGTGCGGCTAAGGCGCGGAGTGGCTCAGCGGCGAAGGGGAAGAATGGGATAAAGACGGTGCCGGTGCTCTCTAGTTCGCCGGTTGCGACGACGCCGGCGAGGGCAACGAGGCGGTCGGCACGCGGGTGAGGGTGGTGATGAGGGTGACGGTGGTGATGAGGGTGACGGGAGGTTCTGTGAGCAGCGTTTGCTTGGGATACCCTTGCTGTGCTTTCGGGGGGGTTGCGGGAGTTTAGTTTTCGGGCGGGTGTGTGATGGATAGTGGTCATGGTCGGAAGCATGTCATGGGTTATGGCTTCATGTATGCTACTGGAAAGGAAAATGGGATGCAGGACTGTATGTAAGCTTTTTACGTATGGAGTTATCTTCAACCTTAATAGGGGTGTGCATTTTGCCAACCAGGGGGAATACCTAGTAGTTGTATTCCTCCGACCGTTCCCTCAGGTCGCTTGCTAGCAACAGGGATATCATCCTCGGCCTTTCGCCAACCATACCATACGGTACAATGATCCCTAACCCACGGCATGCATCCCATCCGACCCCACCTCACCCCACGTTCTCCCCATCACCACCTCCACCACCATCGCAATGTCCACCCCCCGAAAGCGTCACGTCCTAATCATAGGGTACTCCATCCGCCCCCCCCCCCCCCCCCCCCCCCCCCCCCCACCCCCCCCCCCCCCCCCCCCCACCTACCACACGCTCTAACCTCCCAAGCGCCGGCGTAACAGGCCTGCAAACCGCCCTCGCCCTCCTCGACGCCGGCTACACCGTGCACATCATGGCAGACCACTTCCATTATGACAAAAACAAGCCTGCAGACTACGCTTCTCCACGGTACGTCCCTTGAATCGCTAGTTAAACCACGCCCCACCCGCCCGCTAATCCCCGCAGCGCCGGCGCCCACTGGCGCTCCCACGCCGCCCCCACCGACACCGAGCAGCAAGCCTGGGACAAAGCGACCTACGCGCGCTGGCTAGCCATGTTGGAGGACGACGGGCCAGCGTCCGGCCTCGGGGTACGTGCCCCGCCTCCCCTACTAACCCCTACTAACCCCGCTCACGCCCCAGCTCGTCTCATCGCACTTCTACACGCCCTCCCCCTCCCCCCCCTGGTACGCCCCGCACGTGCAGTCCTTCCATCTCCTCCCGCCACGCACCACGCCCGACGGCCAGACCCTGCACGGGCACGCTTACACATCTGTGATCCTCAACGTACCCGTCTATCTCAAGGCGTTGGATGACCGTGTCACTGCCCGCGGCGCGCGCTTCATGCGCGGTGGGACGCCTGGCTTGGGCACCGTGCGGGCCCACTTCGCGGCGCTGTATGGACCAAATGCGCCGGTGCTGGCGGCGGTGGTTAATGCGACGGGGATAGGGGCGCGGGGGTTTGTGCCTGATCACGCGGTGTATCCGCTAAGGGGGCAGACGGTGATTGTGCGGGGGAGTGCGGAGCGGATTACGACGGTGGATACGCCGGGCGTGCTTACGGATTTGTTGTATATACTACCGCGGCCGGGGGCGGGGGTTACGGTGTTGGGGGGGACGAAGGGGAGGGATTGGGATGGGAGCGTGGATGGGGAGACGACGAGGGAGATTTTGGAGCGGGCGGCGGAGTGGGCGCCGGAGTTGGGGGGGGTGGAGGGGATGGAGGTTTTGGAGGTGCAGGTTGGACTCAGGCCGGCGAGGGAGGGGGGGGCGAGGGTGGAGGTGGAGTGGTTGAGGGAGGACTTGGTTATTCATGCGTATGGGCATGCGGGGGCAGGGTATCAGAACTCGGTTGGGTCGGCGGACAAGGTGGTTAGGTTGTTGGGGGAGGCACTTGAGAAGATGGAGCGGGATAGAGAACTGGATGACTAGGTTTAAAGCGAGGGCTGGCTACCACCCTTGGTCGTCGTCGTCGTATTCCATTCCTCTCTCCTCCAGTCTTTTTGCCTGCTCTGCCATGGCTTGCTCTGCGCCGAAGGTTTGGTCTGAAGGCTGGTTTGCTGGGTGGGAGGGGTCCATTGTTGTTTCGATTTTGCGGAGGAGGCGCGCGGGGTTGCCGGCTGCGACCCAGAAGTCGGGCACGTCCTGATAGTATGAGCTTCATCGGCTTTCAAGCCCATCTTCGCGCGTGATACGAGACGCCGTACCTTAGTAACCACACTCCCCGCCCCAACAACGCACCCACGGCCCAGCTTCACGCCCGGTAATATAGTCACATTCCCCCCAATCCAAGAATCCTCCCCAACATGAATCTCCTTCCCCAGTTCCGGCCCCTGCGTCCCGTTCCGCAAAACGGGGTCCAGCGGATGCGTCGCGGCGAAGAAACTGACGTTTGGACCGAGTAGTGTACGTGCTCCGATGGTGACGAGACAGGTGTCCAAGACCGTGCAATTGAAGTTTATGAATACCCCGGTCCCGACACGGAGGTTTGTTCCGTGGTCGATGTGTACGGGGGCGTGGATCCAGGGGTCGGATTCGAATAGGGCTTCGTCGAGTTCGGGGGTGGGCGCGGGCGGTGGGAGCGGTGTCGTGTCATTGACGATGCTAGGCGTGTTAACGGCGAATGGCGTGTGATGTGTGATTCGGGATGCGATATGTGGAATGGCTTACTCCCGCCAGAGCGCGACGCGCTCCCGACGCGTTACGTCCCCCGCGCTGTTGAAGCGCTCGCAGGCGAGTTCGCAGCGCCGTCGGGCGGCGACGAGTTCGGGGGTGAAGGCGTGGTAGAGGTCGCCGCGGAGCATGCGGGCTTTGTTTTCGGAGATGAAGGGGGTGGCCATAGTGATGAGAAATGGGGGGATTGAGTAGTGCGGAGAAGTGCGGAGGTGGGGAAGTGGGGTTGGTGTCGTGATGGCGGCGTGCGGCGGCAGATGGAGCGCGACTGTTTGGAGCTAGCGGTTTATGGACTGGGGCCTGTCGATGACCATGGCCTTTGATATTCCACTTTCGGACTTCATATGCCATGATACGACAGCGTCAACCCCCGCCGTCCGCTATGGAAGCTAGAAATCGGGCTTTTCAGTTCGTATGTTTTGCTCCGCGGCGTCAATTCTGCTAGCTAACACTCCGCAGCTCAAGCCGCCCTGCGTGCAACTCAGCCAGGCTGCGCTGCGCTTAATGGGCGGCACAGGATCAACCTCAGCCGTCACCAACGCTCTCCAACACGTCTCCACGGCCCTCAGCACCGTCGGTACGGACCCGAACATCCTCGACGCCAAACTCGCGGACTACGTCTTCTTCCCGCTCTCCCACGTCCTCAAGCAACTCGAAAAACTCCCGGTTCGCGCAAAGGAACTAACGCTGGAATGCATCCTCGCCCTCCTCCAGACGGCATGGAAGGCCGACATGCCCCCCGAACTAGGCTGCCAGCTCCTGATTCTGCTCTCGTTCCTCGCGGACCCGGGACCGGGGAAACCGCTGACTTCGTCTGAGGAACTCCAAGCGTTGACGTTCACGTGTATGGACGCCGTCTTCACCGCCCTATCCAGCAGCCCGAAATCCCGCGCCGCGCTCACCGCATCACCCAACCTCCCCCACCTAGGCAAATCCGTCTCGGTCCTCCTCGACGGCGCCGTCGATGGCGTCTCGCCCGCAATCCAACTCGCCGCCCTCTCCGCGCTGCACTCCTTCGCCACCGCCGTCCTCGACCCCGAAGCCCTCGCCCTCTCCTTCCTCCCGGGTATCATGTCCGCCCTAACCAAGATCCTAACCCAAGCCGCCAACGCGCGGCGCTCGATCCGCGTCCTCGCGTCCGCGCTCGACGTACTCACGGTCCTACTCCCGACCGTGCTCTCGGAAGCAGCGACCGCCAATCTCCCCGAAAAAGCAACAGCCACACGCCTCGACCGCGCCTGGCTCCGGGCTACATCCGCACAAGTCAACCTCGCGCTCGGCAACGTCGTCAAGCTCCGTCAGCACGACCGGGACACCGTACGATCCGCCCTATCCCGGCTCTGCCTCACCATAATCCAACAATGCCGCGCCTCACTCTCCGCCTCCATCCCCATGGTGCTCGAAACGCTAGTCACGCTCGCAGCCACCGACACAGATACGCAGCGCGCGCTAAGTGATTTACTAGGAGCTGACTACACGCTGGCGGAAATCCTCCGCGAGTTGCTGCGCGGGTGGATCGTGGCCCTGCCCCGCGTTATGCAGTCTACGGACGACGCGTCAAGGCATAGACGGATCCACCAACTCGAGCTCGCGCACCGGCTGCTCAGCGCGCAGGCCGTCGATCTTACCCCTGTCGACGGCGTCCTGGCTGCGAATCTGAGGGACAGTGTGGTTAACGCCATACACCTCGGCAAAGGGGCCGGCGGTGTGGTTGAGTACCCCGACACCGGGCCGGGGATAATGGACGTCAGCACATCTGACGCCGTGACCTTTGCGCCCGTCCTCGCGCCACGGCCCGCGCAAGTCGCCACGCTGGACGAACTATCGCACTTCCTAACGCATCTCAGCGCGGCAGATACGGGGCTGGCGGTGACGCGGGAGCTCATCCCCTCCCTCCCCATCAGCGCGGGTGAGGCGCAACTCGCATCCTTCTGGCTCAGCCTCACCATCTTACGCAAGTCATGCGAGTCCGCGCTCGCGGTGACGGACATGCTCGCGCTAGACGCGGGGTCTGACGATAGGGCTGATCTGCTGGAGCAGATGTACTCGTTCTCGCTGGGCGTGCTTACGGCCCCGTCGGATGAGCTCGAGGGGCTGGATTGGCGCCTGCAGGCGCTATCCCTCGAAACACTCGCGCTCCAAGCCAGTCAACAGGGGCAGGCGTTCCGCGCGGAGCTGATCGACGCGCTGTACCCCGTCCTGCACATCATGGGCGCGCCGCACCCGGCCCTGCGTGCGCACGCCGTGTCCACGCTCAACATTCTCGCTCGGTCCTGCGGGTACGCCAGCGCCGCGGAGCTGGTGATTGGGAATGTGGATTATTTGGTTAATGCGGTGGGGCTGCGGTTGAATATGTTCGATCTCACGCCTCAAGCGCCTAGGGTGTTGCTTATGATGGTTAGATTAGCGGGGCCGGGCGTGGTGAGGTACCTTGGGGATGTCGTGGAGAGTGTGTTTGCGGCTTTGGAGGCGTTTCATGGGTATAAGGGACTGGTGGAGGGGTTGTTTGGGGCGCTGAGGGGGATTGTGGAGGTTGGGGTGAGGGAGCCGGCGCTTGCTATCACCGAAGGGGGAGAGGGAGCCCAGGACCAAGAGGGGGGATCAAAGCAAGAAGGTGGGCCGGCGAGCATGGCGGTTGTTGCGGAGCGGTTTTGGGCTATAAGGCAAAGGAGGGAGGAGAGGGAGGCAAGGGTTGAGAACGTGGGACCATTTCCACAGCGCCCGTGGAAGGAGGAAAAGGAGCAGGATGCCATGGATACCGACGACCGCGACCTCAACGACATCAACAACGACGACGACGAAGCCACCTCCCCTCCCCCCCCTACCCCGGACGACGTCGAAACCCCCCCACCAGCCCCCCTCACCTTCGACATCCTCCTCCGCATCGCATCCCTAACCCAGCACTACCTCCCCTCCTCCTCCGCTCCCCTGCGCACCTCCCTCCTCTCACTCCTCACCACCGCCCTCCCCGCCCTCGCGAAACACGAAAACACGCTCCTCCCCGCGATTCACACCCTCTGGCCCGTTGTCCTGGCGCGCCTGGACGACGGGGAGGCGTATGTGGTTGCGGGGGCCATGGATGTTGTTGGCTTGATGTGCGTCCACGCTGGGGACTTCATGAGAAGCCGCATCGAAGAAAGCTGGGGGTTTATGAAGTCCTGCGTCCTGAAGCGGACGCGAATAGGCGTGCCGGGAGCTGGAGCCAGCACCACAGTCACGACATCAAGCGGATACACGTCAACACCTACCGCCCTCCTCACGGCATCCTTCACCACGCTCCTCACGCGGATAGCACGCTACGTCCCCGTCTCCGACATGCTCTTCGACGACATCGTGGACCTCCTCGCTCCTACGCTTTCGCACAACCCCGACGCACGTGCCGCACTGGAAGCACGCAACGCGGACGCGGTCTGGCTGGCCGAACGCCAGTTCGCCATTTACAGGGAGAAGGAGAAGGCTCTTCTCGGTTCCCGTCTGGAAAGCGGAGCGGGAAGTGGTGGGGCGGTAGTGTCAAGCGGGTATCCGCAGCGGAAAGCTCTTGGCAAACAGGGGCTGCGGTTTGTGGGTGTGGTTTGATGCGGGGCTGCCAGTCGCTTTGCGGCGGGGGAAATGTGTGAGGCGAGGCGTGGGTTTGGGTGTTGGTTTGGGTGCGGGCGGGACGAGGCGACGGTTTGAACGGGCGGAATGTGGTTTGAGGCGGCTCGTATGCGCGTTTGTCGTCATCTCCCCGACTTTACCGCCTCATATTGTCTGAGTGTCGTTTGGCAGACGGAGTGAGACAGCAAACAGGCGCTTCCTTACCCTTGTGGGCGCCTTGGATTGCGACGGGGTCTGAGATGGGGTTTAAAGCGGTGCGGGAGGGATGGGGGACGGAGAGGGCGGTATTGATACAGTCGCTATCTCTCTCCCTCGCGCGGTTGCGGTGTTTCTCCTCGGGTGTTAATCTGTCCGCTCACGGAAGCATTGCATTTGCGGGGGCGCTGAAAACGGGTCTGCTTTGTCTAGTTCGTTCTTGGAGTCCTTTGTTGCGAGTCCTTCGCTCGGGAGCGCATATCGACGACACTCTTCCTCCTACCACACGACACCTGATTTCTTATACCTCACCAGCCGAAAGACTTTATACGCTCCGACGGCCAACCAGCACCCCTCACCAACCACCCAGAACACCTCATACCTTCACAACCCCTCGTCTCACCACTCCGCAAAATGTGCTACCACCTCTACACCCACTTCCTCGCCTGCCCGCACACACCCGCCTGCGTCGCGCTGCACACACATCAGTGCCTGAAAGTCGAGAACCCGATGCTTGTCCTTTTCTGTCCGCACTACGTCACACAACGAGTCACGAAGAGGGAACCTTGTCCGGGGGCGGAGGGGACAGCCAGTGGAGGAATCGAGGGGGATATGTGGGGGAGTGGGTAGGAAGCTGAAGGGGAAGGGAGAGAGGATGGGGGCAGGTGGACGGAGTTATGGAACATGGAAGCGGTGGTGGAGCATGGAGGTCGTGTCGGGTGTAGTTGTTGATGACATGCTTGCCTAGATTTACAAGAACCCTCATCGGGCATTATTCAGCCTCCCCCCTTCCCATCACCGTGACCCCCCAGGCTACCGTATAAACGGAATCCCTACCCTCGTCCCCGCCCTATACCCCTCATACTCCTCAAAAAACTGCCCAAGCGCCCTCTCCTCCCCCTTAATCCTGCTATTAAAAAACCGCCACAGCACCACGGTGTACAACACCAGACACCCCGCATTCCCACACACAACCTGCGTGCCCAGCGCCCACCAAAAGAACCCGAAGTAGGACGGGTGCCGCAGGATGCTGTACACGCCGTGCGTGACGAGCGCGTGGCCTTCGCGCCGCCGTGTTTGGACGCGGTGGTTGAAGTTTGGGCCTGCGGTTGCTATTGCTGCTGTGCGTAGGGTCTGGCCCAGCAGCACGAGGCCGAAGCCGAGTGTGATGACGGGGGCGGGCCAGCGCTGCCAGCTGGGATAGAAGATGCCGGTGAGGATGCACTCGATCATGGCGGCTGTGTGGGCGGCGGCGTAGGCGAGCCCGTTGGATGTCAGGAGGAAGGCGTCGATTTTGGCCATTTTCGGGCTCCAGCGGGCGTGGGCGTGGTATTCGAGGAAGTGGAATATGCAGAGGCAGGAGAGGAAGAAGGGGGGGCGCCAGAGGGGGGAGGTTGTAAGGGTTGCGGTTAGGAGGGCGGTGAGAGCGGAGGTTCCGAGGAGAGTGCCGAGGGCGAAGGAAAGAACGGAGGCCTTTGAGAGAGAATGGGAGCCATCGGGGAGGATGATTCGGAGGGGATTTGGTTGTTCGGGACGCCAGTGTTCGTGGTGTGACTGGGAGGGGGAGGTGGGCGGTGAGGGTGAGGGAGAGGCGGATGTTGATGGTGAGGTTGACATCGCAGCGTGCGTCTGCGTGGTTCAATGGCGGGGAAGGGATGCTGAAGCGGTGTGCATGACAGCGTGGTATGTGTTCGTGATGGCGATCGGTCGCGATGTTCTTTGACGTGGAGTTGCGGATGCAAGAGGCAGGTCGGTGGGGCAGAGCCGCAAACGGCGACGCGACGCGCATGAGTCTTGGCGCCGGGTGCTCCCGATCGGGGGTGCGGTCGGGCCGAGTGGAACGAGGGCCGGCAGTTTGGCAGTGCCGGGTAGATGCAAGACAAGGGAGGTTGTGTGTCCGAGGAAGAGCAGCGGAACATCGCACGGCAGCTACAGAGTGGATTCGGTACAGAGGCACACAAAGGACCTCGGTTTGACCTGCGAGGCGAACGCGGGAGGTCTAGCGGACCAGTGAAGCTGGAGCCATATCCTAGGCCAAAATCATACTACAGGACCACCAAGACATCGATTCTCGAAGCTGATAACGCTCGGGACGATGACTTGAGATGATGGAGAAGGGGGGTGGAGAGGAGTCGGAGCCGTTGTGAAATCGTCAGGCTAGTTGGGACTGACTGCTGTGCACGAGAGGACATGGAGGAATCGCAACAATATTCAGCATCTCGTTGAAACACGCAACAGCGCAAAAATTACACGATACCTTGCGCCAGTCGCAAGACCAATTCCAACCCTTTGATTCCTTCTATTGGTATAACCATGACCTGAAACCAGAGCACCTCGCCAGCTATGCAAACATCCCATTAACACCTCTCACCATCCATATCTTGCCCCAGCCTCGCGCTGATTCCTCTTCCCCTGTGCAAAATGCTCCTCCAAAGCCTCCTTCTGCGCCGTGGCCTGGTTGAGTAGCTGTTTGAGGCTGTGTTTGCCCGGGGCGATGGTGCGGACGGGGTTGTGCACGGCAGTCTCGCCCCGCGCCCGCAGCTCCTCGTTCGCCTCGTACTCGGCATCTGTGTTGAATTTGCCGATGTTGACCCCGGACAGATCGAGACCGCCGGCTTTGCCTGCCTTCCGCCCAAATATGCGCTTCATTTCGGCTTGGGAGAGGTTGAGATCGCTGACTTCGAGCCCCGAGGGTGCAGCTTTTTGTGCGGGCTGCTCCGGCCACGACGTTTCTTCCTGGTACTCATTTGCATTATCCTCCTCCGGTTCCAGCAGGACGGGCTTGTATGCTTCGGTTGGCGCCGCCTTCGTCTCCACTATCTCCTCTGTTGTTATCGAAAAGAGAGACACCTTTGGTTTGGTGGGTTTGGCCGGCAGTGCTTGCGAAGGCGCGGTCGATGCCGATGCATTTGATGCCTTTGACGCCTCGGCAGCAGCGGCGCTGCTTGGATGTGGTCGCTTCTTCTGAGCTCTCCTCGCGACCGAAAGTGGCTTGAAGACGGTGGCCTTGCCGACGATCTTGACGCTGTCTCCTGGATTCATTGGCTCCACCTTTGCTGTCGCTGCTCCGGTAGCTGTTGTACTAGCCTCTTCTGCAGTGTGATCACTCGCGGGTGCCTCTCTGCTAAACGCAGGAGCAGCACCTGTCTTAAGATTCACACCCGTGCCCATCCCCTTCAGTGCCCGCTTTGGCGCAGGCAAAAAGGCATTGATGTTGAGCGCGCCACCTGTGCGCGGCTTCTTCGCCGGAGGCGCATCTTTGTCTATGTCGTCCGTGGAGCTCGCGAGCGAGGATAGGTTGACGCGAACTTTGTGGGTTGAAGGATCGATGAGCTTGCGGGCGGCGGGCTTTGCGGGTTCGGGAGGCGCGGGCTTTTGGACGGGAGTTTCGTTGTCAGAGTCCTCTGAGTCGGAGTAGGCTACCAGAAGGCTATTCATGGTGAAATGAGGGAGACGCGTAAGTTGGATGGTGGTTTTGGAGGAGTTGGATAAATGATGCTCTGGAAGTGGCAAGCCGCGTCGCAGAATCCAGGCCCAGTGACCCGCTCCCCGCACCCGCGACTTTCGGCCAACAACCCTCAGCGGCTGCTCGCTGAGACGTAAGGCCCGACATCACCACCTCTCGAAATGCCTCAACTGCACCATTAACCTAGGTTAGCCTGCAGCATAACTCCGTTCTTTATCCCAGCAGCGGGCCTGTTACTTCCTGCGGTTACCTTTGTCGCAGGAGTTGTTATCTGCCATGAACTCATCATGTCTCTCTTAGAACGAGAGGAGTACGTTTGGCCTCCAGTTGCATGTCTCGTCTAACTGTCCCCAGCTTCGTCCTCTACCACCTTAGAACTTCCTACCTCTCGATGATCAAAGATGGCGTCGGAGACCGCCTTATTCATGTTGACGCTTCGGTCCTGAACGATCCAGCGTTCCGAGCAGCCGGCTGGTTCGCCAACCCATCCGATATCCGCCGTACTTACTCCCCGCCCATCCCCACTGCCGTCACTGCAGAGTATTTCCAAGCACCCCGAAATGTGAACCTCGTCGACCCCGGGTTTGGCGATGATGAAGAGGAGGGCGGCATGATCACCGGTGCCGGGCCCAGCGCCGACACAGTTGGTCCCGGGATGCAGACGCGCAGGAAGCGTCGTAAGGAGACACAACCGGAAGAAGAGGATAGCAGCGATCTCAGTGAAGAAAGCGATGAGGAGGGCGAAGGAACTCAGAGGTAGGCAGTTTCTGCCACTCGCAATCCCAGCTTACCCCGCAGGCCTGGGAACCAGATCAAGTTCCAGAAAATGCCTCTCCGTACGCGCGCTGGCTCGTCACCCATCCGCAGCAGCAATCTCCTTGATGGGCCCTCGGTGTTGGTCACATCTCCCTCGCACCCAGCCGATGGCAGCCGGTTGAGGCGGGGCTCTCTTGGTGCGGTAGAAGTCGTCAAGGAGCGTGCCCGTCGTGACACCACGACTAGCAGTGAAATGTCGTCGGAGAACGAGCTGGACCCCTCTGTCTTCCAGCGGAAGCAGGTAAATCCCCTTCGAGCAGCCAAGGCCGGTCGCTTGCTTGCGGAGCGCATCCAGGAGGATGACCGTGAAGACTTGCACGATATGGATCCGGGCGAGGAATCCGACAGCACTCTGTCCTCAGGCTTTGACGGCTCAGAAGACAGCGAGTCGATTCTGGACGCTGTCGACTCCGGCCCACTCACGTCACTACCGTCGCGCCCCTCTGGGGAGACGGCAATGGCCAAGTTGACGACTTCGTCGCCCAAAAGGTCAAGGCAGGGTCCCTCCGTGCTTCAAGCACTGCCCCCACCTCGGCCCATCAGCGTCATGGCACCAGTCAGCGCCTTGACTTTGGCTTTGAAAGCCAAGGATAAGAAGCCGGATGTCCCCTTCGAGAGGTTTGCCATTCTGAGTGGAAAAGGCGACCCCAATCCCATCTACATCAAGGTCTTCGCCCCATTTGCAAAGCCCACTCGATCCTATGAAGTTCTGCTGCGCCGGTCGCCCGACTCAGGCGGTGCAGTCTCAGTCGCCGAAGCCATTGGTTTGGCACTATGGCGGTATTTCGAGGAAAAAATCGAGCCTCCGATTCCCAACGATAAGTTCAACGTCAACCGATGGAACTTCCGCATGGTCGAAGACGACGAAGTGGATTACGACTTTCCAGCTCTCAGTCGCGTCCGCCCGATGGCCGACTTCACTTCCAACAACAACAACCCTCGGCTGCGAGGCCGCTCGCGGGACAAGCCGTGGGACGAGTTTGCGTTGGTCGAAGCCAATGATAGCGAGTTCCGCGACAACCAAACTGCTACTCCGCAATACGCCGGAGACACGACTGCGGTAAGACGCGTCTCTTCACCTCCTCCAACGCTATCGAAAACTCCCGTGCCACAGGCACCCGCGTCCGTTGCCTCCGTCGTGCCCGTCTTGCCCAGGAATCCCATCATTGGCCCCACATTCTCGGTAGCTGCATTCCGTAGCCCAGCTGCACCACTCCTCGATGCGCCTGTTGCTCCCGTATCCCATGCGACTCCCCGCATGGGGCCGCCGAAAACTCTCACTGTCCACTTCACGGACAATAACTTTGTCTCTATAAAGACTCAAGTCGAAGTCACTACCGACACGTATATTGCCGAGGTGTTTGACCAGGTCTGCAAGCGTCTCAAAGTGGATATGGCCGCCCACGTACTCAAAGTTTCAAATTCCGCAACTGTTGCGCCTTCAGACCGCACGGTTGAAGCGCTAGGCGACCGCTCGGAGCTGGACCTCGTGCGGCGGAGGTTTATCGGAGACGGCAATTTCGGTCTGAGCGGTTCGCCGGGCAGCAGCAGCCCGAATGCGCCTCTGCTCATCGCTCCTGGTGGGACGCCAAAGAAAGGCAAGAAAGTCGGCACTCACCCGCTCGCTCAAAGGAATGACGCCCTCATGCTTTTCGGGAGCAACTCGACATATAAGCGCTACTACGTGGTGCAAAAGAAGCAGATGTCTTTCTCGTCTTCGACGGCAAAGATCATGGCTCTGGAGGGCGAGTATATGCACGTCATGCCAACGTCGTCTGAGCACCATCCGACCGCGACCAAGTTCTTCGAGACGCCGGGCAAGGTCATGACGGTTCACTTCAGCAGTGTTATTGGCACCAAAGTCTCTCGACGTCATCCGCGCATGTTCCGGGTAGTTGTCTATCGGGAGCGCGAGCAGAAACGCTACGACTTTGAGACGCAGACTTCGGATGAAGCTCAGGAAATCGTCAGTGAGATCAAAAAGGGTGTCGCGCGGTTCCATGAGGGCGCGGCTTAGGCGTGGGATGGGTCTGGGAGGGAATGAGGGCGTTTCGGATGAAATAAGGATGGCCGGATGGGATTCTTTCGCGGGCAGGCGGGGCGTAGGATACTGCTTCCTGATATAAAATGCAATGTTTGCGCTTCCACGCCATACTGGCTTGTCCCTGACGTGCTCTGATCTCTTTGTGCCCATCCCGCCCCCATACCGTAGGGCTGACACTCGGACCGGTCCGCCGGACTAACGTTTATCCCGATCGGCATCGTCACCAGGCTCCGGTCACGGCCCCGAGCTTCAACGCTCTCACAGTACATACGCCATGTGTCTTTAGAGACATGCCCTATCCGTCATCCTCAAACTCAAGTAGCCTGTATGGCCAGACTAGTGGTGAATCGTCTTCGAGCCGCATCGGCGCGCGCCAGCCGCATGTTGAGGATGCAGACGATGATGCGGATAACGCGCCGGAGCGCACTGACGACTTAGCTTCTCAGTATGTCCGTCCGCTCAGTTAGTAGACGGTTCTAATGGTAGCAGTATCTCATTCAAGCGCCGTGCCAAAAATACCAGCGTGTCGGGCTTCGCGCTTCCCCGCTTTCTCTCCGGCTTCGCCCAGCCCCCCCATCCCAACGGCGAGGCCTCGTCAAACCGCTCCGCAATCGATTTGCCCCTCCTCGATACAGACGATGATAACCCACCGGGTCAAACAAAGGATGGCTCGGTCTACGATTGGTACGCCGAGGGCCCCGGTCGGCGTGTCGGCTACGACGATCTCACGGCCATCGACTGGATCTTCGAGTACGCGAAGGAGCGGCAGCGGTTGCGCGCATTATACTCCACGGCGACGGGATTGGCGGGATATGTGCGCCAAGTGGCGGATGCGGCGCAGATATGGGTCGTGTTGATTGTGACGGGGATTGCGGTCGGGGCGATTGCGGCGTGCATTGATGTTGTGAGTGACTGGTTAGGGGATTTGAAGGCGGGGGTGTGTCGGGATGTGGATCAGGGAGGACGGTTTTATTTGAATAGGGCGTTTTGCTGTTGGGGGGCTGAAGGTACGTTGAGGGACTTGCGGAGGGTCGGGCTAACAGGCACAGACCTGGCACAATGCTCGGACTGGCAACCGTGGAGTGATGTATTTGGCGTTCGGGCATCGAAGGGAGGCTGGATCCTGGAATACATGGTGTTTTTGATTTTATCTGTGGGTTCGGAATCCCATCAAGTGGTCATTGCTGATTTGCAGGTGCTCTTTGCGGCTTGCGCCAGCGTCCTAGTGAAGAACTATGCGATGTATGCGAAGCACAGTGGGATACCCGAGATAAAGACGGTTTTGAGCGGGTTTGTCATTCGGCGTTTTATGGGTTCCTGGACTTTGCTCATCAAGTCACTGGGATTGGTATGTTGGCTATATTCTATTTGACTCCTTGCTAATGAAACCAGTGTCTAGCAGTGGCTTCTGGACTGTGGCTCGGGAAAGAGGGTCCCCTTGTACATGTTGCGTGCTGTTGTGCGAATCTTATACTCAAGGCTTTCGACACCCTCAACAGTAATGAGGCACGAAAGCGAGAGGTGCTCTCGGCTGCGGCTGCGGCTGGCATCTCTGTTGCATTTGGGTCTCCCATCGGTGGAGTCCTCTTCAGCCTTGAGGTACGAATTCGTCTCAGTCTTCTTTTTATTACTGACGGCCAACAGCAACTCTCATACTACTTCCCCGACAAGACGATGTGGCAGAGCTTCGTCTGCGCCATGATCGGCGCTGTCACCTTGCAGGCCTTCAACCCCTTCCGAACCGGCAAGCTGGTGCTGTATCAAGTCACATATCACAGTGGCTGGCATGGCTTCGAAATAATACCCTTTGCGCTCTTGGGCATTCTGGGCGGCGTGTATGGAGGACTGTTCATACGCCTCAACATGAAAGTCGCCCAGTGGCGGCGAGACCGCACATACCTCAAGGGTCCAGTTCTCGAGGTCGTCCTCGTCGCGCTCCTCACCGCCATCATCAACTACCCCATCAAATTCACCCGCGCCCAGACCTCCCAGCTCGTCTACACGCTCTTCGCCGAATGCATCGACATAACCGACGACCAACTCGACCTCTGCCAATCCGGCCGCGCAAACACCGGCGTCATAACCCTCCTCCTCATCGCCGCCGTCCTCGGCTTCTTCCTCTCGGCCATCACCTTCGGCCTGCATATCCCAGCTGGCATCATCCTCCCCTCCATGGCCATCGGCGCGCTGTACGGCCGCGCCGTCGGCCTCATCCTCGAGGTCTGGCAGCAGGCTCACCCCGCTTGGCTCATCTTCCGCAACTGCGAGGCTGACATCCCGTGCATCACTCCGGGCACGTATGCCATCATCGGCGCTGCGTCTGCACTCGGCGGCGCGACGCGCATGACCGTCTCTATCGTGGTCATTATGTTCGAGCTCACGGGGGCGCTGACTTACGTCCTCCCCATTATGATCGCCGTGCTGCTGAGCAAATGGGTCGGGGATGCGATATCCCCGCGCGGCATTTACGAGTCCTGGATTCAATTCAATGGGTACCCGCTCCTGGATAATCGCGACGATAATGCGGCGCAGGTGCCGGATGTACCGGCCGCTGATATCATGACCCGCATTGAGGATCTATGCGTCATTACGGCGACGGGGCACACGGTTGCCACCCTCACCGATCTGCTGGCCAAGCACCCGTACCGCGGCTTTCCGGTCATCGACGACCCGCGCGACGCGCTGCTGCTCGGGTACATATCGCGGACGGAGCTGGACTTTGCATTAAGGGCTGCGGCGCGGGGACGGGCCGGTGCCGCGGGCACGGAGGTTGTGTTTGCGCATCAGGCGCTGGGGGAGATGGGGCAGGTTGTGGACTTCAGGGCGTGGATGGATCAGACGCCGATAACACTGGGGGCGAGGGCGAGTTTGGGGCTCACGGTGAATATGTTTCAGAAGTTGGGGTTGAGGTATGTGCTTTTTGTTGAGAGGGGGGGGTTGAGGGGGTTGTTGACTAAGAAGGATGTTTGGGTTGCGTTGAATGAGGAGGGGTTGGGGGGGGGACGGGATGAGGGGGTGGGGGTGGAGAGGGGGGAGGATGTTGGGGGGGAGTATGAGTAGTGGGATGGGTAGGGGTGGGTGGGCTCGATGTTGTGCATAGATGGTATGTTTGAAGTCTGGTTCAGGAGGCTGCGAGGCCTAATGCTGTGTTTGTCACCAGAGGTCGTTGAGGATAGTGGCCCTTTCTGCGGCCTCATTGTGACTTCTCTAGAACCGAGTTGCCTGCATGCCATTGTCCAATCGACACGCCCTCCTCCTGCAAGCGGATACGCGTTGTGACGCGATTGTGACACATGAGGTGGCATGGTATGGAACTGCGTGTGCGGAATGAGTTCGGTTTAGGCAGTAGTTTATCATGAGTTAACGGTACAACGGCAGGGATCTAGTCTGGCGTCCGTTCTTCACCGGTCACAAGGCTGAAGTTGCGGGGTAGTTCTACCGTACGGTAGTCTGTCGTGTCTGTCAAAAGCGGCCTGGCGGGGCTTATCCGTGGTCACATGTAGAACTAGTCTGGTCGGAGGCCGGAGTCATGAACCGGAGCTTCCCGAAAAGGTCCAGAAACTTGTGGCCGTCTTTTGCTAAGGCCTTTTGCTGAGGAAAGAGGTAGAGACTGTCGGGAGGGCGACATTACTTGGACCCAGGCAACGAAGGTTTAGATGAGTTCTAGGCGACAAGAGCGTCATCTGGGATCTGATAAGGCTGGGAGGCCTACCGGCAAAGTGCGGTTGCAGGAGGCAGCCGAGAAGGCCCGAATGCCAGCCTTTCCGGGGGACGAAGGGCATTTTTCGGTAAATCACTTTGGTTTCCTTGTCCCCCTTGCGCCATACAGTAACAACTTGCCAGCAAGGCAAACACGGCGGAGATTCACGAACCGCATGTGGTACCTGCCGCCTTCCCGGTTGTACGACAGTGATAAAGCCATGTTCCGGATTTCGTGCGGGGGGGGGGGAGGCTGATACTCCGGATATGGGCTTTGGGGAAGGGAAGTGGGGGCCAGCAGGGAGTGGTTGATGGGTATTGGCGTTCGGCTGCTTCTCAGCCTTACTAGATATTCAGGATGCGTGGGTGCGGCTGAACTGCGCACTGCATGTCGGCCTACCCCGCCACTGAGGCCGCGCAGCCAGCCTCAGATCGTAGAGAGAGCAAATGATGTCGACACTGCATTGAAGAAGAGGAAGCAGCCTCAACGCAGGCTCTCGCCTTTATAAGTCGTGCGCGGACACATCCTCGCTCGCATTCATTGCCTCGCGGGACCTCTAACCTCTTCCTTATTCCCCAGGATCGTCGGTGAGGAAGGCTCCATAAAATGTGCCGTGGTCCTCTGCCTGATGGAAAATCTGACGCAGCTGAAACTGATGATGATTCTCTCACGACTGGATATTAGTGTTCGCTGATGAGATATCTCAGGTGAGAAGTGTCGCGTTACCATTATTGCGAATATTTATATGCTGACCTGCGTCGTGAGACCGAAGCTGACAATGCCTTGCTACTGTCTAGAACTAATCGAATCGACGAGGCCGTAAATTAAATTATCTAGGTGGGGAGACCCTTGGGGAAATCGCTATGGTCGTCGGCATCCCAATCGGGCTCGCCGACAAACACGAGGTCCCCGTATGCGTCGTGAAAATTGCTTCCTGGAACTCATGCACTCCTACGCAACTTACACGCGCGCTTTCAGCTTGACACAGCGGTGAAATGGCCCTCTATGGCATGCACCTTCACCTCATCCACTTGCATCTCGCGACAGTCGCCTCCGATGGCACCTCACTGTACGGCCTCAATGCGTGAGATGCCGGCCCCAGCTGTCAAAAATCAGCCAGTTCACAATACGGCACGGACACGAGAATCGACGAGTCCCCCACGCAGGTGCAATTTTCTCATCGTGTAATCACCGTGGTCCAGAATGGTCACCTCCCCGCCAATCACGCCAATCACGCCAACCACGCCAATCACGCGACCACAATACTTTTTGGGGGCCCAGAGAAAATGTGGGAATCTGAAGCCGAGTGGTTGAAAAAGCATCTGAGGACCACTCGAAACGTCGTGGCCACCCCGTCTTGCGCCCTTCTGTGGTCAGGCAAGAACGGATTTAATGCCGGTCTGAAGATATATCCGGTTGAGGCCTCCGGATTTCGAACTGGATTGTTTGGAAATGCGCCTTAGGGCCTCGAGACCGGATGCGGCGGCTTCTGAATCATGA
The DNA here is from genome assembly GCA_010356995.1 of Trichodelitschia bisporula. Taxonomy (NCBI): domain Eukaryota; kingdom Fungi; phylum Ascomycota; class Dothideomycetes; order Phaeotrichales; family Phaeotrichaceae; genus Trichodelitschia; species Trichodelitschia bisporula. Next base: position 71,809 of record ML996694.1, read on the forward strand.
AGCCTTGTGGAGCCGGTCGCGGGCGTCATGGATAAGGGGCAAGGCTGAGCACAATCAAACATCAGGTATGGTACGGTAGAACTCAATGGCCTCAAGGCCGCTTTGGTTACGCTAATAAAACATGACGAACGTCAGGAAATCATTTCAGCCCAGCAAATGTAATGGAGAACATCCCCATGACACCCGTCGCTTCCTGACCGCTAGCCGACTTCCTCCTGCTCCGAGTTAGGAAGGTGCTTTCTGGTGAGTGTGGGGGTACTTACAGGGGGTACTTCTTGAGATCGTACTCCACCACCATGGAAAGCTCATCGCCCTTCTTGACGGGGACGGGTCCATCGCAGTTCGTCATGGACGAGATGGTCTGCCATTGCTGGCCGTTGATCTCAGCGGTAGAGCCCGCGCCGCCATACACCGCCTTCGACGCGCAAGCGAACTTGTTGTTAATGAACAGATCCACCGCGACGCCGCCATCTGCACCCGTTAGTCCATATCTAACCACTTCCAGACCACCTACCATGCAAATGGCCCCGCGCAGCCAGAATATTCCCGTCCTCGCGAACAGTCCACTTCCCGCTCGTCGTGTTCGTCGGCCCAGCATTCGAGGTCTTAATTGCCTTGCCCTTGCACTGCGAAATCGAGATCAACATGCCCTTGCTATTGACCTCCTGGCCGCGTGGCGTCCATTCCAGATCGTACGTGATGTACACCTGCTTCGCCTCCTTGTTGTAGTTGACCAGCTCCACCATGGCCATGAACGCATCGCCCTGACCCACGTGATACCCGGCATTAGCCTTGCCGTCACGCGACGTGTACAGCACGGGAACGTCGCCGCTGTCCTCGCCCGTGCCGACGAAGCCCGTGCCGGAGCCCATCGAACTGACGGAAGATCCAGGGCGAGTAGGGTTATCGCAGCTCGAAAGCCAAGACTCGGTTTTCTTGGTCGTATCCGTGGTGAGGACGTGGTGGATGTAGACGCCTGGTCTCGGTTAGCGGTCATGGCGCGGCAACGTGGTCGGCTCACCCTTGGACGGGTCGGCCTTAGTGCCGTCTTCGAACTGCACGCCGACTTTGCCGGCGTAGACGGTGCACGGCGCGTTCTCGTTGCAGAAGCCCTTCTTGATGTTGAGGAAGTAGGACTGGCCGGCGAGGGTGGAGTCGCCGCCCATACCGCCCATCATCCCGCCGCTGCTCTTCCCGGTGCTCTGAAGAGGGATTAGCTGATACAGTTGTTGAAATCGAAATACATACAGCCTTGGCGCCATTGAGGGTGTACGCTAGTCTGTCAGCCGCAGCCTTGCGGTGTTCACATGTTGCGCAACTCACGCCCGAATTTTGTCAAGGTGCGCTGGGCGCCAGCTTTAATCTTAGGCTGGAGCTTCTCAATGCCAGCAACCGGCGCCATCTTGGCCTGGCGGGCATCAAGCACCGCCGCCGAGACCAGCGGCAGCACGAAAAGAGCGGATATCTTCATGGTAAGACGTTAAGCAAAGGACGGTCAAAGGAGTGTGAGAAAGGAAGTATAACACAAAATATTCTCAATGATAGCCAGAGTGTTTGGGCGAGATCATATATCTGCGCAAGCGAGTGTCAATCTTATCGGCCATTGCTTCTACCGATATACTATAGAACATTCGGCAATCTGAGTGGCTAGCGCAGTGTTTGGCTCCAGATCTGATACCAAGATATAGTGCTTTAGACGTTACGCCCGCTAGCATCACGCGGACTAGTGATCGCAAGGCTCGGAACCCGACGATCTGCCCGAATGGTGATTTTCCACCCAATGAGATGATGTTCTGTGAACCTTGCATCCAAACTTCAGATGCGGAGAAGCTGAAGTGCAGGCCGATATGTCAGATAGTGATCCATCATGGAGCCAGCGTGCCCCACGCCCAGTGCAAAGGGAACCCTTCCCGAAAGACTTCGGAGATCGAAGAATTAGATTAAAGAACATCGGAATGTGATCTATCGGTGATAAGCACATGCACGATTCGCTAGTATCCTTGCGCAACTTCGCGTGAACGTCCCGAGGCCTGTATCAGATAGAGGGGCGTGCATCAAGCAAACGATCAAAGTAACCTTGAATAGCACGAGGTATGCTGGGAAGTCCGAAGGGCATGTAATTTCCCCGAACCCTACGTTCCCGGTCATCAAGGAGCGTTGAGAGGGATGGGCAACTGATCTAATGCTGCGGATGGACGGTTGGTTTTAATCGGGATAGCCCTCAGCGGCCGAAAGGTTAAACGGCACGGATAAGCTAGGGCTTCCATCCATATGATAGAGAATTATCTTAAGAAGTTAGCCCTATTTTCGAAGATACCTAAGAGTGGATGTAAGTATCGATGCTCGTCGCTTTCAGGCTGACAAAAGTGTCGACAAGAGTGTTAAGCAAAATGACTCCGATATGCGAGCACTCATAACTGGCTGGATATCACTTCCAAACAGCCAAGGTGGCAATAACAACGATAGATAGGCCGATTGGATGGAGTCAACAGCTGTCATAAGATGACTGGGGGGCGATTTTCTACTCAGTATTAAGATGTGGACTGCAGGCTTGAGTTGATGTTAAAATGAAGTGTGAACATGACTGAGTTGCTTATTTGACTAGCAGTGGGAGGTGAGCTGACTCTATACCTCGCCAGAAGACGACCCCTGTCTCCTGGCTCCACTCCAGCCACCCCAGGTTGCCGCCACAAATTCAAACAGTTGAGCTCTTCGACGTATCTTTTAAGGCTTGAAAACTCTGAGCAATCTGCTGTATAACCCAAAGCGCTTGCCGGTGACCAAATGGACATCGCAAGTTGCCACCAACGAATACCGTTTACCAACGGACTTTCCTGGCGAGACCCGATGGTCAGAGGGCTGGGGATTGAGGCATTATCACGGTCACGTTCACCGTAAAGCTTTTACTATATCACGTGAGCTGATTTTGCCCCATCAGCTCTTCCACCATTTTCTACCCACGTCCCTCGCAAAAGCAAGTGATTGAGGTGTTCCTTTGACGACTTTTACGGAGTAGACGGCGAAACTTACGTTGAACCTCACAAGTGGGCCGCCACAGTAATAAAGAGCTCGACCCATCAGCGCGGAGAACTCCACGAACCCCTATTCGAGAGAGCTTCAGCGCTAATCTTACCTGCAAGTTCGCTGACGACACATACACCAACACGCTTCCGCGGTCAGTTTCACCGAGGGACACCGTTATCCCTATCAAGAGCGAAGCGACTACCTACTGCACCGTATCGGAATGCTGCCTGGTGGGCTTTTGGCTTCTCTCTTACCTATTCGGGGCCTCAGTATCCATTCAGTTTGAGATGATTCGGAGATCTCACCGCCAGGCGTACCATGATAGCCTGAGACTTGAAGCGGGCCACGCCGACCGTGCCTTTGCCTCATGTAGGCCGTGACTGGCTTGCCTTTCACTGCGCTGGCCACGTCCCTCTGATCCCCCACGCAGTCAGTGATGCGTATGGCACTCTGCAACGTCTGCCTGTCAAGATGCCTTGATGGGTGGCAACGTGAGAGTGGGGCGTCTGGGTCTTCCTTCATTGCCTAGTTACGACTCCACTCTTTTTTCGGTGATTGCGGACGAGTCTCAAGATCTGGATGTTGAGACTTCTTTTCCCATGATCGGTTCAGGGCGGCCTCCATTCCTTGAGGTCATGATACGTTAGTGACGATCTCTAGGAAGCCTGGTGGTTACATACGCTTTCTCAGCACATTGTCACCGGACCTGAATCGGTGTAGGTACTTTGGGGAAGTCCAAGAACCATAAACCAGTCGAAGTAGTCCGTAGGCACCCCTTCGAAACACGAAAATGATGCAGTTCACGTGTTGAGATGGCCAGCGGCCTCGCTTCATCACCATTCCAATGTCGGCGAGAAGTTGTGTTCCCATCTCGAGTTCCCCAGCCGCAGAGAACAGGGCGAACGAAGGCGACCTTAATCGGAGATGGGTTCGCATGAACCTAAGCATATGACGCTGTCTATGCCACTAACTGTCCGTTTGTATGCCTTTGGTGTCACCGCTTAGTTGGTATTACCGTACTGGTAGGTGATGCTAGCTTACCGGCCCGCCGGTGCACTCACATGCATCTGCCGGCGATTATCGGCACCCTGGCGAGAGTGCTGCTCTGCGTTGGTCAAATAAACTCCTCCTTTGGTTGGTCATGCAGAGGGCTCCCGTGTCCTCCGAGCGCCTCATTCATTGCAGTATGTCGTCTCGTTGCACTTAGGATCCTGCTGTGACGCTGAGCTTCTTACGGTATAGGCTCCGTCTGGGGTCACTCGTGTCGGAGGTCACACTCAAAAGGTGCCACGGTTCAGTTGCCTCGGGGTACGTGGATCCTAGAACTAACAGCGTCCGCATGTATACAGGCTCCATCTCAAGATATTTGCCGGCATAGTCGCATGATGGCTCTGTCGAGGGGCAAGGAAAGTCGGTTGCCTCTCATGAGGCCTGATCTGTTCCACGGTCGTTGTATCACATGTGGAGGTTGACGTCACCTATGCAGTCAGTAGATAGTAACTCATTGTTTCGGCTTATGGAACCAGCAAGAAAGCATGTGCTTAACATGTGACTTGTCTAATCTTCCTGCGCGATGGTTTTGCGGAGTTTTATCGATTCGTTTGCTCAGAGCGTGCTGTACTCGGCTTTAACCCCTTAGGTTTACAGATGGAGAGCAACCAAATGGCAGTCAGAAGGGCAGATGTCCATCATTCTAGAAATTTCCAATGATTAGCCGGAACATCAATTGAAGGACTGGGGTGGAGGTACCTCATCCGAAGCATGGCCTGACTTCCTTCCGCTTTCGGAACCGAGACTAAAGTGAACAAATGGCCATCAGCCTCGCTAGCTACGTGTACACGGATGCTTATCTACCGCCATTTGTCGCTTTACTCCCAATGATGAAGCATCAACCGAATCCATAATGATTTTGTACTATGCAGCTGAGGCGTGGAATAGAATTCGATGCCTCAAAGATGATCTCACGCAAGAACATCGCGGCAACCTGGCACCATATTGTCCAATCATTTGACAGCCTTGCCTCAGAGGCTGAACTCAGCACACAGCCATCCGATAAGCCTCATCTCTCTGGAAACACGATGGTCAACGGTATCATTTCTCTGGTGCATGATGAATGCTGTGGACGGTGCTTCCCCGAGTATTGGGCGCTTCACCATCTGAAGTTGAAATAAGGTTTGCGAAAATCCGGTGAGCGTTCAGACGCCACATGAAAGAGGTATTCCCATACCGTGGACAGTAATGCACAGAGAGATATTCCCTTGGGAATCTGCTTTGACATGAGGCTTCGGCGATTGGATCAAGCTCTACGCTCTGGAGCAAGAGCGACGCCGATAGACTCCCGGGACAAGCGACCAACTATGTCCCAAGTTCCAGAGGTCGAACATTCACCCGCTCGGAGCTCTCCGATATTGCCGCTGAAGCGTGACTTGCTGCAAAACCGAGTAGATACATATGTAATGCAAGCAGAATGTTTAGTACATCGTCTTGCTCATGTGATGCAGTAAATCTTACATACGCTCCTTTTAGAGTGGAAGAACCTGCTTGCAGCTTTGCAGCCTAAGCCTGACTTTGACTTCCGCCCTTCCAAGCGGGCACGGCGGGGTTGAATCGGTCGCGCCTGTCAACAGCGAGTTCCAAGGGCTAACTTAAAGTATCATGTTCCCCCTCCTTCCTCATCTTTTGCTGTGTGATAAACATGTCATTGGAGGAGAGGGAAGTAGACGGCTACGCTTTTATTCGGATGGCCCTTGGTCCTTTCTGCAGCTTTCGAGAATGTTGAGATTTTATTGGCTGGAAGCGTCCAGGCGAATTTTGAACTTTTATATAAACTTGTATATAAGGAGGGCGCATTCCGTTGAGAGAACAGGTCGGAGTAAGGCTACTGCGTTTTGGGTCGCATTCGGCTCAGTGCTGGCCTCGGCGCAGGGGGAGAAGCTGAGCGACATTTTAAGCCGCAAGGCAACGGTGCGCGAACCACGCTCCGGCCCTTGTAACCACCAGCGCGGGCCGCGCACCGCCGAATGCGTATATGTTCAATCCAACTCCCTCGGATGATGATGATTCTGGTGCCATTGCTCGCACTTTGTTAGATTCGGTCGCTACCGGCTTTCGACGCTTTCTAATCAAATCAAACTTTCACAACTTACTCTTCAAGACCGAGCCTAAATGCGTTCCCAAGGATCTGAACTCGGCACGTTCACCGCAATGCGTGCCAGTCCCGCATCTTCCATGCTGCGAGATAAAGATGCTTCGATGAAGGGGAGCCTTCCATTGGAAAGATCGGCCTCTTCTCAAGACGGAAGGTCGAACCATCGGCCGTCGTTGGATGGAACTCCCAGAAACAGGCGCACATCGTCAGTTCGAGAACTCCTTCCACACCCTGCCTCACCTAACGTCCCATTAGCGACACTTCATCTCAAGTCTGTCATCAGGTGTCGCATGGTTCTCCTTCACCAACGGTCTCTCCTGCAACCCGTATGCGCCACGCTCCTTCGCCCACGAAATCGACCAGCCATCCGTCGAACCAACGTTCACCTCACGCTCACTCCCCTCCTCCGACCGTCGATCATACATCTCCAACACACAACATTTCCTTGCCGATGAAAACTAAGAATTCTTTGAACCAGTCCTCGCCTCTTCCAACTGTCTCTCAAGCATCTCCCATACGTCACAATCCTGCCATGAAAAAGAAGACCAACCTCCATTCAAATCAACATGCCCTTCACACCCACACACAGCGCACTCGTATGTCGGTCCCTGACGGTATCAAGGCTTCGGGTCCTAAGACTCCACGCCCTGTTCCTCCGTCCCAGTCGAAGAGGCGAGGAAATCAGTCCAGACCACCAGAGCCTGATCACCCACGCGACCCTCGATGGCCTGCCCTTGCTCGCCAACCGGAATCGAGGACGATATCGCCCGAACAGCTGGCTACGGAGGTCAAGTCTATATACCAGGGGCTCACAATGGTCGAATCGAAGTGTCGACACGTCGACAAGGCCCAGGTCGCGGCGTTGAATGATGGTGCCCCTCTGGAGGATATTCACTTCCAAGCCCTTCTTGCCCTGCACAGGACCCTTCTTCACGAACATCATGACTTCTTCCTCGCCAGCCAACACCCGATGGCGACGCCGGCGCTTCGAAAACTCGCGCAGAAGTATACGATGACGGCGAGGATGTGGAAGCATGGTATTCATTCTTTTCTGGAGCTTCTTCGGTACCGGCTTCCAGAGAGCCTTGAATACATGCTCGCCTTCATCTATACCGCGTACCAAATGATGTGTCTTCTGCTGGAAACAGTACCCTCCTATGACGAGACCTGGATCGAATGTTTAGGGGACCTCGCAAGATACCGCATGGCCATCGAAGACGAGTGTATGCAGACGCGGGAGATCTGGGCTGGCGTTGCGCGTTCTTGGTATACTAAGGCGGCCGACCGTTCTCCTACCGTCGGCCGGCTATTCCACCGCCTCGCCATCCTTGCACGTCCTTTCGCCGTTCAACAACTTCATCTCTACAGCCTCTCACTCACCAGCGTTATCCCCTTTCTCAGCACGCGTGATTCCATCCAATCTCTTCTTGATCCAATGCTCGCACGAAATGATGCAACACCAATGGGAATTCCCGAAAACGACGTTGAGTTTATCACAGCCATAACCATCGTCTTCAAGCGACAAAAGCTCGACGCCTTCCATCATCACGCTGATAAGTTCCTTAAATCTCTCGATTCCAGCTGCCAGGGTATGGGGCAGAAATGGCGGGATCATGGCTCGTTTATTGCCTTCACATTGGTTGCTTCCCTCTTTGATTTCGGCTTCGATAACCCCCTGCGACGGTTGTACCATTGGGGCAATCTCAAGCGGATCTCCGAGCAAAATAAGCCACATGCAGAAGACGATACCCAGGGCAACCCGCCGGCGCCAACAGCTTGGGAGCCCTTGCAGCCGCTCCCGCCTCAGGATCCCGAAACCGCCAAGGTCTCCGAGTACGAACTCTTTCTCACAACTCATACGTTTGCTGTTGTCCTCTCTCGCCGTTGCGACAGGAATTGCTTACCTTTTGTACACGTGCTTTGCTGTTTCTTGTATTCCTTGACATCCGTTCCGCGTACCGAGTTTTCTATTGCGTATACGTCGTCTGCGAACCGCATCTTAGAGGCTCAGCCCTGGTCTGCGCTCTGCGATTATGCCAATGCTCTGGACAAATCGGAAAGGGAGGATGCGAGTTATCAGGGTCCAGACTTCGTGCGACCAGAGGGAGGCAATGGACCTCTGCCCGAGGACTTTAAGCTCAGGGGTCAGATTTATGCCGCCCATGGCTACTACCCCGGCGACTGGTTTGAGGGTAAAGGGATGGGTGTGGACGACGATGAATGCTTGATTGAACGGGCAAGCACCTCTATCATCCGAGCCGGTCGCGTCTTATGGCTGATGCATCGGCTGGCCGCTGTAACAACCACTGCACTCCACTTTCTCAATTTGCTGATTTGAACAGGATGAACTATATATTGGATTCGATCAGGCGAACAAGCAGTTCTACGTCGTCGCAAGCTCTGCTAGTCCAAGCCTTAGCGCAGGTATCATGGCGCCAGAAAGTGTTGATGACAATGTCGACCTCGTCATGTCGGATGCTTCGCTGCCCGAGCCGATGCAGAACGATATCCCTTACAATGTACGGTATACCCCTCCCTCCCTTCCATGTCGCTAAACTTTTAAGGTTGTTGTTGTGGACAAGAGCACGCTTGAACGGGATGAGTTCGAGGGAGTTGTGCAAATCCACTGGGACGTAATTGTTCCCTTTGAATGTAGGCTTTATCAACTCTGTCTAGCAAGACTACTCACGCTCGCAGTTGCCTCCCGTCTGCCTAAGGACTCGCTTGCCGAGAAGCGATTGCGTGATGCCATCAAAAATGGAAAGAGCAATGTCCGCGTCTGGACTCAGGACGGCGACGACCGGACGGACGAGCTTCGGGTCAAGGACGAAGACGAGATGGACATAGACGGCCAAAATACGTCCATGCAGGACCAGGAGATTGTCATGAAAATTGCACGGAGGGCCACTGATCTGAACCTGGACGGGAAAGAGGGCCAGGCTAAGACCGTGCTTCTGACTGAAGATGGCGATGTGGAAACCAGGGCCCTTGGCAGAGGACTCAAAGCGATGGCCTCCATGCTTGCCATCAAGTTACGCGGCGGGAATGGGTGATTCAACGTACCTCCAGTGCTCCTTTTGGGTTGTCCATGTTCTGGATGGAGAGCCATGCCGTTGGTGGGCTCCGACAGAAAATGCGTGACTCAACTTCCATCCCATGTTGGTAGATCCTGACGGAAGCACGTGATTCAACATCCATGCCATATTGGTGGAACTTATCCTTGGATCGGCAACAATGCCATGTTGGTTTAACTTGTCTCTGGACCGGCAACCATGCCGCTGATGGATATCGGACCCATCACGCTCCCGCAGGTGGTACCGGGATTCCATGTTGGACCCAAACGGTGTGCTCTTTGTGCTGGTCTGGACGAGGCCTCTCCCGGCGGTCTCCATAACGCGTCGTGAAGATGAGGTTCCCGACGCAATGTGGCTCGGTGGATATCCCTCAACGGATAGCCGTGCTTTTTAATGAGTACATTCAAACATTCAAACATGGATCTGGGAGGGAGAATTCCGCGGAAGAAAGGTCGAAACTGAGAGGCCCGCTAACCCTTTGAACCGTTCCACAAGCAACACCACCATCTCCCCACATAACATCCCTTTTGCGACTTCGACATCCCACTTGCTCGAGATCCGCCGGATGGCGCAGATACTGCCCATGCACGCTGGTTTGCCTCCGTATTTTGGGCCCGAGCCTGGTCTGCACGCCCTTTCGGTTGCTGGGTCGGCGGCGCACAAGATTTCCGCCGTTGAGAGGACGAAAACTGGGAACAAAAAATCTGTCACGTCTTGTACATGTCCATTGGGTTTCCCGTGCCTGATGTTTTTTGCTCATGCTTCTTGGACTGTGTGAGGGTTGGCAGCGCAATCATGGATATCACACCTGGGTTTTTTTATACGTTTCACGGCTGATGATTACTGTTACCGTACAACGGTCGATCTTTGATTGCTGTCCCTCAGCACAGTGACTATCCTGAAGTCTACTAGATATCTGACTCAGGTGAAAATGATGCCAGAAGTCCATGTCTTCCACGGACTCCGCGGATGGCCTGCAGCTGTCACAGCGGAGAGCAAGTAGCCTTTGAACTTCTTGACGATGACAGCAGTAGAATTACCGGAGGGAACGACCATTCACCTGCCGTAGCGCAAGCGTTTGGCGCGACCGCGATCGCACAAGTGGCCTCGGTCGGGAGGTGATGGCATGTCTCACTTACCGTGCTGGCTGGCCTGAGGCCGCGCCATGACACCACCTCGGAGTGCCTCGACCGCAGCATCAGCTGTCCGGCCTCACCATCATCATCCCATGCACGGCCTTCCATCACACGGCATATCTCCCCACCCAAACGCCCTCATCCAGACGAACTCCCGTTCGCCCACCGCGCCGGGACGCACAAGGCACACTCCCCCAAAGCGTCACTAACCCAGCCAAAGCGGCACTCGCCGCCACTCCCCGCACACCTAAGGTTGCGGTACCGAACCGAGTCATGCCCCAGCGGCCCGGTTCCCGCGTCGGCCCGGCGAGTCGGATTCAGGCAACCGCCTCGGTGTGCGCGAGTCAGGATATGCGTAAGTAGGCTGAAACAGGCACGCGCTCCGTGCGTAACTCTTTGCCGTTCCTGCAGCGATACCGCTTTTGCGCCGCAATGCGAGGCAAACGAAGGACCCTACCTTGTGCTCTGCTTTGAGGATCGGGGCGGAACTAAGGAATGAATTGCCTTGCTCCCGTAGGAAGCACAGAATGAGTAGCGGCGGTTTCGAGTCGCCGCTGCATGTGTGCAGGGGCTGATCCCTTACGTGTGCGAGAGCGGCTGGACTGCGCACCCTGCATGCCGGAGGGATGTCCGGTGCAGATCGCAGGTGGCCGGAATATGTTAGGGACGAGGCAAGCGTTGGGAATGAGGCATAGCGGTACAAAGCCCCATCGAAAATGGCGGGGAGAACCCCGAGTCTAATTGCCGCCCGAGTGGGGTGCCGAGGCTTGCCCAGGTCGGGGTATTGAGATCTTCGGCAATTCGACATTCGTGCACCGCAGCTAGGCGACTTTTGTGCACATTGGAGCGCCGGAAGGCAAAGTCGGGTATCAAATCGGGTTATTTCCGCGCCTTGGGCGAGATTGTGCCCAGCGACGGTGTCGTGTCGAGAGATGTGAGGTCCGAGAGCTACCTGAAAAAGTCAGGTGCTCCTCACTCAGCCAAAGCCTTGCGGAGGGCGGCTACAACTCTTTTTTGGGCGCCTTTTGGGCAGACTTTGGTCACTAAACAAGGCTTCAATATGCAAACGGAGAGTCAAACTCAGTCACCGACGTCGGATAAGGAAAGATGCGGGGCACATCCGGGCATGATTATCTCGTGCTGAGTGTCGTGGGAGACCAATGACGGGCCTTGACCTAATTGGCTCCCGCGATCTTCCCCCGCGGCTGCTACCACGTCACGCCAGCCTTCCCGCACCCGGCCGTGCCTTAGGCAGACGGCAGCGCGATCTGCTCAAGAGTCTGGCGGCTCGCTCTTCAGATAGATCTTTGTGGAAGTAACTTGTTCATGCCTGCACCATACCCATCGTGACTTCCACACTTTTGCACGCCCCTGACACTGAGATAACGTTTGCCTACCTACGCCATAAGGCACTGGGCAGATGAGCATTATCGAGCAAGATTGTCGCGTGGACAATGTGTCGTGGCAAGACAGTGCAGTGTGCATGATGCATGGTCAAGCGCAGTTGAGGCCGCCAACGTGCTGATCTGAGCCCGACGGTGCACCGCATCGCCGCACTCGGCGCTAAGTGCAGTAAGACTGAATGTGAGCTCATTCACGGGCTTGCAGATACTCGAGACAGACGGGCAACAGGCAAGGCAATGATCTCTCGGAAGCACACATCGGGTAGAGGGTTTGCTGTTTGCGGCGAAGGCAATATTGCGGTTAACGTGCAAAGGCTGCGGAAGTAAGGAGTTGGGACATTTGGTGTTAGAAGGAGTGGGACAGAAGATAATTGGTAACGGAACCGCAGGTGTACGCGAAGGCAAAATGCCAACGCCCGCGAAGGAGCTGGCTGAGTTGGACGGCGCTTACTCTTGATATAGGCAAATTAGACACCAATGCTCATAGCTCCTCGCGTTAGAGCCGCGATCGTTAGCCTTGGGCGGAGCGGCCTCCCCCACAGTTACTTCCAGCGCTAACAGTGAAGTGTGGGGTCGTGGGGTAACGCAGCGCTGATCACCTCCAGATACAGCGCAGCGAGTCTTGGACAGACAGGAGTGAATCTCAGTAACCGTACCGCCGAGTTTTGAGAAGCTTTCCTTACATACCGTACCGTTCGCTCTTCGGCCGTACGAGTACGATGCATGACGCATGTACGATGGAAAGCGGCGCTTGGCATGGAGGTGAGATATCAGGGCAACTGGGAAGTCGAACATCGTCTCAGCATCGTGAACCATTAAGACACCGGAGTCCCCCTCCAGTGGGTTGCGGGGTAAGTGCTGGATTTGAAAGCAGATGAGTCTCCCTCCTGTGGTCAAGCCTGATCATCATGAATGCTGCCCGGCTTCGTTTTTCCTGTGATGCAACACTTTGTCAGATTACAGCATCTGCTCCAGTAGATATCGGAGCAAGCGCATGGAAGAAGAAAGGAGCGTCAGCGCTCCGCTAAAGAAAAAATCGACAGGCCGGTGGTGCCGACACACCGTGACACCATCGCAAGTTGAATGAAGCTCGCTAGGTTTTATCGATAAGCCGTTACGGACCGAGCCGGACAACCCAGTTCGGACGACCCATTTCGGAGCGGAGGATTTTGTTGCCGAGCCCCGTCACCAAGTGGGACAGAGATATGTCATCATTCACTCCGCAATCTGGAACAGGGCTTAGCCTGCTTCATTATGCAGCTCGCTGCTACGTACCATTTGAAGATGGCTCGCTGTCTTCAACTTGACACCTTCATACCAACTCCGCGACGACCCCCCAACGACCCGATAACCGTCCAATAAAGTCCAGATAGGAGACTGCGCGCCGGCGCGTGCCATATCGTGAACATCTTGGAAGCCTCCGATCTCCTCTTTGCAGCCTTTGTACCCGCGACCTCCCGTTATCTACAACGGTCGGCCATACGCACGATCCGACTTTCCCCTTTCGTGGTAGCCGCGACCGGCCCGCGTGCATCGCCAGTGGGCGATTACGTCGTTGACTTTGCGCGCTGCGCCAATCAGCGTGCACGCTTTAGATTGGCCGCTGGGGTTCGTTGCTGGAACGCAGAGTGGAGCGATAACAGGTTGTCAGCGCGCATATCGTTTTTTTGGGGGGTGGGGACTTGTTACTTGCACCCCGTTTCTTGGAAACACACTGGCGTTGGGGTTTCAGGGCATGCAACGTTACTTGGAAGGAGATTCTGGACTGAGAATGTGAAGCTGCCGTGTTGTGCGACATTCAAATCACCACGCATAAGACGCGCCTGCGGGGACCATTGCACGACATGGAGGGTGATCAGCTTCTCGAAGTCGAGGAGGAGTTCCAGAGGCCGCCCCGGAGGAGGGATGCGACGGAACGTCCCGTGCACTTGGACTCGCCGTACCGCGACAGCGAGGATACGCCACTGCTGCGCGACGACGACTCCAGGCGCAGCTCCGTCGACGAATCTGCCTCCGAATGGGCGGGCGATGTGGACTGGCGGCATCTGCCGTGGTGGAGGAGACCATCCGTATGTATCATGCTTCCAATTCCATCCGCCGCGACACTAATAGCCGCAGGTGTTTTGGCTCCTCGGTCCTTACATCCTCACTGCGCTCGCTTTCGGCGGCATCATTGTGCCCAAGATCAACCTCATTCTCTCGCTCATCTGCCGCGAATACTACGCCGATAAAAGCCTCAAGGACCCGAACTTCACATTCCTACCCATCGTTTTCGGAGGCGACAACCCCCAATGCCGCACCCCAGAAGTCCAGCGCCGCGTCACGCAGTTCAGTCTCTGCGGCAGTCTAATCACAGGTATCTTATCCGCCATAATCGCCCCCAAACTAGGCGCTTTGTCCGATCGCTACGGCCGCAAGCCGCTCATGGTCCTGACCAGCGCGGGCATGCTCTCCGGCGAGATAATCACCATCTTCGCAGCTAACTACCCCGAGACCTTCAACGTCAAGTGGATCTTCCTGGGCATGGCCATTGACGGTCTCTGCGGCTCCTTCGTCGCGTCCATGGCGCTGTCGCACTCGTATGCTACGGACTGCACGCCGCCGAACCGGCGCAATGTGGTGTTTGGCTGGTTCCACGGGTGCATGTTCACGGGCATCGCGATTGGGCCCGCGCTCGCTGGCAAAATCATCAAGGAGACGGGGTCTATCGTGTTCATGTTCTACATAGCCCTCGGCTGCCACGTGTTCTACATCGTGTACCTCATCCTCATCGTCCCGGAATCGCTCAGCATGCGCCTGCAACACGCCGGGCGCGCACGGCACGAGGAAGCCAAAGCCACCATGTCCGAGTCCGCGGATTGGATAACCCAAATCCGGCGCGTGAACATCTTCGCCCCGCTCAAAATCCTCTACCCGACTACGCCCGGCACAAACAAAGCCCTGCGGAGAAACCTCGTCCTCCTCGCCGCCATCGACGCCATAATCTTCGGTGTCGCCTCTGGAGCGGGCCCCATCATTATTATATACTCGAATTTCAAGTTCGCGTGGACGACGTGGGAGCAGAGTATTTTCATGACCGTCGCGAATACGTGTCGCGTCGCGTGTCTGATGCTCGTCCTCCCGGCGCTGACGTGGATCTTTCGTCGGGGGGAGAGGGGGCCTATGTCCGGGACGGACACCTTCGAGCTCGGCATCCTGCGCGTCGCGATCGCGTTCGACGTGCTCGGGTACGCGATGTTCGCGGCCGCGGACCAGAGCGCCGTATTCATGGCCGCCGGCGCCCTGGCCTCGTTCGGCGGCATGGGCTCCCCCACACTCCAAGGCGCACTCACAAAGCACGTCCGCGCCGGCGAAATCGGCCAGTTACTCGGTGCCATGGGGCTGCTGCACAGCGTGGGCAAGATCGTAGGCCCGATTGTGTTCAATGGGATTTATATGGCGACCGTGGCGAGCTTTCCGCAGATGAGTTTTTGCATTCTGGCGGTGCTGTTTGGGGGGGCTTGGGGGCTGACGTGGGGGATTAGGCCGGGGGGTGAGTTTTGAGTGGATATTTTTGGGGGTAGGGGCTAACCTAATGGTGCTAGTTGCGATGGTGGATGAGGAGGATAAAGTGCGGAGGCGGGAGGCGGGGACCGTGGATGGCGTGGAGGAGCAGATGGGGCTGTAGATTGTGGTGGAGGCCTAATGGCAGCCTAGCGACGGCGACGTATAAGGTGAGGATTCTAAAGCTGCCTTTCTGACTTCTGACGCGTTCTAGTTCAGCCCGTTTTTGCCTCGTTCGTATTTCGTCACTTGGGGGCTGCTTTGGCGTTGTGGTCTCGTGCGGAGAGTTATGACTCTAGGATACATCTACTGCCACTGGTTTGGGGGCCAGGTCGAGGAAATATACCGCGTGTTCTTTGCGTATGGGCTGGATCTGGGTGTACATGGCATGCTGGCGTTTTGCGAGTCGTTATGAATGGCTGTACGGTTGGACGGGGTGGTACAGTGTGCTTTTTTTGGGCCCGGCATAGGTAGCTATGCGTCGTCATGATGTCTTAGTCCTCGCTTTCATGACCTCGTGCACTCCATATGAAGGGAGTTGCAATACAATCAAGTCTCTCTAGGAACACTGAGCTTCATCCGGCGGTTCATAGGTACACCAACTGAGAGGAGTAAAGCTCATACACAGGCGACGGCAAGTTTGTAAACTGAAGATTGGCGTTGAGGACAAGGAGAGCAAGAGACTCGAGACACTTAGGTACGCGATACCGATTATCCTCGTTTGCTTCCTTCCTTCCACTATCCGCTGATTACATCATGGCTCTGATATGTGCCTTCCTGACATGAAGCTGCTCCTTCCATGTCCACATAACCTTATTGGTAACGGACGTGGACTCGCCCTGAAGGGGATGTCATCGTCATGAGAACATGCAGATTTGGCACAGTACATCGCATTAATGAAGCCCCTAACGTACAAACATAGTCCACCCATCTGAATGGCACCTCATCTAAACACATATCCATCCGCAAGAACCATGGCTCTTCTTGATGCCGGTCGCCCGCATCAGACGCTCTCCCACCGACGAGCAGTTGAGAAAACAAACCCATACCCAAACGCCATGAACAACAACCCCCATCTACCGCCACCTCTCCCCCCCACCCCTCCCATACCCAATCCCCCTCCGATTCCCATAATCATCATTCCTCCCCCGTCCGCCTCCATACCCACCCCGCCAACTATCCCCACCACCACCACCACCACCACCACCATACGCCCCCCTCCCCCCTCCACCCGGCCCCACCCCCCCGTCCCCTCCTCCCATCAAAATGCGTCCCACTATGCACCAACCCCTCCCCCTCAAACGTAAACCTCCTCAACTCCTCCCCAACCCTCCAATCACTCCCCCGCCACCCCTTAGCAGTAGCGTCCCTAATCTCATCCAGCCGATCCTCAGCCACATCCCGCTTGACGGGCAGGAAGTAGAGCTTCGGCTTCGCGGTCGTGGATTCGAACAGCTGGTCCAGGGTCTGGAAGCTCTTGCTCGTCTCCCGCGCCGCAGGCGGAGGGGTGGTGCGAGGCACGTGGTCCTCGCGCGGCGGACTCGCGCGGTCACGCCGCGGCCCCGTCGGCGCGCCCTCGATGCCCTCGTTCCGCACCGGCCGCGGCGGCTGGACCAGGGCACCAACCTCGCACAACATCGCTTCAACCGCGCCATTCACGCCCGGCTCATAGACAACCTCCCACTTAACCCTGCTCCCCTCCACATTTTTTTCTGCCTTTACCCAATCCTCCATCCTCTCCTCGGGCACAAAATCAACCCACAACTCGCGGCGATCGCGCTCCATCGGCCAGACCCGTCCATGCAGACCCATGCGGACGCGGGCGGCGGCCGCGGGGGCGGTGAAGCGGACGAAGGCGTGGGTGCGGATGGGGTCGAGGTAGAAGTCTTCGATGATAGAAGCGTCGGGATCGGAGTTGGGCGGGGCGGCGAGGCGCGCGAGGTGGGTGCGTAAGGCCGGAGGTTGGAGCGGGCGCATGAAGTTGCGGATGTAGAGGGCGCGGGTGGCGGGGTGGAGAGCGGGAGGTGGTGGTTCGATGTCGTCGGTTGCCTCATCGACTGGGGCGGATGAGGCGGTGGGTTGAAAGAGGGATTTGTAGCGGACGTCCTTTGCGGGTGGGGATTTCGGCTTGTCAACTGACGTGTCGTCTTTGACCTCAACAACCTGCTCTGTATCGGCAGGAGGTGCTTGGTCTTCGGCGTTGGCAGAGGCTTGGGGTACATCATTTTCAGGCGCTTGATCCGTAGACCCAGTGGAGAGCGGTTTCTCCTCCTGTACAGCTTGAGCCGGCGCGTTTTCGGGTTCTGAGCCGTCGCTCTCCTCCATGGCGACATCCTCGGCCTCATTTGTCGCATCGTCCTGAGTCATTTCCACGTCTTGCTGTACTGGTGCTTCTTCTGTTGCTTCCGCTGCCGCATCCATTTCGAGCTGCTTCTGTCTCTTTGCGGCAACTTCCTCCGGCGACACGGATGGGGTGGCGCTGCGCCGCTTGCGCTTGCGGCTGTCCTCAACCATCTCCTGCGAGAGCTCAGGCGCGACCTCAACCGTGACTTGCGCATCGGCCAGTGCCGACGTCTTGGGGAGTTCTGCGCTCTCTGCCATTACCGCGGTCGACGTTGCAACTCCCTCCACAGAAGCTTCGTGGGCGATGGCCGTGGGAAGGCTGACGCTTGGTTCCTGGGAGGCTACATCGGCGTCCGGCACACTGACTGCGGCTCCATCCGGCACGGTGATTGTCGCTCCATCTGGAACAGTGATTGTTGCTCCAGCCGGAACAGTGATCGTAGCTCCATCCGGCGCAGCGACTGTCGCTTCATCCGGCTCAGTCTCCGCAGTCACAGGCGCAACCTCAACCTGCGCTGTCTCAATTGTAGGCTGCGCCGGGGGTTCGGACGCGTCAGTCGCGCCCGAAGTACCAGCAGTTGTCTCGTTCTGCGCCTGGTCAACCACGGGCGTATTAGCGGCAATGGTCACGCTGGACGCGGCAGAGAAGCCCTGGCTCACAGGCGATATCTGCTCTGGATCGCCGGGCAGGATAGAATCGTGGTGCTTTGGCACAGGAGTCGCGGTGCGCGATTCTTCATCAGCGCCCGAAATCTGCGCGACGGCCGCATCGGTGATTGCCGGGGGACCCTGAGCGGACGTCGCTTCTGTATCGTCAGCTTCGCGCAGCTTCTCGATGATCTGGGCCTTGCGAGTGAGACCGGTGGATGGAATGTTGCGGTCTTTGAGCAAGCCTCGCAGGTCCTTGACGGTGAGCTTGTCGTAATCGGCGGCCATGGCGCGTGTGTGGACGATGGATTCAGGTTAGGGATAGTAGCATTCGCGATGGGGATGCGTGAAGTTGCAAAGGAATGTGGTGTTTGGAGTTGGGGATGTGGAGTGAGAAAGAAGAAGGCGAGCCGAGCGCGCCGCGCGAGGAAGTGACGTTGCGACGCTCTGTTTGCTGCTTGGCGTGGAAGATGCAAAGCTCATTGTGGCTGAAGGTTACTGGGGCGGTGCATCGGTATGTGCGCTGTGGCGCTTTGACATCAAAATCGCAAGGCCAACATTTGTTTGCCTCAGGCTTTAAAGCTGCTTATGCCAAGAGCTCAACCCACATGCAACAAGAAGACAGGCCCAAAACACACGACGTCTTGAATGGCCTTTGTTCATGAAGTTACGGGTAAGACTTATGGGATGTCTTGCTCTATAGCCGTTGGATCATCTGAGTACATCCGTACTCCGCACTCACCACTTTCCCCTTTGTGCGGCGCATTGCAGCACTCCCGCTCAAGATATCTTCCCATATGGTATCGTGGGTACACGGGATGGGAGGGGTACAGGTTGACTTGCAGCAGAACCTGGGTATCCGAACATGCGATAAGCGTGCATTAGATTCACTGAGCCTGGAGTAGCCAGGCGAAGGTAAGTCGATGTGGCTCATGGCGATGAAAAAGGTCCTTGTAAGAAGAGGTCAAAGAAGATCATGGGGTTTAATTCACGGGCATGAAGCCACAAAGTCGTGGGTAAGATGTTTGCGGCCTACGATATCCAGAAAAAAGCAGTAGGTATCAAAGATGGATGGATACTCAGAAGATCTGGCCTGCGATCGGCCAAAATCGTGCTCGAGATCGTGGCGTCTCATGGCGCCTGTGGCGGATCTCAACATGGCTGAGTCAGCAACGCGTCTCAAACGGATCCCCCCCCAGTTGCCGCGCCCTGCGCCCCCCTACCCGCCTGCCACTGGGACAAGTGGCACGAGCTCAAACCACTCACAACGTCTTGTCCCGACTTCCGACAGCCTCAACTCCACTTCATCCCTCTCCACACCCATCCTTTTCCCTCTCTGCTAACCCCATCTCGGCGCCTCCGGTCCCTCTCCCCAATTAACCCCGTGTTCCCTTCCCCGCATCACCCCCCCACACCACCCGCCTCTCGGTTCCGGCCCGAGATGGTCGCTACACGACCGCCCCTGCCGCCGGGTGCCCGGAATCAGGTCCGCATCCGCGGCAAGAAACCCGACATGATGTTGCAGTGCGCCTCACTCGAGGAACTCACAGGACTACTGCGGAACCGATTGGCGCAAGCTACCGAGTGCGGCGATTGGCCGGAGACCGTGCATGTTCAATTCAAAGTCAGCCTGGACGCGATCCTCGGCGAAATAGCCGAAGTACATGGATACCTCCGCGACCTGTTCCAGGACTTCGTGGATGAGGCTGAACGCCTCGGGGATGCCCACAAGGAGCAGGACCGTAAACCACCGGACGGTCCGCTGCACATTGAAGTCGCGCAGTTGTATGACAAGGACCTCAAGCTTCGACGTCAGCGTGCCATCGCGCGGGTCATCGTCGATACCTTCCAGGGAGTAGATGGGTTCCGGTATTTCGAAAAAGAGGCCTGGAACACCAAACACTTTGATGGCTATCGGTTCAAATTCCACTGTCATGAGTCGCCGTTTGGTAGGGAGCGTGCGCTCAAGGCCTGTGCTTCTACCTCCAACAGTCTGCCAAGCGCTGAACAAACAGACACCGAAGGTATGCTTTCCTTCATACCACACAGCTTCGCTTAACTTCTTCGCTCGCTTAGATCAATCTGTTATCGATTGCAAAGGAGCTATATATGTCAAATTTTCTATATCTCAACACATCGTCGACGTAGTGTACCAACACTTTCCACTTCACGGAGAGCTTCCACTCGTCGCCGCCCTGAACAAGGCTTCGTTGCAAGCCGAAACAAGGCCTCAAGTGTAAGTCCAGCATGCTACTTAATGCTTCCCAGGTTGCAGCAATTGACTAGACCGTGTGCACGATTTCCTTAACCTCGTTTGCAAGTAGCCGTTAGCAATCTTTCATCGCCTCTAATCTCTCGATGTACCTTACTAGTGCGAACCGAGCAGACCGTGAGCTGCAGTGACTGGTCTAGTCAATTGCTGCACTGGTGATTCCTTCCAAGTCTAACGCACCCCAGTGAAGTCCCAGACCCGATTGTTTCTTACCAAACGCCGCCAGCCATCTACACGGCGCGCGCTGTGGAGAACGATAAAAAGGAGCTGAAGCGCAAGCGCCCGGCGAAGGGTCTCGGCTCGTCGGACGACACCCCGCCCCCAATCCGCGACGACGACGACGACGACGATCTGGGCGACGCGTTCTGCCTGGCTCTCGTCTCCCCGACCTGGCAGCCCGACCCCGGCGACGGCGATTTCTACCGGCAAAGCGTCGTAACGCGGAAGCCGCTTCTCGCCCGCCCTACCAAGAAGACAATGTCCAGGAGCGGTATCTCCAGCACGCCCCGGTCGGATTCTGATGGCGAATCGGCCAGTGGCTCGGCATATGATACCAAGAAGGACCGCAATAGGACGGCACTGAAAGCCCGATCCCTCGCCACGCCGGTTCTGACAACTGCAAAGGCGACGCAACATTCCCATAGGAAGCGCACGAAGACCGGGTGCTTCACCTGTCGCGCACGGAAGTTGAAATGCGACGAAGTGAAGCCGACGTGCACCCTCTGCGCGCGGAGCCGGGAGCCCCGGGATTGCGCCTACCCCGACGACGCCGAGGGGACGCCCGGCCCTCCGGTCAAACGCTAGGGCGACATATCTGAGAAGGATTGGACACGATGGTAGGCCGGGCACGGGACAGGATCAATAGGAGTAAACGACTTGAACGAAACAACGACTTTCCTTGACCTCATATACGGAAGAACACGGGACGACTTGACATATATACCAAAAAGTGCGATTAGAGCGGCTCTTCCACTCCGAGAGACATGATTTTCGTTAAACGGTTTTGGGCTATGGACGGACTTGCGGCGGCGGATATTTGACGAACTCGTGATACCTCTGGATCTTTCTCCACCGCGGGCGGGACGCTTGGATGATGACTCTGAAATGCGTTTGTTTTTGATGACGCGCATCGCAGTTTGCATGCGTGGTGTTGGCGGATGTTTGTTTTACCTTTACTGCGCTTGCGTTCGCGCCTGATTCCACTCTGCGTTTACGTTCTATTGTTGTCTCTTTACCTTGCGCGCTACTTGGTATTTTCCTAGCGATTCTTGGGTGGCTGTATGCTTGATTCACGCTCTGTACTGGCAAAAATGCGGAAATTGTCTGAGTATCGGTTCATGCTGCGTTCTTGCGTGCCCTTTGTCTTCCTTATCGAAGTAGGATATCATGTTTGGCTGGTGGGCTGGCTACAATGATAGTATATTGTGGCAGGCTGGATGTGTCTCGAACGAATTCATGGCTAGTTTTGATGGGAACCCGTGGCGAGACGGCCTATTCCACCCTGATTAAGTGATAATGCGGAAAGGTGAATAGACCAAGGCATAGCCGTTCCCGGGACTGAGGAAGATCCGTCCGAGCCCAGGCCTATCCAGAAGTTAGGAACAGGTATGGCAGATGTGGTCATGAAAGGAGCATTGATATGTCGGGAGGCGCATACGGAGGTACTAAGGGTCATAATGTAATGAGCCATGATAGAAAGAAGGAGCAAAAAGGAGGACACTCGACATCCTGTATTTAAGTCTCGACAGTCTCCTCCTCTCCTCCTCTCCTCCTCTCCTCGTCTTCCACTTCAATCCTCAGTTCACACAGATGTTCTGCCTGTGCACGAGCCTTGCTCCCATTATCGGCCCCTGAAGCTGTCCTTCGGCTTTCGCTGGCTTCGTGCCTTCGGAGTTCTTCAGACGTCATCATTCTTTGACTACATCGGCACGCGTTCAGACTTCAAGCCGGAGCAATATGGAAGTGGGCGGCTAAGGCCAGGGGTTTCCCATTCACGGCCCTCGCTGACGTCGGTGACGTGGTTCCACCACGAACTCAACGGTTATGCGTACCCATGGAGTGGAGACATCTCCGCTGCCGGATGATATCACGTACGACCTCAAACCCCTCCACCGCATATGTCCCCGACATGTGTTCGCCACGGCATCCACCTCTGCCGCTCCCGCCTGGTATCGTACAAACCGCACATCGAATATACAGATCAGCCCGCCACGCCCGAGCCATACCTCCAATGCCCTCCCGCCGCGATCTTCCTCAACCACCGCCGATCACTCAAGGCACCTTCGTGCGTAACTGTATTCCATGCCACTCCTTAATATCGCTTTTCAGGATATCATTCACAAGCCGGTGCTGCTTGATAACGGGTAATCCACGGAAGGCCTCTGCGGTGATGGCGACGGCGTACATGCTCCCGCAGCCGCCGCTTATGTCTTGGACCTGGCGCACCATCCCATTAGCACCGTCTTCCCCCAGGCAAGCCCACAAGCCAGGAATAGGCCCCAAGCGCACTACCCACCTCCAACGCAACCGGATCCAGCGCCTCCCTGAGCCGCAGAAATATCCCCCTCTCCTTATCGTCCAGATAGTCAGGGGGTTCAGGCGCCTGCACAGCGGCCGCCGCCTGGATTCGCTTCCCCGCGTTGAAGCGTCGTGTCTGAGTGCGGGGAGGGTTGCACAGGGCGGGGAAAGCTGCGGGTCGGGGTGCGGATGCGGATGCGACGAGGCATTGCGGGGTTGTGGTTCGGTGAGGGCGGGTGTAGAAGGGGGCCCGGCGGCAAGTAGTGAGGAAGCGGGTGGGGGCTCTAGAAGGGGCCATTTTGGAGGTGATGGGGGAGAGATGATGGTGTAGTTCAGAATTCTCGATGCAGAGGTCGTCGTCATACGGGTAAGCGGTTTGAGGGTCCGTGCACGGCGAGTGCTGCCGCGACTACGCCGTTAGGGCACGTGATATCGAGTCATCTCTTCAACGTTGACGTCGATTCGAGTTCACTTTGTTTCTTGATACTTCATCTCTTCGCAGATGAGCGTTCCTAGGCCGCAAGAACGGATGGCATATCCGCCATGACGTAGAGTAGTGAGCATCCACGCGCCCTCTCCGTCCCCTCACCACTTCCTAACAACGCCAGAACCACTCCCCGATGCGCGGTCAAGCGCGTCGGATAACACTCCACCAAAAACACCCTCAAGCTTCCAGTCCAGGTCTTAAACCAAAATCCCAACCGATTTTGCATAAAGTGCTGGATTTCGCAACCCCACGTTGCCCGGACTCAACCCCGGCCATGCCTTCCCCGCATCCAGCAGCTTGCTGCAGCCACCTGCAGACATTAGATGAATAGCATTCATCGCCCCGCGCGCAGGACGCGCATCCCTTCCCTCTTAGGCCGCCATCGTTCGACACATTGCATACCGCTGGCATCTCCGCAGGGCCTGACACGGTTACCTGCACGTTCCCCTCCCAGCCCGGGGACTTGCCTTGTGTAAGGAGGTTCACATGCCACAACAGGAATTCTAGGGATTGCGCAACAATGAGGGTTTCTGGAAGTGCGGAGTTTCGCCACTTGCTTCACCCCCCGTTCTGCCCCCGCCCTGCCATATGAGCTCATTTACACGCTCGCCGGGCTGGGGTAATATGCGATGCTGGGGGGGTGGAGGTTGCACAGCGTGTTGCTCCCTCGTCCTTCGTATAATTGCCTGCGAGGGCCCTGGCGAGAGGAGTTTGATGCTGGGCGAGCGGCGGGCCCCTGCTTAAGCGCTGGCGAGATGGAAGGGGTTATTCAGGATGTATGGCCCCCATGGGCACAATGAGCACGGTCGAAGTTCTCAGACTCCCCTGTTGCATGTTGCTGGGGGAGGAGATACTTCCTTAACTGTTCGTCAGGGGAGGGGGGAGATACAAGTACTTGGGTACTTATGGGCCAAGTACCCATTCATTTCGCTGGAGATGTGAGAGGCGGTATAAAACTCAGCGCTGGAGGGTCTTCATTCGGTCTCCACTGGATCGTGTAAGTGCCTCACACTTTGGATATGACGTATCTGCTTTCTCAAAGGTTCTTACTGTGAGCCTGGAACTCGCTGCTGGATACCATTGCCACTAATTTCACAGGCAATGAACGTCTAAGCATTCTAGAATACTCCACATGGAACCATACGACGTACTCCACGCGCGGATATTCGTTAGCATCACCATACGTCCAAGAATTTCGATATTCGGCCCTCGACCTCCCTCGCAACCACGCGCAGAATCAAACCCGCCTACTGGACACTCACTCAAGCGCGGCTTGCCCATCTCAACCCGTCCTCGCTTCATCTGCCCCGTCCCTCCATCCACAACACACGTTTCCCCAGCTATCCCCAGCCCAGACAAGCCCCGCTCCACGAAGCCCGTGGTACCAGAAGCTCACTCCCGTTGCGCAACCCCAACTCCCTCACGCTTGCCACGAGGAGGGCCCAACCGTTTACTCCACCATTCGCGATCCGCAGTCTTCAGACGTACAGGAAGCGTTTGTCCAACTCCGATCGACGGAACGCTTACTCTAACGTGGTATGGCAATCACTAGATCAAAGAACACGCTGACGGTTAGCACTCCCTTCGTGCCTCATCTGCGTGGTACGTTGCGTGGAAAATTCGAGATAGGTGGCGTAGACTGTGCGGTCGGTGGTGGTAGTGTCGATTCTCACTCCTTGTGGGAAGCTGCATGGTCGGTGTCGGCTAGACCTTTCTATCTCGGTGGGAAATTCCCTATCACGCACTTCTCACAGCAGAACTTCACGTCTAAACGTCGGGCCGGAACATGCTTCGCAAGCAGAGAATATACTCGCCAAGTACCGTCGCTGCTTTGCATCATCCCATCCCATACCAAGCTCGAGTACCGTACGTAACAATCAAATCTCCATTCCCTTCCCCAGCCCTCTCACTCCATACCAACCCTCTCAACCCCCTCACCCATCCACAGCATCAAAAAATTCGCCCCGCATACGCCACGCACCTCAACAATGTCAATCCCCTCCCCGCCAGATTAATGATAAACCTCCGCACGGTATTTCCCGCACCGTCGCCCATAACGCTGCCGATCGGCACGCCTCGTTCCCCAGACACCACGCCGGACCCCGTCCCGCATCGCGCCTACCGTAGAAGGACCACACCCTCACCTCCACCTCCACCTCCACCCCCGTCTAACCCCAAGCCCCCGCCACATATTGCAAATTCCTAGCCACATCGCTAAAAATCGTTTGCTACGAATCCGTAGTCAAGTCTCATGAAGGAATAGACGAGTGAATTAATGAATGAATCTCGATATCCACGAGAACATGTCAAGTCTGACGTGGCCCCACATCCCAAAAAAAAGCATTCACCCGGACTTTCGACCTCACGCCCCCCCGAGTCGCCTTCTCACACCTTCAACCTCCCTCCCTCCACGCAACATCCCCCCTCGCCATGGACACCAACTCCAACGCCGAAGATACGGACAACAGCCTCCCCGACCTCCTCCCAGCATCCCCCCCCCGGCCACACTCACCACCTCCAACGCGGAAGAGACGACCACCACCCTCCCCGTCATCCCCCCCGCCACAGACACCAACTCCGACAACGACGAAGAGATGGACTCCGACTCCAACACCGACTCCGACTCCGACTCCGGCCTATTCCCCATCTTCCCCCCCCCGAGGATACGGGTACTACTACTCCGGGCGAAACATCCACACCGAAGACGTAGAAGAACACCCCTACGACGGCATCATGGTCTGGTGGAAAGACCGGCAGCTCCTCGTCTACGCCGAAAAGCCAGTCTGGCCGGTGGAGACCCACGTCAACACCTGCAAAGGGTGCGGGTGGTTCTATCTACACTGCCCCAAGCACGACGACATCCCGCTCACGCGCCGGCCGTGCCACCACAAGCGCGTCATTTTCGTCGCCGGGTCGTGTATTTCCGAAGACGATACTAATGCTATAGTGGGGAATTGGGTTGCGATGGGCCCGGGGGGGGGGGGGGGGGGGGGGGGGGGGGGGGGGGGGGGGGGGGGGGGGGGGGGTGGCCGCTGCTGCCGTCGTATTGGGGGCCGAGTCAGGGGCAGAAGGATCATTTTTCGAAGGGGTATAACCCAAGGAAGAAAAAGAAGTCTCAAGTGGTTGATGAAGACGATGATGAAGAGGGGGACGAAGAGGACGAGGACGAGGAACCTGAGGATGATACCCTTGCCAAAGGCGTACCGTCGAAGCAGCGCGCGGTTCTGCTGGCCGTGCTTTACGGGCTGAATATCCAGATCCTGACGGAGGCGTTTGAGTTCGAGGAGGATGGGGAAAAGCTGAAGTCTGCGATGTGGATCGTGGCGACGGATTCGGAGTACGTCATGCGCGGGCTGACGGAGTGGCTGCCTAAGTGGAGGGTAAGGGCGTTTCGTGGTTTAAAACTATCTTGACTGACGAAATTAGTCCAAAAAAAATGATCAAGTGGGAAACCACGCCAGAAACCTTCAAGGGTGCGGATGGTAACCTCATTGAGAACGGAAACGTGTTCCTCAAGATTGAGCGGTTGCTCGATGACTACGAGCACAGGGGAAAGCAGGTTAGTCTTTCACTATCCCGGGATTCAAGAGTCTGGAGCTAATACATGTAGATCGGTTTCTGGCAGATATCTCCAGCGAAAATACCCTTGCCAATAAGCTAGCGAGGAAAGGCGAATTCGAGGGGTCGTTCGAGGGCCCCCCGCCACCAGACATGTGCGTCCCTCAGTGAGAGGAAAGAATCGGAAAAAGGGTGTTGCCATCACTTTGTATAAGCCCTTGGTTCTTGCTCGTGATGTTCGAGAGCCGGCCGCTATGATGGAGCCACAGCCTAAGCACGTGCGCCTCCAATTTCCCCCTCAACATGTAGGCGAAATCTTCAACTGCTGTGCAACTACCACCGCAGATATTGAACCGCTAACGTCATGCCTCGCCCACCGGACGCCTTCACAGTAAATGCCTCCCTAACACCCTAAACCACCGACCTAAATCCCCCCGCCCCATTTCACACCTTCGTACAAGGCGCACAACACGGTCCGCGCCCGGGACGCTAGCCCCGATGATCAGGTCCAGTCCAGTTCAAGTCAAGTCAGGGCGGGGAGGGAGTGCTCCATACGCGTGGCTAGCAGCGTGGATGGTGACATGTAGCTCGTGGTAAATGTACGTATCGTGGAGTATTCATGGGCCTGGAACGGGAGCAACCCGGGTTGGCGTGCTCCCCGCGTATACGAGTGCGGGGGCGAATCCTTGCATCTCGTATTGCCAGAATATTCTCACCGACTTCATTCATCTAGACACAATCAGAGCACACTATTCCCACGCCACCATCAATCCTCCTCTCCATCAATCCCCAAGCCAACCTCCATTCCCACGGTTCCACAACCCTCATCCAACCACAACTTAGCATCGGGTCCTCCTGCAGACGCCGTACAACATCCGGCCCCCCGCACACTGCCGACTTCCTATCTTGTGCGCCGCGACCGACGGCGAAACTCACCTCTTATGACACCATCAATTCACATTCGATCCGTAGAAACCAGCGGCAGGTAAAAGACAAACCACCCAAACTTGTAATCCCTCAGAAAACCACAATATCAACGCCGCCCATACATCCCCTCCATCCCGTCCTCACAATCCCATCCCCACAACGGTACGTACCGCCCAGGCGGGAACGCGGCCCCACGCCCAGGCATCCCGCCCGCGAACAGTTTCCCGAGACCAGCGCCAGACGCCTAGCTTCCGTTTTCCAGGCCTAGTCCAGACCCCTTAGCAGCACGAGTACCATTGGCGCGCACTCCGCTGCAGTGGCGAGTGGCAAACAGTCCTCGCCCTCGCCAGTACGCGCTTGCGTTGCGCGGCGCTTCGCGGGGGCGGCCCCGCAGCGGCGTAAAGTCTAATTACGGTCCGCGCGGCGCGGGGCCCACATATAATGGGTCCCGATGGCCGCGGCGCGGCTTGGGGGTGGGGAGGGCGGTTCGTCGGTGAGATTTGGTTTTTGCCTATGGTGATGGGTGTGGAGGGGTGGAGATGATGCGGGGAGGTGGGGGAGTTCTGAAGTGAGTTCTCGGGTATTTGGGGTCGTTGCAGCTGTTGGTTAATGAGTGTAGATGGAAATACGCGGTTGCCCTAGGCGGGTCTGGTGGAGAACGGTTGAGTGGAAGTTTTCTCCACTCTGTCGACGTTCCCTACGTCGTCCTCGCCACTCTTGCGTAACACTTTCGCACGTCCTAGCTCAACCGCAGCCATGCCCGCAGTCTGCCGATACGCGATAGGAAAAATGCGTCTTCATGCCGTCGTGGCGATGGAAGCCGCCGAGAGAGTGGAGTCGACGACCCCGCCTGCCCCACCCCGCGCTCCCGACCCCGCCTGGAGCCCGCTGCTGTCTGGCTCCGCTATGCACCCCGCAGGCCGGGATCTATAATCTAGCTGGACGATGGAGGCGGGGCTTTTGTTGCTGGGACTGGGAGTGAGGGTGTTGAGATGGCGACGGTGGGTGGGTATTGAGGTCAGGGGGGTTGAGGTTGACGGGGGTTGTGGGGTGTGGGGTAGGAGGGGTGGGGTGTGGTTGGTGAAGATGGGGACTTTGTGGGCTTTTGGATGCGTTGGGGGATGGTGATGCGGGGTTGGTTCATGGTAGGTGAGTTTGACCGGTTGTTTTGACTGTGTTGCAGGCGATGGAGCTGCTCTGGCTGGTTGTAGTACCCGTACTCTTGCAGTTTACCTGCGAATACTAATGGGAGCATGCCTCAAGGCACATGTAGTGTCAACGAGTGCGGAGGGAAAGCATGAATGAAAGACGAAGAGCAAACGAAGGTGGAGACGGAGTCGCTCTTACCCGTATCGTGATACAAGGCAACGTATCCTCCTTCCTCCTTTTAACGAGAGTTCCCTCCGGCCTTGTCCTCCGTGGCTTCCCTAGATAAGAATGCTCTTTCCATGAAGACGAATGCCCCTTCCCTTCGCCTACACCACGTACGATGTTTCTCTGGCAGCCGCAATGCATCCGCTTTGCATGGCCAAAGCTGATACAATATGGCCATGTCCGATGGCGGAGGTGTCAACTCTCAGATGTTGCATTGTGTGTACGATACAGGAGTACGCCGGCCCGCATCACATCCGTGCTGCAGTTGCAAGCCCTTTGTGGAGGTAATATGTAGGTGAGTCCCCATGGCCTATTTTCGCCCCAAGGTCCGAGTTCACCGATGCCCTCCCCCAAAAATTTAGTACGAGAGCCATAAGGTAAATCCCCATGCCTCACATCCCACCTCAAGACCAGGAATGGCATGTCCGCAGGACGCCAAGCCCCATGCTGCCTATCAGACCAACCCCCGTAAAATGACCTGCATCTGCATGCACCTCGCAGGCGCTGCAGGTAAGCGGCGATAAAGCAGTGCCCCGAGTCATATTTAAAGAGAAAAAAATGCCAAAGCACAAAGTAATCCGGAGGCTCAGTCAACATGAATGTACATTTGCTGACATATTTCTACAGTCCTTACGCCCCGCAGCTGTGCCCCTCCAAATACCCCACCCATGACGTCGTGACAAGGCTGACCGTTGCTTTCGAGTATGGCCCGAATTGGCTAGCTTTGCCAAGATGGTTGCCTTGTTCGAACAAAGCAGGTGGGGCGAGGGATGGCGCAAGATAAGCATTGGCTCGTGCGCGCTAGGCTGGGATTGTGTGACCTTGCCAAGACTGGAGTTGGTTGGCATGTGCGGGTGGGGCTGGCGGGGTACGTACCTCAGTCCGATTTTGGGGACACGCTGGGACATTTTGCAGTGAGTAAATATTGCGATATCTCGATAGTACTCATGGTTTTAATGGGTTTGATGCTAGAGACACCGTACGACGGCACCTCAATCAAGACTATCGCGTTTTGGAAGCGGCGTGCGAATAGGCGGTGTACGGCGTAAATGATGTGGGAGGGGTGCAACGGCGAGCGATTGCGATGGAAGTGGCGCACATTACTAACAGACGGGAGAGGCACGGGCTGGGGCTGGTAGCGGGGTCGGAGGTTGGTAATTTGATATGCATTGATTGAGCGGCGGGAGGGGCACGGAACGGCGGGGCTTTGTTTGGCAACCCCCTCCGCGGCCCCCGTTGCTGAGTATGGAAGCGAGATAAAGACGCCTAGAATAATTGAAGGGTCTTGCGCGGCATTTTGCCCTGCAGAAGGGTTTTTGTGGGGTTGGACTTGGGAGAGCCTTGGAGTGTTAGCACTTGTTGAGGGTGGTTTGCGTGGGTTGCTACGAGGGTTTGCTGCGAGGGGAGGGGTTGGAGATGGTGAAGGGCCGCAACGCGTCTGGGGTGGGGCACGATGGCAGCGGGAGGGCCGGGAAGGGAGCCTAGATTGCGTTTGAGATATGAAATCAAACTGGCAGCGGAGGGTTAGGGCGGGGTTGCGTGCGGCAGAGACGCTGGCCCCTGGTGGCCGGCGCTTTGGCAGCGGTTCTGCCCTCGACCTTGATGCTGTTGTGCGTCGGTAGGCTGCCTGCGAGAGTCGAACCGAGTTGCATTGCGAGGAAGAACTCCCACTGCTGTCTGTGTGAGGGCTTCGGGTGAGGAAAGGATTCCCGATGCCTTGCTAGCCTTTGCGCCGACTAGCCTGCAATATACTCCTCCCAGTCAGGGACTTTGAAGTTTGGTAGACTAGAATATGTGCCTACGATGCACATATCAAAAGTCTACGTTAGACGTCGGCGTTGTAGATTCCAAACACACGAAGCATATCTCCTCGCCAAAACCGCCCCTCAGTACCCACCATTTTACCTTTTGTCCGACGGTTCTGAGATTGACAGCTTGCACGCTAGCCAATCACGCTCCCGCACGCCAGTCGTTGGTTCGCTTACGCGGGTCGTGGAGTGCCGACGACATGCATCGAAGGCACAAACCCCAGCCGTTGGCTGCATACCCATTTCATTCATACAGTAGCGCATCTGCATTGCTGCATGCCCCCAAACCGTGGGGCCAGGGGTGGGGGCGAATAGAGCATGCAATCGGCCTGCGCTCTCATTGCCCAGCGTTTGGCAGTTGCGAGCGAGCCTTGATTGATGCGCAACGCAAGGCCATGACGGCCTGATGTGGTCCCATCTGGTGCGGGGAAGATATCCCCCTCGCCACGACTTATGAGATATCCGCCGTGCTTGGCTGGCGCAGGGTCGCTATTGCAGATGTGGGTAGTGCACGCAACGATTCGACGACATGTGCAATGGTGGGAGCACCAAGCATCCGACACCGGGGAATTGATTCCGAGATGGCGCACGATGATCGGATTTGCTTCCGACACCATTTTATGGGACGACGTTTGTTGCGCCGCAAGTGGGAGTCTGATCCTCTCCCAGTCAGGCCACCGGGCATCCAATGCGGGGTTCGTGTTCGACATACCGGTACGTACTGACATGCGCGCGCGGCGGGCCTATCGCTGCGCAACGTGGGGCGAGATCGAGGGTCCAGCTGTCTTCCAATCTCGCCGCTGCGATAGAGCAGCACGTTGATGAAGGAACTAACGCCCGGCGGTCCAGGGGGGGAAGCAGAATGGCAACACCTTCTATGCGTATGCTGGATACCCTCATGCTAAAATGCTAGTCTTCTGCATCGGTCATATCCTTCATCCCAGTTGGTCCATACATTTGCAGCGAGAGGTGCGGAAATCCCATGACGACTTCCATACGGAAAATTAGACACAGATATTAGCCCCGGCCCGTGTGCGAAGTGGAGGGGACGGTTTCGGGTTTTGCGGCAATGCGGCGCTCCGAGCGGGTTTCAACGTCCACGGCCACGACGCAACTGGATCTCAGCCGGAGCACGCCCACCCGACCACAAAGCACGCGAAATACACGTGACGATGAATGAATGCAACGGCTTCACCGAATCACATAATTCCGGTCAGCTCAACACGAGTGAGAGGAAGGCCTCACAGCCGCGATGCGGAAGCTGGAGCCTCGTCCCCACCCCCACAAGGCAGCGGACGCTCAAACTCCCCCAAAAGCAATTCGCTACTTGAAGGATGGCGTATGTGGGTGCTGATAAGGCTGCTCGCAGGTCGTCGATACACGGCTGACTGGTTGGTCCATAGGTGGAACGCCCACCACCGCGAGCAGGGGCCTCAAGATGATCCAGCTTTGCGCTACGCTCTGACAATGTTTTGATGGACGAGCCTCCCGCAACCGGAGGCGTCGAGGGCTGCGCACATGTCGCGAAATTCATTCAACAATTTTTTTCACATCTGAATCCGGCCCGCCTGCCTCTTTCTATAGACGGGAGACGGGGATGCTGCGGGCGGCTCGACGGCGGCGAGAGTGGAGATGTCTATTTTGGCATGTGGCCAAAGTTTTCTTGCGGGGCGACAAGGATTTTTATCTTCGCGGCCAGCGTCGGTTCTGAGCGTTGCACAAGGACCTTTGCAAGGATGAGAGCTGAGCGAGGCGATCATGGCTGTAAGGGAACTCCCAACGAGCGCCACTCGCATGGTCTGTGCTGTGTAACCATGCAGGAAACCTGGCAGACTTCTTGAATAGCCAATGCGCATCAGGCTCGGCAGCCAGCCACTAACCGCATGTTCGTCAAAGTGTCCCGTCCATATCTGTGAGATAAGCGGACTTGGCTGCGCGCTAATCTGCCCGAGGGCTGTCAAACACAATGTTTTGGTAACGGAGAGCGTGCCGCATCAATCCGCGGATATTGAATGCTTCTGAGCTTCAGATGGAGGGTCATAGATGTTGAGCAATGCCCGATAAAAGGGCCAGAATTTATCGGATTCATATGGCTCGGGTCTGGTGAGGGGTGAGTGCGGCGATGCAAACAGAATTGGCTCGTAGTGCTTGCGGCATGCTTTGGCAAAGCTGAAGGCTGAAGGGCGATGGTTGCTGGAAAGCCTCGAGGCTCTTTACTGCTGACCGAGCAAAAGTGAGCATGGAAATGTCGAAAGCACGTGATAAGCTGGCTACATCAGCAGCACTGCAAAGGTTAGTGTGGTGCGAGAGAATAAGTGGAGATAGTACGGTACCTCATCTCATTAATGATCGCAACTCTGCTGTTGCCATATGCTAGAGATTAGAGGCGGGCTAGAATAAAGCTGCTTCGACGCTCAGCTCGGCATCTCATCGTTAGCCACCTGGCTTGATGTCGTCAGGTACCAAGCAACCGAGCTCGTCGTGTGTGGGCAAGCCTGCAGCCTCATCCACGACCGAACGTAATGGGCTTTACTATGCTGATAGAGCCCGAAGAGCGTCGCAGAAGGGGTGTCGCGGGTGAGACGATGGTTATTGTACTGTTTGCAAGTACGTACGATATAAGGAAGTACCGCGACTGGCGCCTGACTAAGGGGAGACCTCGGGTCGCACAAGAGCCAAGGAGTGACGTCACTGCTCGCTTGTTGCCATAGTCTGACACACCAATATTGCGGGGCATCGTCACTTTTGAGCATCAACCTCAGCAAAGTCCACTCGAGACAGCCGAGGAGTGCTCCGTACCAGCCAAGCCTCACTGGGACGGGATTCCACGTTTTCAAGTTCCATTCAGTCCTTGGACAACATATCCTCGCATCCGATGGCTGTTGAACCCGACGACCGGGTTCGTTGGTCAGGTTCGGTTCCTGTTCCTCATTGATCTTGCCGAAAACCCAGCTATCGGGTATATTTTGCGATTCAATAATAGATCGAGTGCACATCTCCCGAGATCTACGATCACCGATCACCGATCATCACTTCGGCCTAGAAAAGGGGAAGGAAGAAAGTCTGCAGTGATGGTCTTTCAAGGCATCAACCGCTATAGGCCCTCGTCTCCAGTTTCTTGACTTCAACTCGATCTTCCGGCAAAACCACGATCGTGAAGGCAGATACGTTTTAGGTATTTACCCCGGGTGCCTTGGCTACCAAAGGACCTTGGTTTTTGTCGTGCCGGTTTAATCTCCGCGACCGGGTCAAGCTTTGATCGATGCCCGTCAGAATACGTACCTTGGAAGTTGCGGGCACCCACTTCACGGACATCCATTCCGTCAGCGCCGCTCATCGTGATCGTTGATTCGAGCTTGAGGGCCTGCGGAAACGCGGCACGCCAGACACTCACGATGCATCTGCCATTGGTAGCGACGCACGTAACCCTGCAGTGTGGGGTACCTGACGAGGGACGCTATTCCGCAATATGAGATTTATGACTTTGTGCCTTGTCAAAAGGCGGCATTCTGTGAGATCCCCACGCGCACGCGCCACCTTTTTACCCTTTGCCATTTGATGGGGAAAAGGGCGCAGGATGATGTTCCCCAACAGTTGAGTGTGAATCTGCAAAATCCAGGATGCGAGTCTTGGAAACTGGGCAGTTTACGAGGCCGGGATGCTGGATGTTGCATTTCCCCGCGGGGTCCCGCGGAAGGGTCGAAGCCAAATCAGTGTTTGTTTAATTGCGCGGTTTACGTGAGAGCACACCGACTCTATGATGATACCGCGCAGTTATAGAGTTTGACACCTTGACAGTGAGCGAGGCGACGCAATGCCGACGGATGGCTACGGCTTCCGGCAAAGTCAGCTGACCAGGCGCTGGGTGCGACGGCAGGCGATTCAGGCCCTCGCCGCTCTCGCATTCGACAAGCGCCCACAGGAATCGGGATGCCGAAGGTAAACAACCACCAATATCCAACCCCCACTCCCCAGCCGTGCGCGGCTCGCCTTCATCCGCGGTCCTGCAGCAATGATGTAGGGACGATGGCGATGGGATCCATTATCGTCAATGGCAGCTATTAAGCGGAACAATGTGGGGAAAGGCGAATGACAAACTTTTCTTCACGAACCTAGCGACCAATCCACTTTCTCCTGCACCGCTCCAAAGTCTCTTCACTTGCCACCGCCGTCGATGTTCGCTGCACGGCGGCGCTGCTAGACTGCTGCAGGACACAAGAGCCGACTCCTGCGTTGCGGCAGCTGCAGACTACTGGCTGGCTGGCCAATGCGGGACGCGGGCGTCGGCGTGCGCGAGGGGACGAGAACGCGCTGCAGTAGGCGTCCGCCAGCCGTCCCTGTGTCATCTCATCTCGGAGACGGCATCACTAAGGACGCTCCGCCACACGGCTCGGATTGTCTGTACGGTAGGAGGCTGGGCGGCAGACGGCGCGCGGGCAAGCACGACGCTTTTCGAGCGGGATCGCAGGTGGCTTTTTGTCCTGCGTCAAATGTATCTCGGGAGACCGGAGGATTCAACGAGGGAACTACTGCGAAGCGATGGAGTGAAGCGGGGCGGCCGACTGCGAACATCGGAGGTTGAGTTGTGCAAAGGGCGCAGAATGCTGATCATCCTCCAAGCGCGCGGCCGTCCCCGTCCGGTGCTCTGGGATCGTGATGGGAATGTTTTTTGGGGTACAGAACTGGCGCGCACGGAGAAAAAAAGCTTGCGCGGCGCCGTTAGCGGCAGTCGGGTGAAACTCAACGACCGCTCCCTTTTCGACTGCAAGTCCAAGACGCCGCGAGCAGCGGCCCGGCACTATTTTAGATGGTGAGGAATATCGTACGGCTCTAGCAGTACGTACACACTACGTATGTAAGTCATGGGTGGAGCAGCGGGGCTGGTAGGGAGTGGGTCGGCCGAGCACAGCCATTGTTCGAAAGTTTTGCGGGCCGCTCGCACGATTCTCGATAACGCATATTGAACGAAGAGTGGATAACAGGCAGTTAGGGGTTCGTTAGTCTAGGGTCTTTAGGTTGTGCAAGCGCGACTGCGAGCGGGACCCCGCTTGACTCCAACCCTTTCCCACGCACATCCATCACCTCACACCTCAAACCTCACAGATCTCGTACAGAAACACAGAAGAATGGCTCCTCGTGTGGCGCATCTTCCACCATGCGGCACAACAATGGTTTGATTGGCCAATTGCGGCGTGATGTCCCACCGCCTTTTTTTTCGAGGCCCGTGTGTGGGTTGTTGGAATGAGGGGTGCCACACTTGATGCACGCCGCATCCGGCTGGCGCTGCCCTCTTCGACGTCCCAGGCTGACTGCCTCATGCTGCCTCCGCATACATACGGGACGCACTCAGCTGCTGTGCGCAACAAGCTCCGAGAACGGCGTGCGATATGATAGGAATGGGGTTAAGGTTTCCCCTCTGCAAAATGCAAGCTGACAGGGCCTCCGGCGAGATGAACTGATGCTAGGTTGTTTAGTGGGGGCATGTTTCTATCCTATTTGGAGGGCAACAGGCATCAACTCCGCGGGGCGGGGTTCCTTTTCAGGTCCCTCTTCATCCCTGATGCTGTTGCGGGGTTCAGTCAGCTTATTAACCACTCGATGAGGGGATTTGAGCGATAGATGACCGGAGGGGACTCCGTGCTGCCCCTCGACTGACCTTCGTGTAACCGATCTCGCGAGGAAATGCCAAGATTTGGGATCCAAAAGCTGGACATGGATGGTTGTACCGTAGTGGTACGGCTTGCACCACCACCCCCACCACCCGCCTAAAGCACGGGCCGTTCGGCGTGTTCGGCGGCGGCTCGCTTGATTCGCTTAGAGGCAATCTGGCGCTGCCTTGGCCCTAGGCGAATCATGAAGGCGGCACGCCGTGTGTTTTGCACTACGGTATGGCGCCGCGCGGTGATGATGTCAGGCCCCATGAAGGGCGGGGTGCATATTGGCCTTTCTTATTACCCTCTATCGCGACATACTGTTCCGTCAAATGTGTCGCGTAGAAATGGCGGCACGAGAGGGGGTTGTTGACGATGGAAATTGAGATGGAAGCGGACGACGGCGAGAATGATGACGACGGAGTTACGGTAGAAGCGGCATTTCCTCTCATCCTTCGCGCGCGCGCGCGCTAGCAACACAAACAATCACGAAGCATTGCCAATCAAGAGACTATTGCGCAAGCATCGCGTTGGGAACATTCTATGCCCTCATTTTTACACTTTTCAGCATTTCTCAACGGCCTGATATTTCGTGTGGGATGGAGGCTTTGACAAAGGCGGCGAGAAAGTAGCGCTTCGTACCGCGCGCAGCGGCAAAGTATCGTGTGGGAAGGAATGGGTGGTGGGTATGAGGAGGGGGAGGGAGTACGGCGATGGCCAAGTCCGGCGATGGCTGGGTTTCGACGCCCTGGTTTGTTGGGGGGTAAAAAAACGCTGGGCGGCACACTCGGTGAGGGACGGCGGCAACTTCACAACCAACCTCATCTTTTGTCTTCTTCTCTTCTCGCAGGTCTGGAGGGGAAAGGGCTCTGAGGTAGTTCATACGCGAGGGTTTGGACTTCATTATATGCTTGAGCGGAGGCGCAATTGCATCAAGAGCGTGTACAGCAGCAGCGACATCAGCGGCAAGTACTGGAGCAACAAGAAGCTGCACTGCAGTACCGTAACCAGCACCAGCACCAACATTAGCAGGTTTGGCGAGCCGTGCAGAAAAGAGGTCAGCCAGGCTTTATTCTCCTACGGCAAGGTTAGTGGTTAGTCTCTATCCAATCCTTTGGTATCCACCTCCTCCCTCCCTCTCTTTCCCACTCCCTCACCCGTCTGCCGCCGTGGTTCGCCAGCCCTGGCTCGTTCGCCGCCTATGCTTGCTAACCACTGGCCAGTCTGTGTTCACAGCCTGCCCAGTCGCGTGTTGGGGATAGGACAATTGTTGCTGAGAATATTTTCACGGCTGCACATCGTGCACACCACAGGCACACACACCTACCACACAAAAAGGCACACCGATGATGAAGAAGCAAGAGAGGTGCCGAAGAACTTCAACACGCGATAGTCACGAGCGGGTACTCTGCAACAAAGTGTGGGGATATCCGTAGGGATAGAAGGGGTCTTCTCTTCTTACGCTTCAACACCCAGCTTCTCCCCTCCTCCTCCTCCTCCTCCTCCTCCTCATCCTCCTCCTCCTACCGTACATCAAAACACCAAGGTCCAAGCCTCGACGCTTTCCTCACGGCCCATCTCTCCCCAGACGAGCTCTAAGCTTCTTCCGTAGGAGGCTAGATACCTGGCTACCAAGGCCCTTCAGAAAAGTAGTCTCGGTAAGGAACACCCTAGCTACAGCCCAGCCGTTGCAGCTTGCAAGGCTTTTCCTTGCCCCAACTCCCTTCCAACCTTTACGTTTAGCCGTTAGAGCGCAACCCACCTCTCGTCATTTGTTCCTCCTACCCACCTCATCCTCCTCCTCCCCCTCCACTTCCTCCCCTCCCTCATCCAATATCCCACCATCCCACCTTACACACCACCCATCGCCTCCCTCGCCGCCCACCACACCTATCCACCCCTCCTACCTCCCTCGCCTTCATCAATCCGCACGGCCCGCAAGACCCTGCGACTATTTCGCCCGTCTCAACGCCTTCCAGCCCGGCCTCCAGCCAAAAGGTGACTGAAGGCCCTGGAAATTCAAACTCTCACCCACTCTTCATCACTTCCCCTCCTCCCTCACATTCTTCTTCCTCTCCCTCTTGAATTAGCATCACAGCCTTTGCCCGGCTTGCTAATTCAATTCTCCCTCACGAAAAGGTCTTCTGTCATTTTGTTTGTTGCCGAACAAAACGATAAGACTCTTCTCTCCCCAATATCACTCTCTCAACGCCCCTCCCCACCAAGTCACACCACTCGGATCTCCGCGGACGGTTCCTTCCCTGACTCTACGACGCATCGAAAGATTGCGTCTTCTGTTTCTCAGGGTAGAGGTTTTGCGAAGTTGCAAAGCATCGCCTCCTCTTGACCATCCTGTGGCCTGACCGCACCTCATTCGACATCACAGCTTTAACTAGACTGTGCGCCATCCAAAGGACTGCCCTTATCCAAACACCGCCCTATCAGCACCCACTGAAGCCTTCCCATCCCTCCCCCTCCCCCCCACTCCACCTCCACCTACCTCAACCTACCTCACAACCTCACGGTCAACCTCTCCTCCCTTGGGTTTGCACCAGTGAAACCTCCATTTGCGCGGAGCTCGGTTTTTCTATTCCTGTAAGTTTAGTAACATTGCTCTCTTCATCATCAATCATCGTTTCTCTCGAGGCTGACATCCCTGTGCAGGGTACATATCTTGTTCCTACGCCCTGTGATGCTCGCGACATCCTAGAAGTCGACGTCACCACTAGCAAGCCCCTTCTCCTCGACCGTCAAGAAGGAATGCCTTACACACCGCCGTCTCAGCGGTCCCCTGCCTCCTCCAAATCTAACAGCCCGACCGTCTCCCGTACCCACTCGTTTGACAACACCTCCGTTCCCTCGGAGCGTCCTGTTATCGCGCGCTCCAAGTCGGCAGCGTACCTCCACAAGCATCGCCGCTCGCCGTCCGTTTCGGACCACTCTAACAATGGGAACATGGCGGTAAACGGCTTCGGCCAGCACATCCCCCGCAGCAGGCACGACGCCGCGCGGCATGTCTCGCCTGCTCCTGCAGTCGGATCGCCGCAAGCTGGATCACCTCTGGGCTCCGAAGACGACTACCGTGGCCGCCAGATCCAGCACCTCGCTGAGTCGCTGAAAGAGACCATGAAGATATCGAAGCGCACACAGTCGCCGACTCGGGAGGTGCTATCACCGGTGCTCGCATTAACGGCATCGAAGCCTGCTCTCCCGCCATTGACGGCTGAGGCGCGTAAGATTTCGCACTCGCGGTCGTCGAGCGAAGTCCAACTGTCGGCGCTCGAGACGCTCACTGATGGTCCGGTCGCATTGACATCTGAAAGCGATGATGACGAGTACTATGGGTCGAAGCCTCTGATGGTTCGCAAGAAGTCCGGCGAGCTCGTGAAACCGGCTCTGCGACCTCCCATCAATCGTCGGCGCCCGTCCAGCATGCCTGGCACGCCGACATTCGTCAAAAACGTGCATTTCAACGAGGACGCCCAAGTCCGCCACTTCTTGAAAGTCGATAAGCCTATCGCCGTCAGCGCGGGTTCGTCACCCGTGGAGACCTACGACAGCGAGTCGGAGTACCCGTTTTACCACGCTCGTTCGAAGCCCAAGGTCGAGTGGGAACTCCGCCTCGCCAACTTCCCACGGGACACTCATGAGCGGTTGGCCCAAGCTGTTCGCGTTGAGCGTTTGTTCCTGTCGTCGGACTTCAAGATGCTGATCGGAACTGTGGCCGTGGCGAACCTGGCCTTCCACAAGCATGTTACTGCACGCTTCACATTTGACTACTGGAGCACCACATCCGAAGTTACTGCGGAGTACAACAATGACGTACGGAAGAAGCAGAGCAGTGACGGCTTTGACCGGTTCAACTTTTCCATCAAGCTGTCCGAGCAGGCCCATCTTGAGAGCAAGACGCTTCTTCTGTGCGTCCGGTACAACGTCGAGGGCCAGGAGTTCTGGGACAGCAACCAAGGTAGCAACTACATGGTCGACTTCGTTAAGAAGGTCGCGCCATCGCCGGACCAAAAGCATGGAGTCGGATCTGGGGTTGGACCGTTGGGGGCCATCCCCCGCAGCCGCCACTCGCCGTCAGTGGCACGCCCTCGGTCATACCCTGCCGGTAACCATGGTGATGATGACTGGAGCCACACATTGGAACAGCCTGCTCCTGCCCCCAACTGCCTCCGCACTGATCCCCTGCGGGCCGGTAAGAATGCGCGCAAGCAGCCGTCGTATCCGACCCAAGTTCCCCGCGCCAAGCCGGGACAGCCCATCAAGCAGGCATTTTCGACCCGATACGACTTTTCGGCTTCGCTCTCGGCCGCACTAACCACGGCACAGACGGCTCTCGGTGACCAGAGCGGGCTGAAGATGAAGGACGTCGGCCGGCAGTCAAGGTCGTCCGCCCCCGCTGTCCAACCTGTTAACAGCCCGCGGCCCGATGCGTTGTCGTCTGTCAGGCCCGATGTCCATTCCGCGGAGTACAACGATCTGATCCAGAAGTTCTGTTATGTACGTGTGCCCGT
This sequence comes from Trichodelitschia bisporula, assembly GCA_010356995.1. Taxonomy (NCBI): domain Eukaryota; kingdom Fungi; phylum Ascomycota; class Dothideomycetes; order Phaeotrichales; family Phaeotrichaceae; genus Trichodelitschia; species Trichodelitschia bisporula. The sequence continues at coordinate 113,242 of ML996694.1, forward strand.
CCCGGGGAGCGGCCAACACGGCGGTGTACTAATGCTGGACACAGTATCGCCCCAACCCTACTCCTACACCGGTGTCTTCACCCAAGGACAACGTCAAGGCTCCGAATACCAAGACGCCGTCAGGCGTTCCTGATGGTCCGGTCAACTCTCCTCCCTCGGATACCGACACCGACAATGAGAGCGGTCCGTCATCCGGCTCAAACAGTCCTCCCTCTCCGCGCGCTGAACTTCAACAACTTGACGGTACCTGCGACTCCCAGTCCACGACGCGAACCGCTAGCCCTTCGTATTTCTCGACGTCGCCGCGCCTCCTCGCGCAGTATCGCTCGGCATCGCCTGCCCTTCAGTTGCCACACCAGGTGGTCGGGCATGCCTGAAAAATGGAACCGGAAAAAAAACGACTAGAAACGACCACGACAATATCGTTGTCATGGTGTTTTACGATCTTATGATTGAGACGAGCTGAAGTGGAGGGCTTTGCTGCTTGATCCACGAGTTCGCGCGGCTTTTTCGGAGGATGGGGTCTGGGAATCCTTTTCTCGCTGGGACATGTGCGCCATTTGTGGTGCGGCCTGGGAGTCAAAGGTTCCTCATGGCAACGCCCGGCTCTGGATCATTCCTGCGTGTCTTTTTTTTATGTCCGGTGGCGCTTTGCTACTGCCGAGGGGGGATCAGGCGCTATATCCAATAGACGGTTTGTAATTTTTTGCGGTTTTTCTTTCTTGGGTCCCGCGGTGGGACATCTTCTCACCTCTGAAGCGCCTGCTTCGCCCAAAAGCTCGGGGTTTCGTCTGCTTCGCCGTTGTGTTTTTTGCTGCCATTTTGTGCGTGGGACCCGTGGGCCTTTTTCTCTCGCCTCCCACTGGGTTTCGGGCTGCGTGTCTGGGTTTGTTTTCGGTCTTCGTGTCGTCATTTGAAGCGGAAACACACAGCACACGTATTGCAAGGCGTTATTGGCGTTTTGTGGTTCGCGTTTTTGTGAGTGCGGTGCAGAGGCGGCCGTTTGTGTAAGTCACCAGGCCTTCTTTTCCGGCTCGGGCTTTGTCGCTGTCGTTTTTGGTTGCTGAAAAGCGAGGGGAGGGAGACTTCTTCAGGGGAAAGGATGACGCCGTGCGATGAGGAATGGATTTTATCGCCTGCATCTTCTTTCGACTGGGAGTCTTCTTCGCCTCGTCGCATGGTGGCAATGGTTGCTCTTGCCGTGTGTGCGCCGAGACGTGGACGGACGGGTTTGGGCTGGGGGGAGGTTGGCTGGACATTGGGGATGGCTGGATGGGGTAGATTCCACTCGAGCTGGGCGAAGACGGGTGGTTTGGAGCTGGTGCAGCCGATAGGTCTAAGGCCTTTTGGGGGATCGGGGGCAATGGTGAACGTCTAGGCATCATTAGGCTCAGAATGAGGATATATCTTACTCTCTCAGTGTGCTTGCTGTGGTGATTTGTCGACTTGGGAGGAGTTGGTGAGGGTGTTAGGTATGTTTCATTTCTTGTTCTGGGCCCGCGCTGATGGTTTTAGGTGCAGAGGCGAGGGATTGGGACCTGATCTGCATATCGTGGGAGTGGTACGTGCAGGTGTAAGTGCCGCTCTGAGGACGAGATTATGCTGATGGACGGCGATAGGAAGCCCGTTCCAATGCCAGCATGTCGAACCAAACCACCGAACCATGGCGGAATGTTATTGCGAACTCTTTTCTAAGTTGATTATCGGTATGTCGTCTCCCCCGCGCGTAGCTGATTGGCCGCCGCCACCCGCGCGGCAATCTTACCCCGCACTCGCACGGGCCCTACCGCATTGGCTCGTGCCTCAACGTCACCTCTTCCGTCCACGACACTCTTCCTCACCATACATACCCTCCCACACTCTGGGTTCTGACTCCGCTGCGGATCTGGCTTACGGCGGTATGGACATGGGTGTTTGGTGAGTGTGTGGTTATGCTGTGTTCTATTTGGGCGGTAGCTGATGGTGTGTATCCTTGATGGAAGGGTTTGTCGTCATTTGGCTGTTTTTGCGAGGCCCGCAGGCTGGGCGACGGCGGAGAAACGGAGCTGAGCTAGCAGCTTGGTTTAAGAAGGTGGTGAGGTGGGCTTCTAGGTTGGAAGGGTTTATCGTCATTTCCCTGTTTTCGCGAGTCCGGAGCTGGGGGACGGCTTCGTAGCTCACCGAGCAAGCATCTTGGTACACGAAGGCGGCGGACTGTCCTCCTGCAGTTGGAAGGTTTTATCATCATCTCGCCCTTTGCGCTCGTCCGTTCGCTGGATGACAGCTTCGTCTCTCGCGAAGCAAGCAGCGAGGATGTGGAAGCGTGGCATTCATTCCTTTCTGAAACTTCTTCGCTGTCGGATTTGACTGAGGATTTGACTGACATTTTCTCAAGACCGTTCGCTGACCTCGGGCGTTTCTGGAGAGCACCGGGATCGGATGACTGAAGATCTAGGAGGAGCCCGAATGGCCTGCTTTTGGAGAGCCCGTGGACCGGATACCTGGATACCTAGGGAGATCCAAACAGCCTGCTTCTGGAGAGAACTTGGACCGGATGCCTGGGAGACCTTGATGGAGCCCAAATGGCCTGCTTTTGGAGAGCCCATGGACCAAATGCTCGAGGAACCCAGGAAAATGCAAACAGCCCGCTTCTGGAGAGAACCTGAACGGAATGCCTGGGAGACCTAGGAAGACCACAAATGGCCAGAACGCGTGTTGAGGCCTCCTGGTGCCGCACCCAGGCAAAGAGGGACTTCCAATGCCATGCTCGGGAATGAAGTACGCTCTGTTAAGGAGGTCTCTTTCAACTTTTTTTATGATATTTCTAGCATCCCTCAAACACTTTCAAAGGCTTATGGCCCTCCCCCGGACTCTCCTTCACGAGCACCATGACTTCTTCCTCGTCAGGCAGCATCTGATGGCGATGCCAGCGAGGATGTGGAAACATGGCTTCCATTTCCTTCTGAGCTTCTTCGCTACCGGGAGGTGGAAACATGGAATACCTTCCTTTCTGGCTCTTCTTCTCTACCTGGGGGTGGAAACATGGCATTCATTCCTTCCAGAGCTTCTTCACAGCCGGGATGTGGAAACACGATGTTCATTCCTTCCTGGGACTCCTTCACTGCCGGCTTCCGGATAGCCTTGGATACATGCTGGCCTTCATCTATACAGCGAACCAAATAATGTGTCTTCTGGTGGAGACCGTTCCTTCCTTCGACGGGACCTGGATCGAATGTTTGGGAGACCCCGCGAGGTACCGCATGGCCATCGAGGGTGAGCGTATGCAGACCGCGACATTTGGACTGGCGTTGCACGTTTTTGGTATACGAAGGCGTGCGACATTTGGACTGAAGTTGAACGTTTTGGTATACGAAGACGGCCGGCCGTGGGAGACCGATCGGCCGACTTCATCACATACCCGTCCCAAGACTCCAAGACCTGTTCCAGCGTCCGAGTCGAAGAGACGAGGAACCCAATCCAGACCCGCAGAGCCCGATCTCCCACGCGACCCCGGATGGCCTCCTTAATCCATGACCATATCCCCCGAGCAGTTGGCCACAGAAGTCAAGTATATATACCAGGGGCTCACAACGGTTCGAGTCGAAGTGCGGTCACGTCGACAAGTCCCAGGTCGCGGCTTTAAACGATGGTGCCCTCCTGGAGGATCCTCACTTCCAAGCCCTAGTTGCCCTCCACCGGACCCTTCTTCACGAGCATCATGACTTAATCCTCGCCAGCCAACATCATCTTGCCATTCTTGCTCGTCCCTTCTCCCTTTACGAAGACCATGACTTTTTTCTCACCAGCCAGTATTCGATGATAACGCAGGGGGTTCCCAGAAATGAGCAAAAATGCACGATGCCGGCGAGGATGTGGAAACATGGCATTCACTCCTTCCTAGAGCTTCTTCACTCGCGGGTTCTGATGTAGGAACTTGCGGGGATTATGTGACTTTGTCAGTATCGCTATGTGGCTGGCGCAGCTGTTGAAGCGGCACTGCGCGCCCATGAGGGACAGCATGGTCGATCACATGGTGGATCGGCTGCGCGCTGGGATTCCGCCGGACGTACCCAAGGGACTGTTGGAGCTGTTTGGCGTTCTGGAGTCCATGAAGCTGGGTTGTATCCGTTTGCGTTGGAATGCTAGGATCTAACAGCGCAGGATGTGGCTAACCACCAAATCCGGCACCTCTACTGCCTCATTGTGGACACCATCTCGTTCGAACAGGCATGTGGAAACATGGGAAATGTCCTTTTTTGGAGCTTCTTCGTCACCGGGACTCTCCTCCACGAGCATCATGACTTCTTCCTCGCTAGCCAGTACCCGATGGCGACGCGTGCGCTCCCCAAACTCTGGCAAAATGTATGCGATGCCGGCGAGGATGTGGAAACATGGAATACCTTCACTTTCTGGAGCTTCTTCGCCGCTGGGGCGTGGAAACATGACATCCATTCCTTCCTGGAGCTCCCTCGCTGTCAGACTCGATTCCGAACATTTGTCAACGCCGTTCACTAAATGATGGATCACCTCAGGCCTCTTGGACAGCACTTGGACCGAATGCCTGGGGCATCTTGGAAGATACCGAATGAACATAGTCAGGCAAAGCAACTTCAGGACCTTGCGGGGAACGAAAATGCGCTCCGCCAAAGACGTCTCTTCGGCTTGTTTCGCCACTCATACGACCTGACGCGCCAAGAGGACACGATCCACAACACCTGTATGCGAATAGGTACACGCGCTTCAAATCAGAAGGACGTCTAGGTCTGCAGTGACGACGCACCATCTGGATTTGACCGAAAGCGGCATTTTCCATGGAAGCTGACAAGCCGACTCCCAATACCCGTGGTACCTGAACAGCTGGCGACAGAAGTCAAGTCCATATATGCCGGCCTCACTATGGTCGAGGGAACTCAACAAGCCGACAAACGCTAACGACAGCGCCGGGAGATAGTCTTATCTCCACGGTACGCGCTTCCAAACCCCTATCGCCGTCTATGGAATACTGGTCACCCACGAGTACCTCGACCGCTTCTTCGCCTCGTAGTATCCCGCCGGTCTGGACCGGGACACGGCTAACTTCCATAGGAAATGCCACTTCCGCCTGCTCTGGACCGGGAGACCGTTAACTTCTATGGGGAATGCCACTTCCGGCCACTCTGGACTGGGACACGGCTGAGTTGCCTCGACCATAGTGAGGCCGGCATACATGGACTTCACTCTTGCAGCCAGCTGTTCAGATACCGCGGGTATTGTGGGTCGGCACGAATGCCAAATTTTTTTTTTCGAAAAGCAATAATCTCGAAGCACTCCAAGCGACAGATACGAAACCATACCTGCCCAAACTGGAAGTTTCGCAGATGTCCGACCAAGGAATGGAAAACAGCCCGAACCGTAGACTCAGTACAACGTATGTCAGTCCACCACAAATAGAAACAATGAAACCCAACTTAAAGAACTTGGGCTTGTGTGGTGACCGTTCACAGTTTCTCTCATGTGACTTCGTCCTAAGGGTTCTTGACGAATCTCTCCATCACGGTCAAGCCACGTGTGTCCTCCCCATCAGCCAGTCGAACCGTATTGACGTCGAACTGGATGCCCATCTGCGCCAGCACGGCAAGGTGCCTGTTCGTGTGGGCTGAGGCGCTGGTGCTTGGTGGGTGGGCTGCGGTGATTTGGTCATGCCTGGCAAGGTTTTCGGCCGTGAGAGGGCTGTAGCGGTGTTAGTGTACGGACTGCTGATGGGTGGGTGGAGTGAAAGGTGTTGGTTGTAAGGGAGGGCGAAGACTTACTTCGACGACTGGTTCTGTGCCATGTGCGCGGTCGTGGTGGTGGTATTGGTGGCAGTCGTTGTTGAGGTGGGTATGGATGACGAAGAGAGCAAGCGAGTTGAGGGGCGGCTATGGATAACGAAGAGAGCAAGCGAGTTGAGGGGTGGGTATGGATGACGAAGAGAGTAAGAGAGTTTAGGAATGGAGGCTGAGTTGTTGCTAAGGGATTGGAAGGTGTAAACTGGAAGTGGTGATAGGGAAGTTGCTCGGCGGGACATGTCTTTATATCAAGCACATTTCACAGTTTTTACGCCTGCAACCTGCGATGGGAGGCAGTAGACCATACTTGCATTATGGCTGATAGATCCAGTCGAAACCAGCGAGCCGTGGTGCGCACCTTCATGGCGGGGGGTGGGTGAGGTGCGATGAGATAGTGTACATCAAGGGCGAACCCGTCGGTAACTAGGGTGCAATTCGTAGCGTGTTTTTTATTGGCCGCACACACGCGTCAAGGGCGGATCCCACTTGCAGATACACCCCGGTTGTGGTGTCGCTAAATTCATCTTGCGGTGCGCGAACCGTCTGCCTGAACACATCGAAGCAAGTTGCAGGATATAAGCTTACTTGGGGCTCAACGACTGGCGTGTGGTGGATGTACGCACGTCCCCCCTGCGCCGAATGCGACCCAAAACGCAGTAGCCCTTACTCCGACCTTACTCCGACCTGTTCTCTCAACGGAATGCGCCCTCTTTACCTCTTTATATACAAGTTTATATAAAAGTTCCAAAATCCGCCTGGACGCTTCCAGCCAATAAAATCTCAAAATTCTCGAAAGCTGCAGAAAGGACCAAGGGCCATCCGAAAAAAAGCGTAGCCGTCTACTTCCCTCTCCTCCAATGACATGTTTATCACACAGCAAAAGATGAGGAAGGAGGGGGAACATGATACTTTAAGTTAGCCCTTGGAACTCGCTGTTGACAGGCGCGACCGATTCAACCCCGCCGTGCCCGCTTGGAAGGACGGAAGTCAAAGTCAGGCTCAGGCTGCAAAGCTGCAAGCAGGTTCTTCCACTCTAAAAGGAGCGTATGTAAGATTTACTGCATCACATGAGCAAGACGATGTACTAAACATTCTGCTTGCATTACATATGTATCTACTCGGTTTTGCAGCAAGTCACGCTTCAGCGGCAATATCGGAGAGCTCCGAGCGGGTGAATGTTCGACCTCTGGAACTTGGGACATAGTTGGTCGCTTGTCCAGGGAGTCTATCGGCGTCGCTCTTGCTCCAGAGCGTAGAGCTTGATCCAATCGCCGAAGCCTCATGTCAAAGCAGATTCCCAAGGGAATATCTCTCTGTGCATTACTGTCCACGGTATGGGAATACCTCTTTCATGTGGCGTCTGAACGCTCACCGGATTTTCGCAAACCTTTATTTCAACTTCAGATGGTGAAGCGCCCAATACTCGGGGAAGCACCGTCCACAGCATTCATCATGCACCAGAGAAATGATACCGTTGACCATCGTGTTTCCAGAGAGATGAGGGAGACTTCTGCCTTGCCCCCTTTAGGGCGTCCTCCGATCACCTTTTGTCGCCTTTTTTTCGAGTCTTCGGCCTTGTCATCTATTCCAGATACATCGGACTCGGCCATTTTTCCACGGCCGCCCGATGATGCGATGGCCACAGGCTACCCGAAAACATCGTGGCCTCGCCAAACCACAACATAAGCTACAACTCAACCTGAAGGCTACTGCGTTTTGGGTCGCATTCGGCTCAGTGCTGGCCTCAGCGCAGGGGGGAGAAGCTGAGGCGAAATTTTAAGCCGCAAGGCAACGGTGCGCGAACCACGCGGGATTACGTGTTGGCCCTCGCTCCGGCCCTTGTAACCACCAGCCCCATGAATGGAGGCCCACCAAACAACTGCTTTCGGGCGTCGAGGGCCGCGCTCCACAGAATGCGTACATGTTCAATCCAACTCCCTCGGATGATGATGATTCTGGTGCCATTGCTCGCACTTTGTTAGATTCGGTCGCTATCAGCTTTCGACGCTTTCTAATCAAATCAAACTTTCACAACTTACTCTTCAAGACCGAGCCTAAATGCGTTCCCGAGGATCTGAACTCGGCACGTTCACCGCAATGCGTGCCAGTCC